>OX451737.1:1150231663-1150816663 GCA_948472305.1 Vicia faba
GAATATTTCGGTCGCCAGTTAAGTGGCTAAACTGAAACAATGAACACGGAAAATAATCCAGTGATATTGAGCTCCTTAGAACCCGGTTACTATTTATAGGACAGGATAAGCCAACTAACTTCAAGAGGGTACTTACCTATGAAACCCCATGCAATTCTGAAACTAGGATCTTGTGTGACTTTCTTGTACATATTCTTGTGCATACACCATAAACATCATAAAGCATCATATGCATCCACTAACTATTTCAAGGGTTTGGATCTTCATCTTTGTTCTTGTTTTGTAGGTAATGGAATCTCTTCACAGGAAAACAATTCAGGTCAACCTTGTGAGGATCCATCCTCAACTCAAGGAGCTCACTTCTAAGATTCCAGAGAATTCTCTCTTCAGCGAAAGACATGGTAGACTTCTCAACTTGGTCAACTCCAACATTGAAGAAGACATGGTGAAAGTTCTCTTCCAGTTCTTTAACCCCCTACACCACTGTTTCACATTCCACGATTATCAACTAGTGCCTACTTTGGAGGAATTTTCTCAACTCCTGAGGATTCCTATTCTCCATCAACTACCCTACAACGGTACAGAAAGAGAACCAAATCTTGAAGATGTTGCTCAAGCCCTACACTTGCAACCATCTGATATCAAAGGTCATTGGGAAACCAGAAGTGGTATCAAGGGTTTCTTGGCAAAGTTTCTGTTTGAGAAGGCACAAGACTGCTGGAATTCTCTAGATCTGCAAGCTTTTGAGGAGATTGTAGCACTTCTCATCTATGGGTTGGTCTTGTTCCCAAACCCTGATCAGTTTATAGATGTGAATGCTGTTAAGATTTTCATATCTCGGAATCCTGTGCCTACATTGCTTGGGGACATCTTACACTCATTTCACACACGAATAATGAGTAAAAGAGGTGTTCTCATGTGTTGTACTCCTCTTCTAGCAAGGTGGTTTATTTCTCACCTTCCCCAATCAATTTTGAAGAATGAGCAGGGTTTAAGGTGGTCACAACGGTTGATGACCCTCACACATTCTGATGTTCATTGGTGTTCTCGGTCCAGAGAAAATGTCATCATCATTGATCGTTATGGAGAATTCCCTAATGTCCCACTACTTGGCATTATGGGAGGCATTACCTACAACCCCTGTTTAGCTCTGAGATAATTTGGGTATGCCCGAAGGGATGGCCCTCATGATATGCTAATTCCTGACTTGGTTTTTGACTTCGACAATGACGCTCAAGGACTTCGACAAAGGTTTATTCGAGCTTGGAGGATGCCCAACAAAGTGGACAGTAAGACACTGGGACACAAGAATTTCATCCCCCTTGAGCCTTATCTCAAGTGGGTACGAACCCGCGCCCAGAGTCTTATGATGCCTTACCCCCACATTCTCCCCGTGATCAAAGAGCCTGTTATGGAAGGAGAGGTTCCATACACCCTCCTACATCCTAACATGCCAACATCATTGGAACATTTGCAAAAGAGTTGGATACAACTCAAGGAAGAACAAAACACTTTTGAAGCCAACTTCTATGCCAGTGAGAAGAAGGTTTTGGAACTTACCCATCAACTCTATGAAGAGCAGAATCTCAACACTTACATCGCACCAAAGAGGATGCACAATGTCTTTTTACATTAAGAACTTTGTAATATTTTTCCCATGGGGCATTTATGTACTAACAAATTTCTTCTTATTAATATGACGTGTGTTCTTTTTGTTTGCGACAAATTTGAATTTTTGAATCCTTGAATGCATTACATGAATAACATATCATTCATCATATGCACAAACAGGTCTTCACACCAGGTTTCCTTATCTTTCTGTTGTTTATTTCAGCAAGATGGATATAGAGCAGACGGTCAAAGATCTGCAAGCACAAAATTCGCAATTCCAACAACTCCTCATGACCTTGGCAAAGGGTCAAGAGGACCTTAAAGCACCGTTAGAGAAAGAAAAGGAAAAAGAAAAGAATTGGTGTGGCCACTATAGGAAGATGGTTTGAGAACCAGGCTAGAAGGGTCCTCGATTTCCCCTCTACGTATGACGAAGGGGTTGGTAAAGGAAAAGGAGCTGCGGTACCCTCCGAGTCTAAAGCTGAAGAGGATGAAGATTACTCCGAACAGCAGTACCCTCCGGCGGATGATGAGTATAAAAATCTGGAGGACCGGCTGGCAGCCATGGAGGTACAAAGGGTACCTGGGCTAGATTTCGAAGAACTAAGGTTGGTTGCTGGGATTGTCATTCCCCCCAAGTTCAAGGTACCTACATTTACTAAATACGACGGTTTGTCCTGTCCAAAGATGCATCTGCGGTCCTACGTCAGAAAGATCCAACATCACTCTTCTGATAAGGATCTGTGGGTCCACTTTTTTCAAGATAGTTTGTCGGGTACGCAATTGGACTGGTTCTATCAACTTGAGAGATCTGATGTTCATAACTGGGAGGATCTGGCTGCCGCTTTCTACCGACAATACCAATATAACGCAGATTTAGAGCCTACTCGTGCTCAACTACAAAGTATGGGTATGGTCTCTAATGAGGGATTTAAGGAGTATGCCCAGAAGTGGCGGGATTTGGCTGGAAGGGTGCAGCCACCATTGTCGGATAGAGAACTGGTTGATATGTTTTTGGGGACCCTGTCAGGTCCACTCTTTAATTACTTGATCGGGAGCTCATCTGCAGGGTTCACCGAATTAATTTTGACGGGTGAAAGAGTCAAAGCTGGCATTAAGAGTGGTAAAATTCAGAAGGATACCTCTGCTTCCACTGCTATCAAGAAGACCTTCTCAGCCAAGAAGGAAGTTTTTGTTGTTCACACCCAGAGAAATCAAGTAAGAATGGAGCGCCGACCAGCAGTGGGGGTTGTGATGATCCAGAACTCCTCAGCCAACCAATCTCGAAGCAGTCAACCCAGAGCTAACCAACAAAGGGTAGAAAGGACACAATGACAGTTCACCCGGATCAATATGACACCTGCTCAGATCCTCCCTCATCTGTTAAAGTTAAACCTTACCAACTTGAAAGAAGCGCCGAAAAACCCAAATACCTCTTCTCCCTATTATCATTCAAATGCAAAATGTGCATATCATTCGGACAGTGTGGGGTACGACACCAACAACTGTTGGCCCCTTAAAAACAAGATCCAGGATTTAATAGATGCCAAGGAGGTGGAGTTTGATGCCCCCGAAAAACCTAATGTGATATCCGCTCCTATGCCAAAACATGGTCATAATATCCATGCTATTGTAGAAGATCTTCATGTTATCGCTGTTGATGACTTAATAACTCTGTTGCCAATGATCAAGATGAATTTGTTGAAAGCCGGGATTTTCCCGGGCTGTGAAAAAGATTGTTACCTTTGTTCGACCTTGCATTCCGACTGTCCGCTGTTGAAGTCAGGCATCCAACGCCTGATGGATACTCAAGAGATCCTCTTTCAGAAAACTCCTGTTACTCCAGTTACTCCAATCAATGATGTTGCTATAATCATCGTTTTCGACAATCTTTCCAAGACCTGCAAAAGGCCTGTTAAGATTACACCCGATCCAAAGTTTGTACCGCTGAAGATTACTATGCCGGGGCCTATCCCATATAAGTCCAACAAGACGATACCGTGGAATTATGGAGGAGAGATCTTCTATCACAGTGTGAAACAGATCGAATTAGTTAAAGAAAATTCCGATGAAGAAACTCCTGATATAGGAAATATTGCGGGGACAAGTAAGATCACTCGTAGCAGAAGAATCTTCTCTCCGGAGATTGTTCCTCCACGGGAAGTCTTCGGACCCTCAAGTGCTCCTATGCCTGTCAAGATATCTGCGTGAAGTACGGTTATTGAAGAAATTGATGCTCCCGAAGCTATACCGTCTGCTGTTACTGCTGATAAAGGTAAGGAGATCTAAGAAGCGCCCGTCAGGACGAGGGCTCAGACTTTGGTTATCCCCGAGACCACCCAAAAGGAAATGGAGGAGATTTTAAAGATAATTAAGAAGAGCGATTATGATGTCGTAGAGCAGCTGGGGCAAACCCCTTCAAAAATCTCTATGCTGGCTCTATTGCTCTGCTCCGAGGCTCATGCCAAAGCCTTGATCAAATTCTTGAAGACGGCGCACGTGCCTCAAGAAACTTCTGTGGATCAGTTTCAAGAGTGTATAGCCAGTCTTACAGCCGACAATGGTCTTGGCTTCTCTGATGCTGATCTGACGTCTAAGGGAAGAAAGCATAATGATGCGCTGCATGTTTCAGTAGAGTGCAGAGGGACCACTCTTGCTCACGTTCTGGTTGATACCTGTTCATCTTTAAATGTCCTACCAAACAAAGCATTGGACAAGCTAGACTGTGAAGGTTTGACCTTAAAGCCCAATAAAATCATTGTTAGAGCCTTCGACGGTTCTAAGAGGATGGTTCACGGAGAAGTGGACATCCCAATTAAGGTGGGAACGAAAATTTTCAACTCTACATTTCATGTGATGGACATCCGTCCTTCATATTCATGCTTGTTTGGAAGTCCATGGATCCACCACGCTGGGGAAGTCACTTCTTCTCTACACCAAATGCTCAAATACCCAGTCCAGGGTAAGATCATAACAGTTCATGGTGAGGAGGAGTATATGATAAGCCACCTTAACTCTTTCCGCTACGTGGAGTTAGATGGTGAATTCATAGAAACACCTTTCCAACACTTTGAAGAGGTTTCTCCTGAAGTTGCGGTAGCCAAGACAATGACTGATGTGCCCATCATTACCAAGCCTGTGTCCCGGATGTCATCCCTTAAAGATGTGGAGGCTGTGGTCAAGGAAGGAGGAAGTACAGTGTGGGGTCAACTGCCAGATTTTCCTGTTAAGACAGATAAGTACGAATTGGGTTTCACTACTGCTAGCCAGAAAGCCGTGCGTCGCTCCCAGGCTGGAGGACCGCCATTGAAAATCAATCATCATGGAGTTCATGCTTTAGAAGATGATGAAGAAGGAATCAATTTTGAAGACTGTATCTTTCCAACCATTGAAGGAGGACTGAACAACTGGGAGGTGAAAGACTTCGTTCCCATTACTTTCATCAATCAGTAATTTATCTTTTGAACATTTCCTGTTTGGTCTGTAATAACTTTTAAATAATTCGTACACTTTTCGCCTTATGCCTTACCCGGGGCATATAAGTTCATCTGTAAGGGTTTTGATTCTTCATTTTCATATGCCATTTTTAATGAATCATGGACGTTTTCATCTATAAACTTTTGTGTTCATTTTCTTTCTTTTTTTTACATTTCAATTTGTTTAAAGGTGGCTATCCCTTATACACACACACACACTCACAAAATGCAGGTACCCATCCACTCCGGATTCCATGGGTAATGAAATTCTGGCTGTAGATACTCAATGTCACGTTCAATGTTATGACACCGTATCTGACTTTCTATAAGACAGTAAATACAAAAACAGTAAAGAACACAGTCAATTGTTTACCCAGTTCAGTGTGCAACAACACCTACTCTGGGGGCTACCAAGCCAGGGAGGAAATCCACTATAAGAGATATTAATTCAGGAATAAACCAACCAGTTTATCTCCTTCACTTAAGACCTACCCAATGCAACTTCAATCTAAGTACAACTTAAACCTGAGTTCCTACTCACTCCCCCTCAATCACAGCAGTGATACATAAAACAATTTGACTAATGAATTGATGAAGACACTCTTCAAAACATACACTTGATTATGCTTCACAGCTTTTTAATCAAGCAACACAATCACTCTTGCTTCACAGCTTTGAGTGATACACAAACCTAACTTGACTTTGCTTCAAAGCTTTAGTCAAGAGACATACAAACACTCTTGCTTCAAAGCTTTGAGTGATACACAACCCTTACAATTAAAACCTATTCCAAGTCACTTATCACAATGATAATTGCTTGGATTACAATAGTTAAAACTATACAGCTTCTAAATGATCTTCTGTCAAAAAAGGGATTGATTCCAAAACAGCAGCTCTGTTGAATATATAGCAGCTGCATCTTCAGTTAGGGTTTCCACAAAAAGCTAGGGTTAATTCCGTTTGACCTTAAGACTAGGTCACATGACTTTATCAACCAGGTTAAGGTTGAGCTAGGTTAACCCTAAGTTCACGAGATTTTCTGTTCTGGAAAGACTGAGTCATAATCCTGAAAAAACTCAGAATTACCCAAACTGCATAATTGTTAGTTCAGAACAGGATGTCTTAACATTTGTTATGACATCTGAAAACCTGTCTACTGATTTAGGTAAATGTGATCTTTTTGCAAAATGCTCAGATACACACTTATAAACAGCAGCACCTGTATGACAATATTTTTCTGCAAAGGTACCTAATGAATCAGTACATACTAAACTAGAATGTTATGACATCAGTCATGACATTCACACACACACACACACACACACACACACACACACACCTGGTTTTACCAAAAATGCATGCCAATAACTAAACAACTACAAACTCCCCCTTTGGCAGATTTTTGGCTAAAGACCCTAAGCAATCAGAGATAGATAGCAGCAGAAAGAAATGACTGCAGAAAATAGAATGTCTAATAAAGTACCAAAATATATCTCCCCCTCTTTAGCCACAAATGGGCCAAAGATACATATTCTTAAAATTTATACAGTCATCCAGAAAAAGTAATAAGAGCAACAACTAAAAACTGAACACACTTCCAAACTCTACCAGGGACCAGCACCAACTCCACCAATCTTTAAGCACTGTCATCAGACTCAGGAGCTAGTTTCTTCAGTATTGAGATGATCTTCAGCTTCTACACCCTCTTCCCTTCTGTTTCCTTCAGCTTCCTCCTTTTCTAACCTGGAAATTAGGTTTTCTAGGGTCTTTTTCCTAGCTTCCAGTTCTTTGCAGGTCTCTTTTAATACAACTATAACATCAGATGCTTTGGACTGAGTCTTCACAGAAGATGTCTCAGCTGATGTTATGACAATATCAGGAGCATGAGATCCCTGAAACAGCTTGTAGTGCAACCCAAGGGCAGGAGCTCTTTTGCAAGCAGTATCTCTTGCCACCAGGATATCAGGGTATTGTGCAAGGATAATTCCACAAAGGAGGGAGGGAAAGGCAATTGGTCCTTTGACAGCATAACTACCAGCATGTTTTAAAGTTTGTTCAAAAATATACCTGCCATAGTCAAAAACAGTCTTGGTTCCCACAGCATAAATAAATTTCCCCAATCCTGTGGAGATAGTTGATTTATGGTTTGTAGGGACCCAGTTGGCTGCACCAATCTTGTGCAGGATGGCAAATTTCATGCTAAGTTTGCTGGCATTCAACTTGCCTTTCAAGGGCCAGCACTTCACTTGTCTTGCTATGATGGTTTGACAAACTTCATTGTCAGTGACTTCCAGTTCAGGACAATCCTCATTTGATCTTCCAAGAAATTTATTAATTTCTGATGGAGAGAAATTAACCCTTCTTCCTCTAACATAAACACTTTCAAAGTCAGCTGACCTTCCATCAGCACATTCATTAGACAAGTTAACTATGAACTCCTTGACCAGATTTTCATAACACTTGGTAAATTTTATCACTGTCTTCATCAGTCCAGCATTCTTAATCAGGTCCATGATGTCCTTGCATTCCATGGCATCATTGTTTAGCTCTCTTTCTAAAGTTATTCTCTTCAAGCAAACATACTTCCATCTGTTTGCATTGTCAGGATGGTGAAAAGAGATGTTGTCTGTTGGGACTTCAGGAACTCTAGCAATTTTGCTGGAGGGCAGTTTCCTTCTGATAGGAATTTCTCCAGCATCAATCTCAAACTCTGATTCCTCATCAGAATCAGAAGATTCAGGTTCTTTTCTCTTCTTTGTAATTGGTTGTCTACTAGTATACACCTGGGCTTTCACCTTTCCTTTGGACTGACCAGTTTTCACAGATTCTACCCCAGCCTTGCCTTCAGCCTTGGATTTCTTAACAGCAGGTTTATCTTTGGACATACATTTTGCATCATTCTGATTACCCTTTCTTTTCATCATTCTCCTAGCTATGCTAGGGTTTACATTGGCAATCAGATCATTGTCTGAGTATTCCTCATCCACATCAATGATAGGTGGATCAGCAGTCTTTTCTGAAGGGTTCTGAATGTTGTCATTTTGTGTCACAACATTCCCAGAGACATCTACATTCTCAGAGACATCCACATTTGGGCTTACTGATTGATTTAATGGGACAGAAATCCCCGGTACAGATTGGTTTCCGCTTAGTATACTTGTCACAAGCCTAGCAATTGCTTGATGAACTTGAACTGATCCTTCTCTATTTGGAACAGAGGAAGAAGGATGAGAAGGATTACCAGAAGTAGTAGCTTGAGCTCTTCCAGCATGCCTAGTTCTCAGCTTTTTGACTTTGGAGGGGTCAGTTGCCATTTCTCTGAGAGGAGTGATCTCCAGGACATCAGAATCTATGCATGTGGTGATTGCTCGAGAATCTTGGTCAGATGATGAAGATGAAGTGGTCGCCTTGGTTGAAGATGATGTTTGAGACATTTTGATTGACTTAGAGCACCAGTAGCAATTTGAGAGAAAACTTTGATTGCGAGAAAGGAATAGGTTGCAAAGACGAGAGAGGTAGGAGGCAAATGAGAGTCTATTCAACTTCTTAATAATTTTGAAGGAGTTGGAAAGACATATGATTAACCTACTAAAAATAGACTCAACACAAATAACTCCTTCAACCCTTGTTTTAAGCAAAATTAATTGCTATAATTTTTCACGTTGGCAAATACCCATCTTGCCCCTCAAGTTTGCAAGTTGATTTCCAACAAGAGCCTTGGTAGAAGAATCAGCTAGCTGAAGCTTGATGACACCATGTTCCAGTTTAATTGTCTTCTTCTCTACAAGGTCAATGTGCTTGGTCCTGCTATGCTGAATAGGGTTCTTGGAAATATTGATTGTATTCAGATTGTCACAATACAATGTCACAACATCTTGTGAGACATTATACTCAGTGAGCATCTGTTTTGTCCAGATATTTTGAGAACAGCTACTACCAGCTGCAACTATTTCAGCACAGAGTTGGGAAGGCATTCTTTTGACATGAATCATAGCTCTGGCAGATTCCTGTATGTTCCTATTTTTCTTTTTGTCAACTCCATTTGATGATGAGTTATAGGAGAGGAGACTTCATGACTCATTTTTTTTTTGGAAAACAGAATTTATTAAACTTGTTGTTTCCAAATTCTCTGTCATGATTACTTCTGGTTCTGACAACACATCCTTCTTCAAGTTTATTCACCATATCATAGACATGTCTCTTTTTACCAAGCCTTTCAATTTGAAGTTCACCACAAACCCTCCTTTTATCAATTTGCAGTCTTGGAATCCTTCTGACTGCTTCCATAGAGATAGTTCTTTTCATTCTTCTTAGATGAAGATGGCCAAGTTTTTGGTGCCACAGTTTCACCTCTTTTTCTTCTTTTGCAATGGAACACACAGAGGAGAAATTAGTGTTCTCAGGCTCCCACAAGTAACAATTGTCTTTAGATCTGACTCCTTTCATTATAATTTCTTGTTTTTCATTAATTACAAGACATTCAGATTTTGAGAAATTGACCTTGAATCCTAGATCACACAATTGACTGATACTAATGAGATTAGCAGTCAGCTCTGATACTAATTGAAATTCTGGATGCAGATACTCAATGTCACGTTCAATGTTATGACACCGTATCTGACTTTCTATAAGACAGTAAATACAAAAACAGTAAAGAACACAGTCAATTGTTTACCCAGTTCAGTGTGCAACAACACCTACTCTGGGGGCTACCAAGCCAGGGAGGAAATCCACTATAAGAGATATTAATTCAGGAATAAACCAACCAGTTTATCTCCTTCACTTAAGACCTACCCAATGCAACTTCAATCTAAGTACAACTTAAACCTGAGTTCCTACTCACTCCCCCTCAATCACAGCAGTGATACATAAAACAATTTGACTAATGAATTGATGAAGACACTCTTCAAAACATACACTTGATTATGCTTCACAGCTTTTTAATCAAGCAACACAATCACTCTTGCTTCACAGCTTTGAGTGATACACAAACCTAACTTGACTTTGCTTCAAAGCTTTAGTCAAGAGACATACAAACACTCTTGCTTCAAAGCTTTGAGTGATACACAACCCTTACAATTAAAACCTATTCCAAGTCACTTATCACAATGATAATTGCTTGGATTACAATAGTTAAAACTATACAGCTTCTAAATGATCTTCTGTCAAAAAAGGGATTGATTCCAAAACAGCAGCTCTGTTGAATATATAGCAGCTGCATCTTCAGTTAGGGTTTCCACAAAAAGCTAGGGTTAATTCCGTTTGACCTTAAGACTAGGTCACAGGACTTTATCAACCAGGTTAGGGTTGAGCTAGGTTAACCCCAAGTCCACGAGATTTTCTGTTCTGGAAAGACTGAGTCATAATCCTGAAAAAACTCAGAATTACCCAAACTGCATAACTGTTAGTTCAGAACAGGATGTCTTAACATTTGTTATGACATCTGAAAACCTGTCTACTGATTTAGGTAAATGTGATCTTTATGCAAAATGCTCAGATACACACTTATAAACAGCAGCACCTGTATGACAATATTTTTCTGCAAAGGTACCTAATGAATCAGTACATACTAAACTAGAATGTTATGACATCAGTCATGACATTCACACACACACACACACACACCTGGTTTTACCAAAAATGCATGCCAATAACTAAACAACTACAGGTAACAATTCTGCTATGGCCTTCAGTAACTCTGAGGATCTGGTCAATCATGCCGAATACGAAGGTGATGAAGACTGTGAAGTGTATGGAGAGTTGGCTAGACTTTTGCAACAAGAAGAAAGGGCTATTCTGCCCCATGAAGAGTTGTTAGAGACTATCAATTTGGGTACTGCCGAAGACAGAAAAGAGGTTAAAGTGGGTTCCAACCTGGAGCCAAGTGTCAAAGAACGCTTAGTTCAGTTGTTGAATGAATATGTTGAGATCTCTGCCTGGTCCTATGAAGACATGTCGGGGCTGGATACATATATTGTGGTTCACCGTCTCCCTACAAGAGAAGACTGTCCACCAATCAAGCAGAAAGTTCGCCGAATGAGGCCCGATATATCTGAAAAGATCAAAGCTGAAGCGATGAAACAGTTCAATGCTGGATTTCTTGCTGTTACTTCCTATCCACAATGGGTTGCTAACATTGTGCCCGTGCCTAAAAAGGACGGCAAAGTAAGAATGTGTGTGGACTACAAAGACTTAAACAGGGCTAGCCCTAAAGATGATTTTCCACTACCACACATTGACATCTTGGTTGACAATACAGCTCAACATAAGGTATTTTCTTTCATGGATGGATTTTCGGGGTACAACCAGATCAAAATGGCCCCCGAAGACATGGAAAAGACTACTTTTGTTACGCAGTGGGGTACCTTCTGCTATAAAGTGATGCCATTCGGACTGAAAAATGTCGGGGCAACCTATCAGCGAGCCATGGTAGCTTTGTTTCATGACATGGTACATTATGAGATTGAAGTCTATGTAGACGACATGATAGCCCGTTCACAGACAGAAGAAGAACACCTTGACCATCTGCAAAAGTTGTTTGTCAGGTTAAAAGAATACAAGCTAAGACTGAACCCTAGCAAGTGCACCTTCGGAGTCAAGTCCGGTAAAATTTTGGGATTCATCGTCAGTAACAAAGGCATCGAGGTTGATCCTGCCAAAGTCAAAGCTATACAAGAAATGTCTTCCCCTCGCACTGAGAAGGAGGTCAGAGGTTTCTTGGGACGCCTAAACTACATCGCAAGGTTCATCTCTCACCTAACATCTACCTGTGAACCAATCTTCAAGCTGTTGAAGAAAGATCAGGTGGTTGAATGGAACAATGATTGTTAAGTCGCTTTCGATAAAATCAAGGAGTATTTGCTGGAACCTCCTATCTTGATGCCACCCGTCGAAGGAAGGCCGTTAATCATGTATCTGACTGTTTTGGATAATTCAATGGGGTACGTACTGGGACAACATGACGAGTCTGGCCGAAAAGAGCATGCCATTTATTACCTTAGCAAAAAGTTTACCGACTGTGAGACTCGCTACTAACTTCTCGAGAAAACTTGCTGCACTTTGGTATGGGCTGCTCGCCGGCTAAGGCAGTATATGTTGACACATACCACTCTGTTGATTTCTAAAATGGATCCGATCAAGTACATCTTCGAGAAGCCTGCTCTATCCGGAAGAATCGCTAGATGGCAGATGATCCTCACCGAATATGATATCTAGTACACAACCCAAAAAGCTATAAAGGGGAGTGTACTAGCTGACCATCTAGCTCATCAAGCCGTCGAAGATTACCAATCTATGAGGTTCGACTTCCCTGACGAGGATATTATGACATTGGACAACATTAAAGGTAATAGACCGTAGGACGAACCTGAACAAGGATCCCGATGGACTCTGTACTTTGATGGTGCCTCCAACACACTTGGGAACGGTATCAGCGCGGTACTTATCTCTCCAGAAGGTTGCCATACACCTTTCACTGCTTGACTCTGCTTCAGCTGCACCAACAACATGGCCGAGTATGAAGCTTGTATCTTTGGTCTCAAGGCTGCTATTGACTTGGGAATCAGATCTTTGATTGTATTTGGGGACTCCGCTTTGGTTATCAGTCAAATCAAAGGAGAGTGGGATACTAAGCACCCTAACCTCATCCCTTACAAAGAACATGGCCTAACATTGTTACCACATTTCGAGCAGATTACCTTCGAGCACTTCCCACAAGAAGAGAATCAGCTAGCAGATGCGCTAGCTACAATGTCATCCATGTTTAAACTTAACTGGGATAATGAGGCACCTCAAATCACCATTGAGCGAATGGACGAACCTGCACATTGTCACGAGATTAATACCGAAGAAGTGATGGACCGACCTTGGTTTCATGACGTCAAAAGGTATCTCAAAGCACAAGAATATCCTGAAGGAGCTTCAGTCAACGACAAAAAGTTCTTAAGGAGGTTCGCTGCCAAGTTCTTTCTGAGCAATGGTATCCTGTACAAGCACAATCTGGATTATGTCCTACTCCGTTGTGTGGACAAGGTTGAAGCTGAGTAGATTATGGTTGAACTACATAATGGCACCTACTCGAGTGGTCATACGATGGCTAAGAAGATTCTACGGGCAAGCTACTACTGGTCTACCATGGAAGATGATTGTCATAAACACTCCCGTATTTGTCACAAATGCCAAATCTATGCTGACAAGGTACATATCCCCCCAGTTCCTCTCAATGTCTTAACAGCTCCTTGGCCATTCGCAGTGTGGGGAATCGACATGATTGGAGAGATCAAGCCTACAACATCCAATGGACACCGTTTCATCCTGGTGGCCATTGATTACTTTACCAAGTGGGTCGAAGCAGCTTCCTTCACCTCCGTTACAAAGAATGTGGTTGCCCGCTTCATCAAGCAGAACCTCATATGCCGGTATGGTATCCCCAACAGGATCATCAATGACAACGGTAAAAATTTGAACAATACTATGATCACCGCTCTATGTGAGCAGTTCAAGATTCAACATTACAATTCATCTCCCTATCGGCCCAAGATGAACGGTGCTGTCGAAGCTGCAAACAAAAATATCAAAAAGATCATACAAAAGATGACAGTCACCTACAAGGGCTGGCATGAGATGTTACCGTTTGCTTTGCATGGGTACCGTACCACGACACGCACTTCAACTGGGGCAACACCCTATTCTTTGGTATACGGCATGGAAGCTGTTTTACCTATGGAAGTTCAGATTCCTTCCTTGAGAATCATGAAGGATGCTGGTTTGAGTGAAGACGATTGGATTCAGACCCGGCTTGATCAACTTAACTTAATTGACGAAAAGCGACTTACTGCTGTTTGCCATGGTCAGGCGTATCAAAAACGTATGATCAATGCCTTCAATAAGAAAGTCAAGAGACAAGTATATCAAGTCGGGGACCTTGTAATCAAGCGAATCATCTTGCCGCAAAGTGATCCCAGGGGCAAATGGACTCCTACTTACGAAGGACCATTTGTGATCAAGAACATCTTTTCTGGTGGGGCAATGATTCTGACCACCATGGAAGGCGATGACCTGCCGCACCCTGCGAATGCAGACATAGTCAAAAGATACTACGCATAAACGACCCGACAAGTTGAAAACCCGAAAGGGCGACTTGGGCAAAAATGGGCATCCCGGTGAATCGAAAACCCGAAAGGGCGGTTCAGGCAAAAATTAGGGATAAATAAAAAATCTGTACACCCGACAAGTTGAAAACCCGAAAGGGCGACTTGGGCAAAAAAGGGTTTCCCGGTGGATCGAAAACCCGAAAGGGCGATCCAGGAAAAAATTAGCGAATTAAAGCGTATGACTATGTCTCGTCGGATCACTTTAAGCACAATCTCTTCACGGACAAGCTCCAAGCTTCTGATCAATCCAATCATCTGCGGACGAAGCAACGAATGGACAAGATACTCAGAGTTGCGAAGGCTATAGCAGAATGGGAACCCCATGGAATTGTTACACATAGCCATCTTTCTTTGTATAAATTTTTCTCATTTTTTATGACAACATTGTCTTACTAGGATGTCTGTCTCCTTTGTACAAAATACTTACACAAAGTTAATACAAAGATACTTCAAAGTGCATGAATTTGTTTGCCTTTTCTTTCTTTTTACACTTGTGTTTTATTTGAAAACGTCCAATGATTTATTAAAATGAGCATATGCATTTGAATATAATCACTGCTTACAAATAAAACAGAATGAGAAAGGATAATTACTGATAGGTTGAAAGTATAGGAAAACGTATTTAGGCTATTCCAGAAGAAATCCCCTGCAGTACATCATCCAGATCTTCGACAGAGCTAAAACCTTGAAATACATATCCCCAGCGGAGTTAAGTTTCAAAATCCCCATCAGAACTAAGTTTCCAAACTCCCAACCCCCAGCGGAGCTAGAAAACTTTGAACTGCAAACCCTCAGCGAAGATAAAACTTTCTTCCCCAACGGAGTCCAAAACTTCAGCCTCTAAGCCACAGTGGAAATCATCCAGTTTCTCTAAATCCCCCAGCAAGTTATCTTAAAACCTGGAAATCAACCAGATAACAGTTAACCTTTATCCCCAACCAAGGATAATACCTCAGAAGATTGACATAATCCCAACCTTCTGATACCCTTAACAGAATGAAGACTCTCGTTCTTAAAACCCCAGAAGATTGGCATACTCCCAACCTTCTGATACCTTTAACAGAATGAAGATTCTCATTCTTAAAACCCCAGAAGATTGGCATACTCCCAAGCTCCTGATACCTTTAACAGAATGAAGATTCTCATTCTTAAAACCCCAGAAGATTGGCATACTACCAAGCTCCTGATACCTTTAACAAAATGAAGATTCTCATTCTTAAAACCCCAGAAGATTGGCATACTCCCAAGCTCCTAATACCCTTAACAGAATGAAGATTCTCATTCTTAAAACTCCAGAAGATTGGCATACACCCAACCTCCTAACCCAAACGTCTGAATGAAGATTCTCATTCTTGCTTCCTCCATAGATTGGCATACAACCCAAGCTTTTGAAAACTCTCCAACAGGATAAACGTTCTACCCACAAAGTTATTTCCCAGCTGAACGAAGATTCTTGTTCTCATTTCTCCAGTTGAAACCTCCCAGGTTTTAATTCCCCAGTAGAGATCGTCAAAGTTTTCCTTATTCCCCAGGAAAGTCATGAAAGATTCTCATTTTCCCGCAGAAGTTGTCAAAGCTCTTGTTAATCCCCACAAGTCACCAAGGATTTTCAATCCCCAGCAGTAGTCTAAAGGATGTCTCATTCTCAATAATTAAAGGTTTTGAATCTCCAGCAGCAGTCAAGGATTTATTTTCCCCGGCAGCAGTCAAAGATTTCATTATCTTCAGCTATCAAGGATTTATTCTCCTCAGCAAGACAGCTAATCAGCTTACATACGCATCCATTACATTCATATATCATAAACATTGATAAAAGCACATTTTATTGCCTCATACATGTCATGCAACATAACTTTGTGCTTTAGCTAACATCTTACCTTTTTCAGGATAAGATTAAAAGCTACCTCTAACAAATATTCAAAGATTTCAGATACAGTACAGATATACCCCAGACGCCGCGGTCATTCTACTACTCATTTAGATCTCTCATTCAGATACAGTACAGATACACCCCAAACATGGAGGTCATTCTACTACTCATTCAGAACTCATCAATCAGATACAGACTAGATACGCTCCAGACATGGAAGCCATTCTATTTCTCATTCAGATTCAACTGTCAACCTCAGGTTCAGATGCATTCTAGATACGAAAGTCATTCTGTCACCTATCCGGATCCCAGATACAGTATGGATACATTCCAGGCACATAAGTCATTCTGCTACTCATACAGATCTCAACTTCAGATACAGTCCAGATACGCTCCAGACACGTTTGCCATTCTGTCACTCATTCAAACCTATTCAGAGATACTCCAGACACGGATGTCTTTCTGTCGCTTATTCAGATTTCAGATTTCGGATACAATACAGATACACTCCAGACACGACATTCATTCTGATATTCATTCAGGAGTCATATACAGTTACAGCTTGGATACGCTCCATACACGGACGCCATTCCTTTTCTCATACAAATCCAATCTCCAGATACAACTCAGATACGTTCCAGATACGGATACCATTCTGACATTCGTTCTCCTAATTCTCAACAAACAAGTCTTGGATGGAATCTTTAAGCCCATCTCCAGCAATATTCTACCATCTCCAAATGGCATCTTTAAGCCCATTCCCTCAGCTACATTTTGACGAGTGCAAATTTACGGGCACTCTAGTGTCAAATCCTCTTTTACCTTCGAGTCACGAAAGGCAAACTCGCCAATCTAACTCTTCAGGTTCAAGAAGATTGAACAGGGGCAGCTGTTGTACCCCAAAATTTTCCCTCTCATTTTATCAAGATTTCCCCCCACCAGACTCTTTGAACTCCAAACAAGCTAGGGTTTTGCACTGCTCAAGACATCTCCTTGCACTGATGACCTAAATTAGGGTTTGAGTTTGCACAGAGATTTTTGGACTTTCAATGCTCAAAGTGACTTTCATACTTCATGTTAGACTCATAAGTTTGTTCATACCAATTTTCAAGCCTTGAATCAAATTTTTGCCCAGTCAATTGGACAGTTGACCTAGAAATCAACTATATTGGGGAAAAGTCAACTATGGCCAATTTACAGTCAAAACTCATGATTTTTGATCCACATCAACATTATAGACTCATATGAACAATTTTATCAAGTTTGGACCACAACTCCTCAAGAAATTTGATCAGATAATCAAAAGGGCAAAATGGTCATTTTTAGGGTTTTGACTGCACAAGGGAAATTTCTGATTTTTGACCTAGCCAATGGCAAATTGGGTTTAAGCATGGATTTAAGGACTCAATGGTATCATCTTGACCTATTCACAAGGTTCAAAAGATCTCAATTGCATTGGATTGACAGATGAATTTTTCAGTCAACTAATCAAAATTTGACTGTACACTAAAAAGTCAAACTTTGACTTTTTGGTCAAAGTCAAGTGCAAAGGGTCATTTTTTATCAAGATGTGTCAAAACATGAAACTTGTTCATCAAGAAACCCAATTTTGCAAATTAGGGTTTAAAGTTGAAAAATTTCATAACTTAGAATTTTTCTAAGTTATGAAATTTTCTTATTTTTTCCTAACTTTGCCCAACATTTTCACCATGATGCAATTGGATTCAAACAAAACCTCCAACATGAAAGTTGTATTCCTCCACAAAATATACAACTTTGATTGACAAAGTTTTCTCAAAAGAAGCTTGTATATCAAGTTATGATTTTTGGAACAAGGGTCCATGAAACTCTTAACTTAGTGAAATTTTGCCCTAGTTTAGGCAGGATTTTGACCTATCTTCATGGCCATTTTTCACATAGTTCCACTTGGAATCTCAAATTGCATTTCAAATATGGAATGTAGATAATGTTGCAAGCTTTCCAAAATGTCCAAGAACTCTCCAAACTCATTTGCGGTTAGGGAGAATCGAAGGCTTGAAGTTGGAAAAAACTCACTTTTTATCCATGGCATGTTCATAGTGATACAAGTTGCAAACTCTAATCAGCTTGCCTTGTACTTGATTACAGGCCTCAAAACCATTCCATACTCAATAATTAAATTCAAATCCATTGGTCTAAGGCTTTATTTTGGTCATTAGAGCATTGCACACAAGATTAATCCATAAATGGTAAAAGGTACATTACCATTTTTGCCAAAATATGCTTTATGTCAAAACCACATCTCTTGAGCCTTGAACAATATCTTATGCAGCAAATCATATCCACAAACTTGAGGGGCCAAGATCACAAGGGGTAGGCTGATAGATAGCCTGTACAGGCTTGTATTACATCATTGTCCACTTTTGCTTCATATACAAGAAAGATACCAAATACACTAGAACTTACACATCTGAAAAAACCAACTTGTGCAAGCCTTTGAGACAAGTTTCTCACATCCCCTTGAGCCAGAAACACGAGCATTTGAGCCCTCAAACCTCCCATAGCATAGAATCACCTTCCATTGGCAAAATAGGGCAGCATCTTCATCTTGAGTTCTATCTCATAGTTTGCTCGTGCGTTTTGTCTCAAACCTGTTCAAACACCTTCCATACAACCTATCCAAGCTATCCCAACCCTTAAACACTAACTGTAACTCCATTTACAAGGTTTTCCATTTTTGATTTCAGCTTGTGCAGGTTGAGTTCTGTAGGCTTGTTCAAGCACATTCAAGGCAAGCTAGGCATTGGAAAAGGTCAAGGGAAGTTCAAGCAAGCTCCCAAACATCTCAGGCCTCATTGAAAAGCTCCACATTGTCAGACACGATCTCAACTGAAACAGGTTTTTATCAACTTCCTATCTCTCTATTTAGGAACAATTACGCTTAGGTTTGTGAATAAGAAATGTAGTATTCATAGCCATGAAGCTGTACATATGCTCAGTTTTCATTTTAATTAAGCATACTGAGAGAATTTGGTCCATGAACATCCTGAAAAAAATAGGTTAAGATTTAGGACCATAGAAATTCTCTCTCGTCTTTAAGAGTTAGGACAAGTTTTTTATATGGTTGAATTCGTCTTGGAAAACTCTACAACTTTGATGTTATGTGTTTTTGCATTAGAGCACGTATGCAGGTTGTTCGTGTTTGTACAGGGCGTGCGAAATTTTGAAGACAGAGGTTGAAGATGAAGTCTGGCTTGGGCTGAGCTTTGGTTCTTTTGTTTTTAACACCCCCATTTTGCTGAATGCACCCCCCGGCCCAATTTCTTTATACTTTTATATTTTTGTATTTATTTTCATTTTCTGATTTTTATTTTATATTTTATATTTTTAAAACATAAAAATACCCAAAAATATTTTCATAAATTTTCACATTTATTTTTATTATTTTATTATTTTTTTAGACATGAAAATAATTATTTAATAGTATATACTTTCATTTATTGAAAACTTGAAAATAATATATAATAACATTATACTTTTATTTTTATTCTTTATTTACACTAAAAAAATATTGTTCTAAATATATCTTTGTCTTGTATATATTTTATTTTATTTTTATTGTACATAATTAATATATATATATATATATATATATATATATATATATATATATATATATATATATATATATATATATATATATATATATATATATATATATATATATATATATATATATATATATATATATATATATATATATATATATATATATATATATATATATATATATATATATATACACTTGAAAATAAAAATATAAAAATATTATACTTTTATTTTTTATTATTATTTATACTTAAATAATACTTTTTCTAAATATATTTAATTTTTTGTATATATATTATTTTATTTTATTGTATATAAATAATATAGTCAATATATTTACATTCTTAAAAATTAGGGTTTTACCCTTAATAAAAAAATAATCTTTTATTTATTTCTTTCTATTTGTATTAAATATTTTTTACATACATAAAAAATAAACATAAACATTTTTGCATATTCATAATATTTTGTATATTTATTTAATTTATTTATTTAAATATTATTCATCTATTATTTATGCCATTGATTCAATTTGGATGTAATAGTAAAATTAGGGTTTTAATTTCTTGTCAAATAATCCCCATTCAAAAATTGTATCCTCATCCCCATAATCATGTTGTAATAGTGGTAGATTTATTTTACGCATTTATGCTTTCAATTGTGCCATGGTTAGAGATTAGGGTTTGTATGCAAAAAATCCAAAATCAAACAAATAGCTTGACCTAATACAAAGACAAAAATGCATGAAAATCAAACACAATGCACACTTGCACCCCTAGGGTTTCATCCACTTGTTGCCTTAAAATTGGCCATGTTATGCATGTTGAGTACTTTGGCAAAACAAAAATAAAACAAAAGATCATAGTCCCTCGATGACGCTATCTTGGTTGCCTAAACAAAATGATCTAGTCCCTCGGAAAATTGCTAAAGATACTTGGCAATATTGCTATCATGGTCTATACGATGACCCGCGCCTGTCCCGTTTAACATCCTAATACAAGGTTGTTTACCAAATGCAATGGTAAAACAACACTGTCAAAAGGGTTAAAAAACATATAGGAAAGATCTTTGAGTAAAATAGGGTAGATAACTCTTAGTTACTTGATCAAAACTTGCAAAACATCCTTGCTATTTTCAAAACACACCTTACAACACAATTTCAAAATATTTCCCAAATCAAACTTTCAAAACATTGAAACATATTTTCAAAAGACATACATCTTTGTATACATTCAAACAAGAATCATTACAAAGGTTGCCACAACGATGACCTCTTTTCAAAACATTTTCAAAACCACACACAAAGCACCATTTCAAACAATTGAAAAGCAAAAGCAAGTGATCTAAACAAGTAACTAAGAGCCCATGGATAACCATGGATGAAAAGGGTGCTTGCACCTTCCCTTTTCATAATCTACTCCCCGAACCCAATAAAACATCTCAAAGGTCTTTCCTGTGCTTTTTGACCTTTCCTTTGGATAAAATAAAAAGTCGGTGGCGACTCTTGCTAAACCGAAACATTTGCAAACACAAACACAAAACCTCAAGTCAGTTCTCCCACCGCATCACAGTGTCTGCTCGGGATTTGTCGATCATGTCGTCCATATACACCTCGAGCATATCCCCGATCTGGTCGTGGAACACTTTGTTCATCATACGTTGGTATGTTGCTCCTGCATTTTTTAGACCAAAGGGCATCACGTTGTAGTAATAATTGCCCGAGCTGGTCATGAAAGCAGTGCAATGCTTGTCGCTTACAGTCATTGGGATTTGGTTATAGCCTAAATAGGCATCCATAAACGACAGTATTTTATAACCGGCCGAGTTGTCGACCAGCATATCTATGTTGGGTAAAGGAAATGCATCTTTCGGGCATGCCCGATTGAGATCAGTATAATCAACACACATTCGCCACTTTCCATTATTCTTTTTGACTAGTACAACATTTGATAACCAGGTTGAATATCGGGCTTCGGAAATAAAATTTTCCTCTAGGAGGTCTTTTACAGCTTTTTCAGCCGCCTCCGTTTTCTCCGGGGACTGCCTACGCCTATGATGTACTACTTCCCTAGCGGCCGGATCTATGGCGAGGCGGTGACAAGAAACCTCGGGGTCGAGTCCGGGTATCTCTGCGGCACTCCACGCGAATAGGTCCGCATTCTCGCGCAAGCAGGCTTTGATTTGCTTCCTCGCCAAGTCGGGGAGGCCGATACCAATCTTCACTCCGTTGCTTGCGTCCTTTCCAAGAGGGACGAGTTCGAAGTCCCCGTCCGGAATTGGTCGATGGGGGACTTGCTCGCTGCTGGGAGGCTCATCCTGGTCGAAGCGGGTGTCCAGGGCTATCGAGTCGACCTTTGGGGGAGCCCTCTGCTCTTCTTCTACCTTGACGGGCTATGTCTTCTGAGGCTCTGGTCGTGTCGTTGTAGCTCTCTTGGCGGGCCTTGTACCGGTGTCGACCATATCGCGTCCCTTGGATGTCGCGTTGAAACACCTTCGGGCAGCTGCCAGGTCCCCTTGGATGGTGGCGACCCGTTCCCTCTTGGTGTAAAACTTCATATTCAAGTGGACGGTAGAGGGTATCGCGGTCAGTTATGCCAATGTCGGCCTTCCCAGAATGCAGTTATAGAGAGAAGGGCAGTCGATGACGAGGAAACACACCTTGACCTGCCTCGTTGTTGTATCCTCGCCAAACGTAACCATGAGCTCGACGTATCCCCAAGGTTTGGAAGTCGAGCCATTAAAGCCCTGCAGGTCTGACCCCACTTAAGGTGAGAGGTGCGAGTCGTCGAGCTGCAGGGTTCGAAATAGTTGGCTGTACATTACGTCGACAGAACTTCCTTCATCGACGAGGACGCGATGTACGTCAAAGTTGGCCATTCTCGCTCTTATTAGCAGAGGAATGACCGCGTTGGGGTCCCCTCCTGGGAGCTCTTCGAGATAAAAAGTGATAGGTTCCGACCTACCCTCCACCCTTTCAAAGGTCGTCGTCTGAGGAGGTGCCGTGTCGACCAATTCATCCAGCTTCCTCTTGGCTGAATTTATGGTCAGGTCGTTGAACCCTCCACTATTGATGACCATGGCAGAGGGAAAGTTCTCCCATCTGCTGTGCATCGACAGCGGCTCTTGCAAGTGTTCGGGGACGTAGAAGTCCCCGGATCTGGTGACGGAAAAGGCAGTTTGGATGGGGATCGACTCGTCAGATGGTCGGGCATCATCCTCTGTTTCTCTTATTTCACGGGCGTCGCGACGAGGAGCATCGTTTCGCTGGTACTGGGCGAGCCTCCCCCCTTTTATGAGGGTCTCGATGGCGTCCTTGAGGTGAACGCAGTCTTCAGTCAGATGGCCATGGCTCCTATGGTACTGACAGTATTTGCTCCTGTCCACCCCGGGCTTGGCAGAAGCTGGTCGGGGGCGCTTGACGCCGCCATCTTTGAAATCTGTATTGGCACACTCCGCCAAGATGCGCTCACGGGAAGCTGTGAGCGGAGTGTACTCTATGAAACGCCCCGAGGGCCCCCTCTATTCTCGGACGTCCCAGGGTTTGTCGTCCTTCCTTTTTTCCCCAGTTCGTCGAGGAGGGATGGCTTCCTGGCGCGGGTTGCTACTGGATCCGCGAGTTCTGGGGTCACGGGATCTGTTGGCCGCTTCCCTTTCCTCGTAATCCATGTAGGCCTTGGCCTTCTCGAGGAGAGCACCGAACGTTCAGGACGGTTCGATGCCCACAACCTTCCTGAATTCTGTGCCGGGGAGGAGCCCCCTTTCCAGCAGGTATCTTTTCATGTGGTCCGCGCAGGGGACCTGGATGGCTTCACGGTTGAAGCGGTTGATGAATTCTCTCAAGGCCTTATCCTGCCTCTGGATGATGGCCTCGAGCGCCGCTTCGGTCTTCGGATGTCGCCGTGACGCGGTGAACGAGCTTATGAATTAGTTTTTCAAGTTTTACCACGAGGTGATTGACCCCGGGGCAAGACCCTTGTACCAATCCATTGCCGCTTTCCTGAGGGTTGTGGGGAACAATCGGCATTTGATGGGTCCCCCGACATTATGGTAGTGCAGCATAGCCTCGAACTCGTCTATGTGATCGACCGGGTTGGAGACTCTATCATATTCTTTCATATGTGGAGGCTTTTCCATGCCCGGGGGAATGGGCGCCTCCATGATGGCTTGTGATAGGGGACCGCGAGGGTCGTCCTCATCACTTTGCTCCGGGGAGAGGGACGGGGACCTGAGGTATTGTCGAACACAATGGCCCTGATCGTGCTGGGCGTTCCTCGAGCGGTGCGTCCGTTGACACGTCCCTCCATGCCCGTCTCTAGGATGCCTTCGTTCTTGCCGTGAAAGGCCGTGGTCGCGCCCTCCGGCTTCAATGATTGACTCTCTCTCCAAGGCGGGTCGCCTCTCCGGTGGTCGGGGCGACGGGCTTCGAGAGATGCCTCTGTCTTGTCTCCGCGGAGGAGATCGGAGACGTTCTTCGAGGAGGTGGGGATTGAGGCCTCCTGTGTCTCCTCGGGGGCCTTCTGTTCTCCTCTAGTGCTCTTAGTCTTTCCCCTTGGGCAAAGATGAAGTAGTTGGTCTGGTTGATTGCCGCGAACAGTGCCCCGGTCGTGGCGTCTGCCCCGGCGGGGACATGAACTTGATAGAATTGAGCGGCTTGATGGTTCGGGGGAACCAGATTATCTTCTTTGAGTTGAAGGGGGACTGATGAAGACGAGGCCGTGGCTCCATCCCAGTAGTTGGAGATTCCGAGGATGTTTCCACCGGGAGCAGTAACATGGGTCGGGGTTGTTATCGGCGAGGTTATTGCTGGCCTCAAAGACACGGGCGTTCTGATTGTCTTGAATCTGGTCAGCCATGACGGTGTAAGATGGTTTTAGCTTTTGGTCTTTGAAGATTTGTAAGAAGGGGAAGCTTAGTTTCCCACAGACGGCGCCACTGATCTTACCAAATCAGAATTGGACCGTCACAGCTGGCTCGAACTGGATTTGAATGAGATGAGGGGTACCTGCAAGACACTCCGATGATAAAATGAGAGACGGAATGGGCAGACAGATAGTATGTAGGTGTGTAACAAATGAATACCTGACCCTCTTGAAGTAGAGGGTATTTATAGCCCCTAGCGCTGGGCCACGGTCCCTTTATTGGGCCGACCAGAGCTGGCCCAACAAAGGGACTGCCAGGTTCTACGTGTGTAGTGGGGATCCGCACGTGGTCCCCTTCCTAGGTGGTGCTCTGTGAAGAATGAGGAAGAATGAAGACGCGGTCTTCCTGGAGCTCTAAGGATATCGCAGCATCCGGAGGGGACTGAGTCTGCCCTACGGCGAGGATGCTCGAGCAAGGCTTGAGTTGGAGTATCCTCGGTCAGGGACGCTGCTCGTTGCGGGTAGCGGCGGACATAACCGTTGTGGCCTGTAACTGGGTATGCTCAGGGCGGTCTGATTCCGAGTATAGCTCGAGGAACTGCTTGGATCTGAGCCTTTACTTGTGTTTTGGGCCAAGGCAGACCTAGCCCAGAACAAGTTTAATAAAGTCACTTTTTCTTCTCTATCTAAAATAAAATTTTAAAATTAATTACTCAATTTTTATTAAATATTAATTTTTTTTATTTTAAATTTCTAAAAAATCAGAATAGATATTTTATTAGGGTCGAACTACAAATACAACAATAATATACGTCTGTACCAAAATATTTAACATTCATCTAATATTTTATTTTCGGAAAATGGTAAGAAAGTAAGAAATTAAAAAGGCAAAAATTAAATTTCAAACAAGTAAACATTCTTCTTTTTTTTATTCAAATGATTTTTACTATATATATATATCATTTTTTCTTATATCTCTCGTTTTATTACATCATCAATCTGTTATATCTAGTCTGTAAAAAAAAATTCTTATAAAAAATAGAGAAGCCGGACCAAAATAGTAGTTTCCTGGACATTTTTTTTGCAGTGAACTGTTCCCTTCATTTCTTCTCTCTATCTAATCTCCACTCTCAACTTCTCCTTGGCGCCATGAACCTATATATCTAACTCCCACACTCACTTTTGTTATATACTTATGGCGTATCAAAACCACCAACTCTCTCAAGACCATTTCACTCCCGATGACTCTACCACCAAACCAACCTCCGAACCTCACCAATCCTTCCAACCCGCACCCAACTGGCTCAACACCGCTCTCCTCCGTAACAACTCCCCAACCACCAACAACACCAGTACCAATTTCCTCAACCTCCACTCCTCCGCCGCCTCTCAATCCTCCTCCCATTGGCCGATGATTGACGACTCCACCATCTCCGGCATGAAAGCGCCGGAGAACGCCGACGCGGCAGCGGAGGGATTAATGAACTGGCAGAAAGCGAAATATAAAGGAGAAATAATGGCGCATCCGTTGTACGAACAGCTTCTATCAGCACACGTGGCGTGTTTGAGAATCGCCACGCCGGTTGACCAGTTGCCGAGAATCGATGCTCAGCTGGCGGAGTCACAGAATGTTGTTGCCAAGTACTCTGCCTTTGTTCAAGGCATGCTTGACGATGATAATAAACAACTCGATCACTTCATGGTATATCGTTAATTTCTCTAATTTATTTTTTTCAATAATAAAAGAATTGAATATTCAATAGCACAGTGATTTCTATATAAAAAAAAAGATTGAATTGAATATGAAATAATTTTGTACTGGAATTTACTTGTTTTACTGGCTTTAAATCCAGTGATTATTAATTTTTTTTACTGGAGTGAAGTTTTTTCTCTCATTATTCTACTTTTGTAAGGTTGAATGTAATAATGATTCTGATATTTAATTTGTCATGGTGTGGTGTGTGATTCCAGTTAAGGTAGACAAAGATGTTTAGTTTGGTATTTTCTGTTGTACTATTCTGATTTTGAAATTTTCCTCATTGATATTGTTTGTTGCAGTCGCACTATGTTTTGTTGCTTTGTTCATTCAAAGAACAGCTCCAGCAACATGTCCGGGTCCATGCAATGGAAGCAGTAATGGCTTGTTGGGAGATCGAGCAATCCTTACAAAGTCTAACAGGTGCTGCATTAATAATCTTCTTCGCGTGATTCTAGTAGTACATCTTAACATGGTAATAAAATCATTTTTAAACATTTTTCATTACAGAGGTAAGTGTAGAATAATTGATAGTCAAAGAGGAACATAGCTACATGGATTTAAAGTTTGTTCTTTGTCCCTTTTGATTTCTCTTGGATTTGGGAAACTTCAAATCTTAGTTAACTTTATTTCAAAAACTGTTCTAAAATGTATTGTAGACATTACAGTTATACTGTGTGGCCCATTTGTCCTTGCTTTTTTATAGACAGAATTGTCCATAGCATGTTATCATGCCAAACTATTACTCATAATTTCATAAACCTTTTTTTGTTAGATTAGTTACCAACTTGTTGTGCATAATAAATAGCAAAAGTACACAGCACTCTTTGCAATTGGAGATGATCACATGAGTACTGAATTAAAGCGATAGTTTTTGCCACATGGTTAACAGGAGTTTCACCCGGAGAAGGTACTGGAGCAACTATGTCTGAAGATGAAGATGAACAAGTAGACAGTGATACTAATCTGTTTGATGGAAATTTGGATGGTTCAGATAATAGTATGGGAGGATTTGGTCCTCTTGTTCTAACAGAGAATGAGAGGTCCTTAATGGAACGTGTAAGACATGAATTAAAACATGAGTTGAAACAGGTACCACTAAGAGTTGCATTAAATGTTGTTGAATAAGAAAGGTAGTAAATCAATTAGGATAATTGTTTGTTTTTCACAAGCTTACAAAATTAGTCACACTTCTTAGTTTTGAAGTCTCTCTTGAGCCCCATCTTTTCAGATTTCTTCTCAGGAAAAGGACCTTGAAATTCATGTCTTTATATGCAGGATTATAAAGAGAAAATTGTGGACATAAGAGAGGAAATTTTACGAAAGAGACGAGCAGGGAAACTTCCCGGTGACACGACCTCAGTCCTTAAAGATTGGTGGCAATCACATGCAAAGTGGCCTTATCCTACCGTAAGAATTCAATTTTGACTTACTAATTATTTCATGAGTTTACCTATTGTGAAAAACATTTTACGACATGTCAAAAAATCTTTTACCAATGAATATTTCAGGTTCATCTTTGATATTGTGACATGTCAAAAAATCTTTTACCAATGAATATTTCAGGTTCATCTTTGATATTGTGTCGTGCCTTTTTCAGGAAGAGGATAAGGCAAGGTTGGTACAAGAAACAGGTTTGCAATTGAAACAGATCAATAATTGGTTTATCAATCAAAGGAAGAGAAACTGGCACAGCAATCCTTCAACTTCTAATGTCATGAAAAGCAAGCGCAAGAGGTATTTTATTTCATAGTATTATAAAATATTTGTCATTTTCATGATCTTAAATTAGCACCAATATCTAATTAGAAAGAAGTAATGCATGCAGGTGAAAAAAAGTGATAGTTACATATAAATGGAAGCAAACTCGAGAAATAATACCTCAGAATGGCAGCAGATCCAACAAAATTCAATGAAAGGTGAAAAAAGAATCACATTTTGCTTCTGATCAAGGGACAGGGAGGGTACAGAGGTTAAAACAGAGATGAGGACGCTTGAAGACCTGCAGTAGAAGCACCTAGGATGCAACAAAAAGTTTACAAATATTTTTATCTCTAAATATAACATCTTTTCAAAGTAGTTATTTATCTTCTTTCTTTCAGTCCCTATATTTAACAAATCAGCTTGAGTTTATTTTTTCATTATCTTTAGGAATTCAAAATTAAAAACGAAATAAAAACTGCATAAAGACTCGTGTTATTTCTTATTTGTAAATGATATGAGAGTGAAAACAAAGTTCTTAAACTCTTATGATGTCCTTGGTGGGAGGATGAATTAGTGAGTTTGGGTTCTAATTAAACGGTTAAAAATATAATGTTTGAGATAAAGAACAATAAACAATGATTGTTGGAAATTCACCAAAGTCTATGATGAATTTCTACCACAATGACAATTTAATTATGAGACAAACAAAGAAAGAAAACAAGACAAATAGTTTCTGTTGTTCACGAACTGTGAAAACTTTCTTATTCACTTTACAACTGCAAAATATTGTGAATGACTTGTTTATAAAAAATTGGGGTTACTTCTTCTATTTATAATTGAGTTTGCACCCAAAGTCCAAAGTCTAAAATATCTATTTTGTTACTAAATCAAATATAATCTATTCTAGGCTTAAATCAAATCTAGTTAAATCTAAACAAATCTAATCTTTTCGACACTATGAATTACAATTTAACACACCACCTAATTCATTGTGTCTAAACTATCTATATTCATCATGACTCTTAGCCTTCTGAATACTTCGACTTGCACTCCCTTCGTCATGATGTTTGCAATCTGATTCTCAGTTCTGCAGTGTTTCAAATTCATCTTCTCATCTGCTACCTGCTCTCGAAGATAATAGAACCTCATTTCGATGTGCTTACTTCGACCATGTGCTATTGAATTCTTCGCCAAATTGATAGCTGACATGCTGTCGATCTTCATGGTAATTGCTCCATGATCTTTCCCTGTTATCTCTTCGACCAAGTTCACCATCCAAGTTGCTTGACATACACAAAGAGAAGCAGCTATGTATTCTGCTTCGCGTGATGATAATGCTACTACTGATTCCTTTCTTGAATTCCAAGCAACTGGTGCACCACCTAGCATAAACACATATCCTGCTGTTGACTTTCGATCTTCAGTATCACCCCAGCAACTCGAATTAGTGTATTCCACTAACTTGCATTCTTTTCCTTTATCAGCTGCATAAAATAAAACTCCATAATCGAAAGTTCCTTTGAGATACTTTAGTATCCTCTTAACTGCTGCTAGATGTGATACCTTTGGCTTCTGCATGAATCTACTTACCATACATACACTATATGCTAAGTCAGACCTTGCATGACAAATGTATCTCAATGATCCAATAAGTCTTCTGTATTGAGTTGGATCAACATCATCTTCATCTGCATCTTTCGACAGTTGCAGTCTTGGTTCTGCAGGTGTCGAAGATAAGTTGTATTCTTCCATCTCAAACCTCTTGAGTATTTCTCCTGCATATCTTCTTTGATGCATCACCAAACCTCTATTACTCTTGTAGAATTCGATACCAAGGAAATATGAAATCTCACCCAAATCAGACATTTCGAATTCCTTACTTAGACCACCTTTGAAATCTTCGATCTCACTTTTGTAGCTATCTGTTATCAACAAATCATCTACATAGAGACATAGTATAAGAAATTTACTCTTGCTTCTTCTTGCATATACTCCATATTCAGTTGCGCACTTCACAAATTTCTTCTCCCTTAGGAAACTATCAATTTTCTATTCCAAGCCCTTGGAGCTTGTTTTGATCCATACAGGGCTTTATGCAGCCTGTCCACCTTTCTTTCTTCGTCATATTTCACAAATTCAACTAGTTGTTTAACATAGACTTCTTTGTCTAAGGGTCCATTTAGGAATGCACACTTCACGTCCATCAGACATATGTGCCAACTGTTTATTTCTGCTAGACCAACAACCAACCTGATTGTTTCGATCCTAGAAACAGGTGCAAAAACTTCATCAAAGTCTACTCCTTCTTTCTGTAGAAATCCTTTTGCCACAAGTCTTGCTTTGTGTCGAGTTACTCCCCCTTTCGAATTCGTTTTCACTTTGTATACCCACTTGACATCAATTTCCTTCTTGCCTTGAGGCAATTCGATAAGTGACCAAGTGTTGTTATCTTCGATAGGCTTCACATCTTCGTTCATTGCTTTCACCCACTTCGAATCCTTCAATGCTTCAGCTGCATTAACAAGTTCGACATCTGCATAGAAAGCATAATGTACCAGCTCACCTTCATCATCTATCACATCATCTGATGTAATCACACAATCTTGCAATCTTGCAGGCATGCGTCTTGTTCTTTGAGGTCTGCTTGTATTTGGTATATCAGCTGGTTCCTCTTGTCGAACTTCTCTTTCGAATCGAGTTTCTGGTTCTTCGAATAGGATTCCCACTGAATCTTTCTTGACATTTTCAGTCTAATCCCATTCTTTAAACTCATCTATGATCACGTCCCTGCTGATCACAATCTGCTTTTTCACTGGATCGAACAACTTGTAGCCTTCTGTCAAATGATATCCAACTAGAATCATTTGACTTGACTTATCATCAAGTTTTCTTCTCAACTGATATGGCACATGTCTATGTGAAATAGATCCAAATAACTTCAGATGACTCAAGCCAGACTTCACACCAGACCAACATTCTTCTGGAGTAATTCCTTCTAGCTTCTTTGTAGGACATCTGTTCAAAATATATGTTACAGTCGAAACAACTTCACCCCAAAACTCTTTAGGTAAATTCTTGTCTTTCAATATACTTCTCACCATATTCATGATGGGTTGATTCTTCCTTTCTGTAATTCCATTTTGTTGTGGAGTATAGGGTGGCACCACCTCATGCACAATCCCTTCATTTTCACATAGCCCGTTGAAGTCTTTCAACACATATTCTCCACCATCACCAGTTCTCAAAACTTCGAGCTTTCGAACACTTTGTCTTTCGACCATAGACTTAAACTTGGCAAATACTTTGATCACTTCACTTTTCTTCTTGATCAGATAAGTCCATAACTTTCGAATGAAATCATCTATGAATGTAACAAAGTATTTGTTACCTCCCATAGAATCCACCTGGATTGGTCCACATACATCAGAGTATATGACTTCAAGACTAGCCTTCGACCTGCTTCCTGCATCCTTGCTGAAGCTATTCTTGTGTTGCCTCGCCTGCACACATTCCTCACATACCTCGTTTGGAATGTCGATTTTTGGAAATCCTGAAACCATATTTCTTCTCTTCAAATCTCTGATGTCTCTGAAGTTGAGATGACCTAGTCTATAATTCCATATCCATTCATCTCTACTAGCTGCAGTCGAAAGGCAGTTGTGCTCCATCACATTTAGTTCAATCTTGAAAGTTCGATTCAGAGACATATGAGCCTTCAATATTAATCTCCCATTTGCATCAATGACTCTCATCATCTTATCTTCGATTGACACTTTATAATTCTTTTCAATCAACTGCCCTATACTGAGCAAATTGCTTTTCATGCCTGACATGTACAATACATTAGAAACTACTGACCTCTTGCCATCTTTCCTCATAATCATAACATCACCAATACCTTCAGCTGCTAGAGTATTGTCATTTGCAAATTTTACCATATTTTTGTTGAGGGCTTTATGTTGACAAACCAGTCTTTCTTTCCAGACATATGTGATGAACATCCTGAATCAAAGTACCATTGGTACTTGAATCTATCTTCATCTTTTGTTGTGACCATCAGCATCATCTCTTCTTCATGTTTTGCAAGCTTTACATCACTTTCTTGATTCTTTCATTTTTTGGACAATCACTCGAATAGTGACCATACTTCTGACAATTATAACATTGAATGTAACTCTTATCAGGTTTTCGACCACCACCTCTTTCTCTATTTGCAACACCACCTCTTTGGTTTCCTTGGTATGGTCTTCTTTGATTCAAAAAGTTTTCTTCGTTCTGGTTTCCTCTACCATTCGATTTTTTGTATCCACCTCTACCTCTATCAAAACATTTTCTTTTGCCTTTGGTTTCTTTTGCTGAATGTGCCTGCAAATCCACATCACTCTTCGATTTTCCTGCAGCTCTTTCGTTCATTGTTTGTTCATGAGATTCAAGCGTCCCTTGAAGCTCTTCCTTTGTCAATTTCAACAAGTCTTTCCCCTCTTCTATCGCCACCACTATGTGGTCGAACTTAGGAGCTAAAGATCTCAAAATCTTCGAAACAACAGCTCTTGTTGTTAATATTTCTCCACATGCCTTGATTTGATTCACTAGTTTTGTAACTCTAGTGAAGAAATTAGATATGCTCTCACTATCTTCCATCTGAAGCAATTCATAGATTCTCTTGTGAGTTTGTAACCTCACTTCTTTTACCTTTTATGCACCATCAAAGGATTTCTCAAGGACATCCCAAACTTCTTTTGCAGATTCTAAATCACTTACTTTTTCAAAGTTTTATGGACTCACACATTGATGAATTATAAATAGTGCTTTATAACCCAACTTCTCAATTTCCGTGTGTTTCTTCTTTCCTTCTTCTGAAGAATTTTCTCCAAGCGCTTCGACTCCATCTTTTACAAGGTCCCAAAGCCCTTGACATCTGAACAACACTTTCATCTGTTTGCACCAATTCTCATAGTTGTCTACTTTCATAATTGGTAGAGTTGTTGAACAATTTGCATTCCCATAATTCGCCATCGTGAATTCTTTAATCGTTCTTGATTGATACTTCCATCGAATCGAAACAAAGCTCTTGATACCAAAGTCTATGATGAATTTCTACCATAATGAAATTTTAATTATGAGATAAACAAAGAAACAAGACAAGACAAATAATTTCTGCAGAGTTTCTCTCTGCTCACAAACTGTGAAAACTTTCTTATTCACTTTGCAACTGCAAAATATTGTGAATGACTTGCTTACAAAAAATAGGGGTTTCTCCCTCTATTTATAACTGAGCTTGCACCCTAAGCCGAAAGCCCAAAATATTTATTTTGTTACTAAATCAAATCTAATCTATTATAGACTTAAATCAAATCTATTTAAATCTAAACAAATCTAATCTTTCCGACACTATGAATTACAATTTAACAATGATGATCAATTTAAGTAATCTAAACAATAATGAATCTATCCATTAAATCTTCTCAAATTCATAAACTAATAAGTGTTAGGAACTAAAATTCGTACGTGAAAGTATAAGGAAATTGACAGAAGGAATATTTGATATATTGAAAGAAATAACTTGGCTCATATATATAGCCTTACAAATGAGAAACTAAAAAAAAAAAAAAAAATTACCCATGTTTTCACCCACTACTAGCACTAAACTACCTATGTTTTCACCTACTACTAGCACTTCCTAATAACATGGTAGAATAATTCAAAAGGAAATAACTACTCTTGAAACAGGGAAACCATAAAACTTACTAACAAATCCTCCCTTAAACTTAATGCTATATGCAATCAGTTTATATCACTCTCTGAATAAAAACTCCTAGAGATCTGCGTAGCTTCAGAAAAACATCCATCTTGAGTGGTTTCGTCATGATATCTGCCAATTGTTCTTGTGTGCTACAGTGTATCAGCTCTTCAGTTCCAGCCTTTGTCAAATCCAAAAGGAAATAGAAACGAACATCAATATGCTTACAATGACCATGCATTACTGGATTCTTCGAAAGCTTAATAGCAGAACTACTATCACAACGAATCACAGTGGCTTTGCTTTGATTTTTACACAGTTTTACCAACACTCTTTTCAACCAAATGGCTTGACATGCACATGAAGCTGCACCTATAAACTCTACTTCTGTGGTTGATAGACTCACAATTGGTTGTTTCCTCGATGACCAAGAAACAACACCCGAGCTCAACAAGAAAATATAACCTGAAGTACTCTTCCTATCATCCAAGTCTTCTGCATAATCATTGTCAGTGTAAGCGACAAGCTCATTGTTTGCATCCTTCCGGTAGAAGATTCCAAACTCACTTGATCCTCTTAAGTATCTCAACACCCTTTTGGCCACTTGTAAATGCATTTCAGTAGGATTCTTCATATACCTGCTAATTAGATTCACCACAAACAACATATTGGGTCGAGTAGATGTCAGATACATAAGGCTTCCTATAATTTGTATATAGTAGGTCTTATCAACCTTCACACCAGACTCATCTTTTGTGAGTTTAACACTTGGAACAATTAGGTTGTGCACTGAATTGCTTCTATCCAATCCAAACATTTGCAACATCTCTAATGCATACTTCTTTTGACATAAGAAAGTGCCATCTGATCTTTGCGTCACTTCAAGACCAAGAAAGTATCTCATTTTACCAAGATCTATCATGTCAAATTCTCGCTTCATAGAGCTTTTAAATTATGGAAACATCAGCTCGTCATTTCCGGTAAAAATGAGATCATCAACATACAAACTAACAATTAATATTTTACCTTCTTTTTGTGTCTTAACAACCAAGGTATGCTCATAGTCTCACTTCTCAAAACCTTCCTTCATAAAATATGTTTCTATACGGCTATACCAAGCACGTGGTGCTTGTTTAAGCCCATAAAGAGCCCTTTTCAGTTTATAGTCTTTTTGCTCATTACCTTTTTGTACATAACCATAAGGCTGGTCCACATACACCGTTTCATTCAACTCTCCATGCAAAAATGCTGACTTTACATCCAGTTGATAGATTGCCCATCTTTTTTGAGATGGAAATGCTACCACCAAACGAATTGTCTCCATGCGAGCCACCGGTGCAAATACTTATGTATAATCTACCCCATACTCTTGTGCATACCCCTTCACTACTAGCCTTGCTTTATACTTGTCTACTTCTCCATTATCTTTGAATTTTGTCTTGTAAACCCACTTCATTCCAACTTTGTTTGCTCCTTTAGGTAAACCCGTCAATTTCCATGTGCCATTTCTTTCAATTGCTTCCATCTCCACATCCATGGCTTTCCTCCATTTTTCACTTTTAAAAGAATCATCAAAGTGAGTAGGATAACTATCACCAGCTACAAACATGGCCAAATTAACATAGACATTTCCTTCTGAAAGACCTTCTTTAGTTTCATAGTCTTCCATCCAAAGTGGTGGCCTTTTACACCTTTGTTGATTGGGATTAGAAGTGTTCTCTTCTACTGTAGAATCAGAGGAGAGATTTTCTTCTTCTTCTTTTGTATCAGTATGATCAGATTCATGCCCGACTTCATTTTCTTCTTCCATATTAACTTCTACATCTTTAATACCCCAATCTAAGTCACATGAGATGGCTTCTTCATACTTCTTATCCCAATCCCAACCCCGATCTTCTTTAAAAACAACATCCCGACTCGTTATGATCTTTTTTGAAAATGGATCATAAAACCTGTATGCTTTTGATACTTCACTGACCCCCAAAAAAATACAACGCAAACTTTTATCATTTAGCTTAGTTCTTTTAGCATCAGGTACGTGAACATAAGAAATGCATCAAAAAACTCTAAAATACTTAACTGAAGGCTTGACCCTGCTCCAAGCTTCTTCTGGTGTCTTATTCCTCACTACTAATGTTGGACTCTGATTCAAGACATGCACAGACCAGTTTACCGCTTCAGGCCAGAAGGTTTTGGGCATTTTCTTCTCGGATAGCATGCTCCGAACCATGTTCATAATGGTTCTATTCTTTCATTCTGCAACCCCGTTCTGTTGTGGCGTATATACAACTGTTAGTTGCCTTTGTATACCATTTTCACAGCAAAAATTGGTGAATTCGCGTGATGTAAACTCTCCCCCATGGTCAGTGCGCAAGCCTCTGATAAACGAATTTGCTTCCTTTTCAACATGGATTTTAAAATTTTTGAAAACAGAAAATGCTTTTGATTTTTCTGTTAAGAAATAAATCCATGTTTTTCTACTGAAATCATCAATAAAAGTGATTAGATACCTCTTTTTGCTGTTAGAGATAGGTTTGACTGGTCCACAAATATCAGCATGTATTAGTTACAGAATTTGTGTTTCCCTCCAAGCGCTCTTCTTTGGGAATGAATCTCTTGGCTGCTTCCCTACCAAATAGTCCTTCCACAGCCTGTTTGGTGACTTTAATTTTGGTAAACCATTTACCATACTCTTCTGTTGTAGCGTATTTAAACCCTTAAAACTCAAGTGTCCATATCTGCAGTGCCAAAGATGCATTAAATCTTCTGTAACAGTGTGAAAGCAAGTGGATTTTGCAGGTTGTGGTATGGCATGCAACATGAACATTCGATTTGAAGATATTCTGGTTTCCATTATCAAACCACTTTCAGGGTGGAAGACTTTGCATTTTCCATGTTGTAACAGAATACTAATCTCCTTATCTTGCAACTGCCCAATACTTAGTATGTTATTCAGTAATTCTGGCACAAGAAAGACTCCAGTAACAATATGTGTTACACCATTTATGTTTAATATTATGTTATATGTTCCTGTTACATCCATGGTGGAATTATTGCCCAGCTTGACAGAATCTTTGTAACTCTCGTCAAGATATGAGAAGTATTCCTTCTTTCTGCACACGTGATTGCTACATCCAGAGTCAAGAAACCAAACAACTTCTTCATTAGCCTTGTTCATATCTGTTTAGGCCATCAATAACATTTCTTCTTGAGTATCTACATAGTTGGACTTCTTCCTTTGGTTCGAACATTCCCATCTAAAATGCCCGAGTTGATGACAATTAAAGCACTCAACTGTGAATTTGTCAAATCTTTGTCTGCCTCTGCCTTGTCCTTGTCGTCCAAAACCTCCACGACCTCGACCCCTCTCTACATATTGAGCATATTGATTATCTTGATATCCATGAGTAATCTGCAAAGCATGTTCTTCTTCAACATGAGAACACATGCGTTGTTCATAAACAAGTATGCTGCTTTGCAATTCATCAATAGTAAAAGTGTCTGTATCCTTAGATTCCTCAATAGAACACACGACATAATTGAACTTGGGAATCATGGATCTCAAAATTTTTTCAACTACTGCAACATCTCCCTTGTTTTCACCATTAGCTTTCATCTTGTTTGCTATGGTAAGTGTCCGAGCAAAATAATCATTCAAAGATTATCCTTCCTTCGTTTCAAACTCTTTTCTTAGAGCTTGCAACTGTGCACGCTTGACTCGTGTTGAACCTTCATACTTCTGCTTCAAGGAATCCCATATGTTCTTTGTTGTATTTTTGTTAAGAATCGTCTCCAGAACTGAACGATATAATGCTTGAAATAGATAGTTCTTTGCCTTCAAATATTTTATTTTTTGATCATCAATGTTCTTTCTTTGTGCATTTGTAAGAATTACTCCTTCCGTTGCCGGAGGAACCCCATTTTCCACCAGATCCCAATACTCCTTAGAACACAAAAAGTTTTCCATGAGCATCGCCCAATGGTCATAATGCCCATCAAACTTCGGTATTGCTGGCTGCATAAATGAACTCTCTGATGCCATAGTTTTTCACACTTAGAAGACTGCAACTTCTACTTTAATCAGGCCCTATGGTGGAGCTCTGATACCAAATGTTAGGAACTAAAATTCGTATGTGAAAGTATAAGGAAATTGACAGAAGGAATATTTAATATATTGAAAGAAACAACTTGGCTCATATATATAGCCTTACAGATGAGAAACTAAAACTAAAAAAAAAAACTACCCATGTTTTCACCCACTACTAGCACTAAACTACCCATGTTTTCACCCACTACTAGCACTTCCTAATAACATGGTAGACTAATTCAAAAGAAAATAACTACTCCTAAAACAGGGAAACCATAAAAATGACTAACAATAAGAACAAAATTAAAAGTAGAGAATCAACACAGAAAATTGTTTATCCAATTTGTTACAAAATGATTTAGTCTAAAGAAGAGAACAATTTTTAGAACTACTATTAATCAAGTGTCTTTGTTAGTTTCACCTTAACTAGAGTTGTCAAAATGAGTCCGGTTCATTGGGACGGTCCATAAGTCCAATAATTTAGCGCGGGTCGGACCGTAAACTACCTTAAAAAAACAATCTTATCTTTTTGGCTCAGTCCATCGGGCCTATGTTTTTCATAGGCCGGGCCGAGCGGGCTTTGGGCTGACCATTAAAAGAAAGTTGGTAAATTTTGGGGAAAAAAGATTGAGATATGATTGTATAGGTGTGTTTTCAAATAATAAAGAAAAGTTAAAGAGAATGAATATATATTTTCAAGATGATGTGATCAAGAAAATGATTGTGAGATAAAGAGAAAATTTGACAAGTATTAGTGATAATATTAAGTTAATGTGTACTTTTACATGGAATTTTTGTGGTATTATATATATATATATATATATATATATATATATATATATATATATATATATTTATTTGATGAATATTTTAAACATCACTTAACTAAACTTATGATGACTCTCTACTTATGTTATGTAGTTTTTATCCATTACATCCCATTTTTATGAAATTAAAACTATAATATTGAAATATGGGTTGGGCTGGCCCATCAGACTGCACGAACCTTTAAAAAATGGGTCAGACTCATTTTTTGTAGTCCATTAGGAAATGGGGTCGGGCCAGTCCATTTAAATATTTTTGCCCATCGGGCCGAAACGGGCTGGGTCGGGCCAGCCCAACTGACAGCTTTAACCACAACCACGACAATCACATGTGCAACATCATTCATGAACATAATACATATTTTATTAGTCAATTCTATTTAATTCTTGATTAGTATCAAATCATGGGAAAAGACGTGTGGTTTAGTGTAAGACTCATAAGCTCTAAGGACCACTCTTCTTCTCCTCCCTTGTTTCCTTTGTTATTGTTGTTATCTTAATTCTCCCGAGTCACAATTAGTTTAAGGAAGCAACACAACCATAGTGAAACGTTCTTGCGATGTTTCCCACAATCTATTTGATAAAACTCCTTAACCATATCTCTTTTGTATTTTGCAAAGAAAGACACAATTTTGCATTGTTTAACGGTTTCTAATCAGATAAGAAATTTACATTGTCCATTTTGAGGGTTTCATTATTTACCATATGACAAGGATGTGAGTGAGGATATTTCTCGTATGATGTCTCATCTTAAGACACTATACCTATATAGTGACAGACAAAAAAATGCAATACGAAAATTCATTGAGAGTGATTGGGATTTGTATATGGCTTTGGAAGAGTCTTTAAGAGTGGTCTGACAATTAATGTGTGGAAGGTGTATGAATATTCACGCCTTGAGTTAGACATGCCATCATCTTAATGGGTTGGTTTGTATTTATCATGGAACACAGGAGGTCGAGATCTACATCGTAGGTATTTTAAAACCATCTACAACAGAATCTAAGACCTTCAACGCAAATGACAAGCTTGTTCTAGATTAAAGGTTGCTAGAGAGATTCCTCATAGTACCTATCTTCAATATGAAGAGTATACATTTTAGTTTTCGTCTTGCTTTATTCCATAAATTTAAAGATGCTCTCTATATAAGTTAGTTGGTGAGTCGAGATCTCTATATGCTTGGGCTTGGTTGATACTTCTTCTTTGTTACACTTTACAAGTGGTCAAGTCTCAAAATAGGCGGAGTCACATGTCTATGAATCGAAAGTCTTTGCAACAACATCACATTTTAAGGTGTTTGACTACTTAGAGAGACATAAATGGTTTTGCATAGTGTGTATGGTAATATAGGCAAGATGGTGTGGGTCTTGTGGGAGTTCATATTGAAGAGAATGATAAAAATATAGGCATTAACATCAAACAATGTCTCTGCAAGGTTACAAATGGTCACTTTACAGCGGCTCTGAAAGTGTTAGGATCTTCAAAATGGCTCATTATAATCGAGACACAATGAAGGTTTTTGAGGCTAAAAACATGTACATGTCACCTTCCCTCCCGACCACCTTGTTCTCTGAAGCTCCCCTAGTGGTTCCAGTTGACACTATTCTCAGATGCCTTAAAGTTTTACCTAAATGGACATCATATGTTAGAGATGGTTTGCAAGTCTGTTGTACCCCAAAATTTTCCCTCTCATATTATCAATATTTTCCTCACAAGACCTCTTGGACTCCAGACAGGATTAATGTTTACTCAGCTCAAGACATCTCCTTGCACTGATGACCTGAAATTAGGGTTTGAGTTTGCACAAGGATTTTTGGACCATCAATGCTTCATGTGACTTTATTACACCATCTTGGACCCCCAAGATTACTCATACCAAGTTTCAAGCCTTGAATCACATTTTTGCCCAATCAATTGGACAGATGACCTAAAAATCAGCTGTATTGGGGAAAAAGTCAACCATGGCCAATTTACATTAAAACTTCATATTTTTTGATCCACAACAACATTATAGGCTCTTATGTACCATTTGATCAAGTTTGGATCACAACTCCTCAAGAAATTTGATCAAATCATAAAAAGGGCAAAATGGTCAAAATTAGGGTTTTGATTGAGAAGGGACAATTTCTGATTTTTAACCTAGCCAAAATTCAATTGGGTTCAAGCATGATTTAGAGGACTCAATAACATCATCTTAACCTAATCACATAGTTCAAAAGATCTCAAATGCATTGAATTGACAGATGAATTTTCCAGTCAACTGATCAAAAATCAACTGTACATTGAAAAGTCAAACTTATTCTTTTTGGTCAAAATCAAGTGCCAAGGGTCATAATTCATCAAGATATGTAAAAATGTGAAACTTTTTGATCAAGAAACCTAATTATGAAAATTAGGGTTTTAATTTGAAATTTTCCATAACTTAGAATTTTTCTAAGTTATAGAAATTTCTTATTTTTCCCCAACTTTCCACAACTTTTTCACCATGATGTAATTGGATTCAAACAAAACTTTCAACATGAAAGTTGTATTCCTCCATGAAATCTACAACTTTTATTCACAAAGTTTTCCAAAATATGCTTGTATCTCAAGTTATGATTTTATGAATATGGGTCCATAAACTTTTTAACTTAGTGAAATTTTGCCCTAGTTTAGGCAGATTTTTGACCTAAATTCATGGCAACTTTTCACCTAGTTCCAAGAGGAATACAAAAATGAATTTAAAAGATGTATTGTAGAGCATGTTACAAGCTTTCTAAAATGTCCAAGAACTCTCCAAGATCATTTATGGTTAGGGAGAGTCGAAGAAATGAAAATGGCAAATTAACACTTTTGTTCAAGGCATTTTCACAATGTTACAAGTTGCAAATCAGTTTCGAACATGCTTGTACTTGGTTTTACAGGCCCTAATCCCTTCTACACTCCATAATAAAATGCAAACACATTGGATAATGGTCTTGTTCTGACTTTTGAAGCATTGCACATTGAATTAATCCAAAAATGGCATAAAGTTCATAATACCATTTTGATAAAGCATGCTTTATGTAACTTTGCAAATCTTGAGCCATGGACCTGATCTTTTGTTGCAAACAAGATCCACAAACATCAGCCAAAGTACACCAACTCCTTGCAGTCCATAAGCTAGCCTGTACAAGCCTTTGGCTTTGTCACTTCACCTTTTCTTCAAAAGCAAGTAAACTTGCAAAAGTCAATACAACTCATCCATCTGATAAAGGCAAGCCTTGGCTTCATTTCAAACGACCTCAGAACCTTGTAACAAGCCTAAGCACAAATTTCTAACATCTCAAACACCCTCAAACACAAAAAAAAACATTTCTGCCCAAAACAGGGCAGCTTCTGCAAATCTCAAGCCAAATCAATATTGGCTCGTGCGTTTCTTGATTCAACCCTTGAATCACCTTCCATACATCACACCTAAACTGTCCAGGCCCTTGTCTTGCAACTGTGTGCCCTATTTCAAGCTTCACCAGTTTCATTTTGAAGGTTTGCAGGCTGACTTCTACAAGGATTTTTAGGCAACTTCAAGGCAAGCTGAGCATTGGGATAGATTGAGGGAACTTCAAGGAAGCTCACACAATCTTCATGCCTCACTCAAAGTTCCCACATTGCCATATTCAAACTCAACTGAACAAGGTATTTGTCAAGTTTCTATCTCTCTATTTAGGCATCCTTAGGTCACGATTTGTGAAGCAAAAATGTAGTCCTCAACTTGCTTAAGCTGTACATATGCATAATTTCCATTTATATTAAATGAGCTAAGAGTATTTGATTGTTGAAGTTCATGAAAAAACTAGGTCAGAAATTAGGGCCATTAAATTCTCTCTGTCCTTTGAGAGTTAGGTCACAAAATGGATATGGTTGGAATCGTGATTAAAAATGCTATAAGTTTCATGTTGTAAGTTTTTGATTTCATGCAAACATGAGCAAGAACATGATTTGAAGAAGAACGCGCGCGTTTGGAGAGACAGAGGTCAGGGACGAAGTTGTCTGGGCCTGGCGCGCTTGGGCCTTGCATTTCTGACTTTTTGCACCCCCATTTTGCTTCTGCACCCCCTGACTTATTATTTTATATTTTTGTATTTTTTTGCATATTTTATATTTTGACTTGCATTTATTTATTTTCCGAACATTATAAAATCACAAAAATATTTTCTTTATTTTTTGCATTTTATTATATTTTTATTTTATTTATTTTTTGCTTTTTATTATATATATATATATATATATATATATATATATATATATATATATATATATATATATATATATATATATATATATATATATATATATATATATATATATATATATATATATATATATATATATATATATATATATATATATATATATATATATATATATATATATATATATATATATATATATATATATATATTTTGCATAATAAATGGTTTATTAAGATTTTATACTTTATTTTCTTAAATAAAACTTGTAAATAATTTAAAAATACTATACATTTTATTTTATTATCTTTTTCACATAAAAATAATTATTTTCATACATATTTTATTTTTTAAACATTTGTACATAATATTATTATTATTTTTCTTAAACAAAAATGGACAAATAATATTAGAAAACAATATTTTCTTTTAAAACAAAAATTAGGGTTTCCCCTTTCAAAAATAATAATATTATTTTTTCTTATTTTTAGAACTTAAATAATTTATTTTTTTACATACATAAAACAATTACAAAACATTTTTGCATATTTACAAATTATTGTATATTTAAATATTTGTTTATTTATTTATTGTACAATAAATTCAATTGGGTTGTAATAGTAAATTAGGGTTTTATTTTGTGCAAATATCCCCATTCAAAACTTGTATCCCCCCTCCCATAATATTATTGTAATAGCTTAGATTTACTTTACGCAATTTATCGCATTATATACATGTTTAGTAAATTAGAGTTTGTATGATAAGACAAAAATTAAACAAATAGAATGACCTAATTCAAGACAAACAAAATGCATGAAAAATGATAACACATTGCACACAAGCACCCCTAGGGTTTCACCCACTTTGTTGCCTTACAAAATGGCCATGGTATGCATGCTAGGTATCTTGGCAAAACAAAACAAAACAAAAAGATCATAGTCCCTCGATGACGCTATCTTGGTTGCCTAAAACAAATGATCTTAGTCCCTCAAAACTTGCTAAAGATACTTGACAATATTGTTATCATGGTCATACGATGACCCACGCCTGTCCCGTTTAACATCCAAAGATAGGGTTATCTACCAAAACAATGGTAGGTTAACAATGTTAAAGGAATAAAAATGTATAGGAAAGACTTTTGAGTAGGTAGATAGCTTCTAGTTACTTGATCATTTGCAAAACAATCCTTGCTATTTTCAAACAAACATACACATTTTAAAACATTTTCCAAAACAAACTTTCAAAACATTGAAACATTTTTCAAAAGACAAACATCTTTGCATACATTCTTACAAACAAGAATCATTACAAAGATTGCCTAAACGATGGCCTCTTTTCAAAATACTTTCAAAACCACACAAAGCACCATTTCAGAAAATTGAAAAAGCAAAGCAAGTGATCTAAAACAAGTAACTAAGATCCCATGGAAAACCATGGATGAAAAGGGTGCTAGCACCTTCCCTTTTCATAATCTACCCCCCGAACCCAAAAACAATCTCAAAGGTCTTTCCTGTGCTTTTTTACCTTTCCTTTTGGATAAAATAAAAGTCGGTGGCGACTCTTGCTAAACCGCAACATTTGCGAACACAAACGCAAAAACCTCAAGTCTGTTCTCCCACCGGATCACAGAACTGGTGACTCTGCTGGGGAGATCCTAAAAGTGGGGTTACCTTAGGGTTTTAGATCACCTTTACATGCTTATCTTGCTTGACTTGTATGCTTTACAATTTGGTTCTATTGTTTGGGTTTGAATCCTCTACCCAGATTTGGGAAACATTCATAGGTAAATAGCAATACATTGTGAAAACTGTGCGGGGTATACCGACATGGTCTAAGCAATAGCTATATTAGTGCGACATATTTGTGGGTACCGGTATCCTTTGAGTCAATCGAAGAGAATACGGGGCCGCTGAGTGATGTCATGAAGCACTAATGGACTTTTAGAACCTTTACTTGACCAACTTGGCCTTTTAGGATGTAGTGAGATGACCAGATTTGGTGCAGTCCGAAGTTGGTAGATACTCGATAATACACTCATTGAGGGTTGGTTCCTTGGAATATTTCGGTCTCCAGTAAAGAGGCTGAATTGAAACAATGAACAAGGAAACAATCCAGTGATATTGAGTTCCTTAGAACCCGGTTACTATTTCTAGGACAGGTTGAGCCAACTAAACTTCAAGAGGGTACTTACCTATGAAACCCCATGCAAGCTTAAACTAGGAACTTGTGTGATTTACTTGTACATATATACTTGTGCATAACATCATGGATATCATGAAGCATCATATGCATCCACTAACCATTTCAAGGGATTTGGATTTTCATCTTTGTTCCTGTTTTGTAGGTTATGGATTCACTTCGCAGGAAAACTATCCAAGTAAAACTTGTAAGAATTCCTCCACAACTCAAGGAGATAGCTTCAAGGATTCCTGAGAACTCTCCATTCACCGAGAGGCATAGTCGTCTTCTCAACTTAGTCACCACTAACACTAAGGAGGATATGCTGAAAGTTCTCTTCCAATTCTTTGACCCTTTACATCATTGCTTCACATTTCCTGACTACCAACTTGTGCCTACTTTGGAGGAATTTTCTCAACTCTTGAGGATTCCTATTCTAAATCAACTACCCTTCAATGGTATGGAAAGAGATCCAAAGCCAGAAGAGATTTCTCAAGCCTTACACTTGCACTCCTCTGATGTCACAACATATTGGGAAACTAGAAGTGGTGTCAAAGGCTTCTTGTCAAAGTTTCTGTTTGAGAAGGCCCAAAGCTGCTGGAATTCATTAGACTTACAAGCTTTCGAGGAGATTGTAGCTCTTCTCATCTATGGGATGGTTGTGTTCCCTAACCCTGATCAACTCATAGATGTTAGTGCTGTCAAAAATCTTCATGGCTCGCAACTCGATGCCTACATTTCTTGGGGATATCCTCCACTCTTTTCACACTCGTACAATGAGGAAAAAAGGTGTTCTCATGTGTTGCACTCCTCTATTGGCAAGATGGTTTATTTCTCATCTTTCCCAATCAGTTTTGAAGAATGAGCAAGGTTTGAGGTGGTCACAACGATTGATGACTCTTACACATTCAGACATTCATTGGTGTTCTCGATCAAAAGAGAATGTTATCATCATTGATCGTTGTGGAGAATTTCATAATGTCCCTCTACTAGGCATTAGGGGTTGCATCACCTACAACCATTGCTTGGCTCTGAGACAGTTTGGTTATGCCCGAAGGGATAGCCCACATGACATGCTGATTCAAGGATTGATTTTTGACTTTGACAACGACAATGAAGGACTTCGACAAAGGTTCATCCGAGCTTAGAGGATGCCCAACAAGGTGGACAGTAAGACCTTGGGACACAAGAATTCCATCCCCCTTGAGCCTTACCTCAAGTGGGTACGAACCCGCGCCCAAAGTCTTATGATGCCTTACCCCTACATTTTCCCTGTGATTATAGAGCCTGTTATGGAAGGAGAGGTTCCATACACCCTCCTATATCCTGACATGCCAACATCACTCGAAGACTTACAAAGGAGTTGGATACAGCTCAAGGGAGAGCGTGATACTTTTAAAGCCCAATTCTATGCAAGCAAGAAGAAGGTTTTGGAACTCACTCGTCAACTTCACGAAGAGAAGACTCTCAACACCTACATTGCACCAAAGAGGAAGCGCAACGTCTTTTTACCTTAGAATTTTGTATTATTTTGCCCATGGGGCATTGATATACTAACAAATTCTATCTTATTAATATGACGTGTGTTTCTTTTTTGTTTAAAACAAATTTGAATTTCTGAATCCTTGAATGCATTACATGAATACATATCATTCATCATACGCATAAACAGATCTTCACACCAAGTTTCCTCATCTCTCTGCTGTTTATTTCAGCAAGATAGATATTGAACAAACGGTCAAAGACTTACAAGCTCAGAATTCACAATTTCAACAGCTACTCTTGACCTTGGCCAAGGGGCAGGAGGAGCTCAAGACTCTGCTAGAGAAAGAGAAAAAGAAAAAGAAGAGAGCTGGTGTGGTTCTCATGGGCAGAAGATTTGAAGGACAAGCCAAACGGACTTTGGAATTCCCATCAACATCTGATGAAGGGGTAAGAAAGGGAAAAGAAATGGAAGTACCATCTTATTTTGAGGAAGATGGGGATTATTCCGAGCAACAGTATCCTCCGACCGATGACAAATACAAGAACTTGGAAGAACGTCTAGCTGCTATAGAGATACAGAGGGTGCCTGGGCTGGACTTTGAGGAGTTAGGGCTGGTTTCTGGAATTGTAATCCCTCCTAAGTTTAAAGTACCTCTGTTTTATAAGTATGACATGGTGTCTTGCCCTAAGATGCACCTACGATCTTATGTCAGGAAAATTCAACCACATTCTTCTGACAAAGACCTGTGGGTCCACTTTTTCCAAGACAGTCTTTCAGGAACGCAGCTGGATTGGTTTTACCAGTTGGAGAGGTCTGATGTAAATAATTGGGAAGATTTGGCAGCTGCCTTTTATAAAAAGTATCAATACAACACCGACTTGGCGCCAACCCGTACTCAGCTACAGAGTATGGCCATGGCTACCAATGAGGGTTTCAAAGACTACGCCCAAAAATGGAGGGATTTGTCCGGAAGGGTGCAACCACCTTTATCTGAAAGAGAGCTTGTGGACATGTTCTTAGGGACTCTGTCAGGTCCTTTCTTTAATCACCTGATAGGGAGCTCCTCTACAGGTTTCACTGAGTTGATTCTAACTTGGGAAAGGGTGGAAGCCGATATTAGAAGCGGGAAAATTCAGAAAGACGCGTATACCTATGCTGCTGTAAAAAAGCCCTTCACTGCAAAGAAGGAGGTGTCAGCTGTTTATGCCCAGAGAAATCAGGGAAGAATTGAAAGATGACCAACTGTGGGGGCCGTGATGATTCAGAAGTCTGTGTCAGACCAACCGAGAAACAGTCAGCCGAGAAATGATCAGCCGAGGAATAACCAGCAAAGGGTGGAAAGGTCTGTAAGGAAATTCACCAAGATAAACATGACTCCTGCTCAAGTCTTACCACATCTCTTGAAGTTGAACCTGGCCATGCTAAAGGAGGCCCCTAAAAACCCTAACACTTCATCACCACATTACCATCCCAATGCTCGATGTGCTTACCACTCAGAAAGTCCAGGGCACGACACCAACAACTGTTGGGCCCTGAAGAATAAGATTCAAGATCTAATTGACGCGAAGGAAGTTGAATTTGAAGCTCCTGAAAAGCCGAATGTTATCTCTGCCCCGATGCCGAGGCATGGGCACAATGCCAATGCTGTGGAAGAAGATCTGTTTGTTTCTACTGTGGATGAACTGTCAACTCCTCTCCTAACCATCACGTTAAATTTGTTGAAGGCTGGGGTGTTCCCAGGTTGTGACCAAGATTGCCATGCTTGCCTGTCCTCCCCATTTGACTGTCCTTTACTGAAGAAAGGAATCCAACAACTGATTGATAACAAGGAAATTTTGTTTGAGAAAGCTCCCGTCTCACCCATTCCACTTCCAGAAGTTTCTATAATAACCATATACGCCAATCCTTCTAGGGTTCCTAAAAAACCCATTAGGATTACATCCGCCCCAGTGACTACTCCGTTGAAGATAACAATGCCAGGGCCAACCCCTTACAAAACCGATAAAATGGTACCATGGAACTATGGTGGAGAAATCTACTACCATGGTGTCAAATAGATTGAACAAACCATTGAAGAAGAAAGCTCCGAGGAAGATAATCCCGACGTCAGTAACATTGCTGGAACAAGCAAAATTACTTGTAGTGGGAGAATCTTTTCTCCAGAGATTGCTCCTTCAACAGCAGTCTTTGGACCCGCGGCCATCCCGAAGATTACACCTGTCTCAGTAACTGTACCTGCAAGTGTACCCACCAACAATGACAATGAAATTCCCATCCCTGTTTCTGATGCTGAGAGAAAAGGAAAGAATGTTCAAGAGGAGCCTGTCTTGACAAAGGCTCAGTCACTAGTCATTCCTGATACATCCCAGAAAGAGATGGAAGAGATTATGAGGAGTATTAAGAAAAGTGATTACAATGTTGTTGAACAACTAGGGCAAACCCCCTCCAAAATCTCTATGTTAGCCCTGTTGCTGTGCTCTGAGGCACATGCTAAAGCTTTGGTCAAGTTTTTGAAGACGGCCCACGTGCCACAAGAAACCTCCGTTGATCAATTCCAGGAATGTCTAGCCAGCTTAACAGTTGACAATGGCCTGGGATTCTCCGATGCAGACTTGACCTCCAAAGGGAGAAAGCATAATGACGCGCTACATGTCTTGGTGGAGTGTATGGGAACCACCCTAGCTCATGTTTTGATTGATACTGGGTCGTATCTAAATGTCTTGCCGAAGAAAGCCTTGGATAGATTGGATTGTGAAGGCCAAACCCTGAAACCCAACAACATCATTGTCAGAGCCTTTGATGGTTCTAAAAGGATGGTCCATGGAGAGGTGGACATCCCTATCAAGGTGGGTACCCAGACGTTCAATTCAACATTCTACGTGATGGACATCCGTCCTTCCTACTCTTTCCTGTTGGGAAGACCTTGGATTCATCATGCTAGAGCTGTCACTTCTACTCTGCATCAAAAGCTCAAGTACCCTGTCCAGGGGAAAGTTATAACTGTTCATGGCAAAGAGGAATACGTGATCAGTCATCTTAATTCTTTCTGTTATGTAGAATTGGATGGCGAATTCATAGAGACCCATTTCCAACACTTCGAAGAAGTCTCTGAAGAGATAGCGGTGACCAAGGCAGTGTCCTCAACTCCTGTGATTACAAGACCTCCGCCTCAGATGTCTTCTTTAAAGGATGCTGGGGCAGTTGTGGAAGAAGGAGGATCCACAATCTGGGGGCAGCTTCCCGACTTTCCTTTCAAATCAGATAAATTCGGCTTGGGATTTACTTCGACTGGTCAGAAGGCCGTGCGCCGCTCCCGTGCCGGAGGGCCACCTGTGAAGATCAGCCACCGAAGGGTTAACGCACTAGAGGACCGTGAAGAAGAGGGCAACTTGGAAGACTAGATTTTCCCCACTGTTGACGGAGGGCTGTGCAACTGGGAAGCAAAAGACTTTGTTCCGATTACTTTCATACTGTAGTAATTTATCTTTTTCCATTTCTGTTGGACTGTAATAATTCACAAATAATTCGTACTTTTTCAATCGTGTGTCTTACCCGAGGCACATAGGTCCATTTGTAAGGGTTCTTATTTTCATTTCATATGTCATTTTAATGAATCATGGATGCTTTTCATATTTAAACACTTTTTGCTCATTGTCTTTCTTTTACATTTTGTTGTTTTAAGATGGCTATATCCTTACACACACCCACACTCACAAATGGAGGTACCCTTCCATTCCGGAACCCATGGGTAACGATACTGCTATAGCCTTCAGTGACTCTGAAGATCTGATCAACCAAGCCGAATACGAAGGTGAGGAAGATTGTGAGGTGCCAGGGGAATTGGCCATACTTTTACAACAAGAGGAAAGAGCAATTCAGCCTCATGAAGAGCAGTTGGATACAATCAACTTGGGTATTGAGGATGACAAAAAGGAAATCAAGATAGGTGCCAATCTAGAGCCGAGTGTCAAGGAGTGCCTAATTCAGCTACTACATGATTATGTTGAGATCTTCGCCTGGTCATACAAAGACATGCCAGGGCTCGATACAGACATTGTGGTACACCGTCTCCCCACAAGAGAAGACTGTTCACCAGTGAAACAAAAGGTCCGCCGCATGAGACCTGACATGTCTGAAAAGATCAAAGCAGAAGTTATGAAGCAGTTCAATGCTGGATTTCTGGCTGTCACTTCCTATCCACAATGGGTTGCTAATATTGTGCCCGTGCCTAAGAAGGATGGCAAAGTGAGAATGTGCATGGATTATAGAGACTTAAACAGGGCCAGCCCTAAAGATGACTTTCCACTTCTGCACATCGACATCTTGGTTGACAACACAGCTCAGGACAAAGTATTTTCTTTCATGGACAGATTCTTGGGCTATAACCAGATCAAAATGGCACCCAAGGATATGGAGAAAACTACTTTTGTTACACAACAGGGTATGTTCTGCTACAAAGTGATGCCATTCAGACTGAAGAATGCTGGGGCAACCTATCAATGCGCCATGGTAGCTTTGTTTCATGACATGATACATCAAGATAGAGGTCTACGTAGATGACATGATAGCCCGATCATAAACTGAAGAAGAACACCTTGATCACTTGCAAAAGCTGTTTGTCAGGTTGAAGGAGTACAAGCTCAGATTGAATTCAAACAAGTGTATATTTGGAGTCCGGTCCGGTAAACTCTTGGGTTTCATTGTCAGCAACAAAGGCATCGAAGTTGATCCCGCCAAAGTCAAAGCTATACAAGAAATGCCTTCTCCTCGCACTGAGAAGGAGGTCAGAGGTTTCTTGGGACGCCTAAACTACATTGCAAGGTTCATTTCTCACCTAACATCTACCTGTGAACCAATTTTCAAGCTGTTGAAGAAAGATCAGGTAGTTCGATGGAATGATGATTGTCAAATTGCTTTCGATAAAATCAAGGAGTATTTGCTAGAACCTCCTATCTTGATGCCACCCGTCGTAGGAAGACCGCTAATCATGTATCTGACCGTCCTAGAGAATTCAATGGGGTGCATACTGGGCCAACATGACGAGTCTGGACGAAAAGAGCATGCCATTTATTACCTTAGCAAAAAGTTTACCGACTATGAGACCCGATACTCACTGCTCGAGAAAACTTGCTGCGCTTTGGTATGGGCTGCTCGCCGGCTAAGGCAGTACATGTTGACTCATACCACTTTGCTCATATCTACGATGGATCCGATCAAGTACATCTTTGAGAAGCCTACTTTGTTTGGAAGGATAGCTAGATGGCATATGATCCTAACAAAATACGACATACAATACACGACCCATAAAGCTATAAAAGGAAGTGTGATAGCTGACCATCTGGCTCATCAAGCTGTCGAAGATTACCAATCCATGAGGTTCGACTTCCCTGACGAAGACATCTTGACATTGGACAACATTGAAGGTTTCAGACTGTATGATGGACCTGAACAAGGATCCCAATGGACCCTGTACTTTGATGGGGCGTCCAATGCACTTGGCAACGGTATCAGCGCGATACTCATCTCTCCAGAAGGTTGCCATACTCCTTTCACTGTCCGACTTTGCTTCAACTGTACGAACAACATGGCAGAGTATGAAGCATGCATCTTTAGACTCAAGGCTGCCATAGACTTGGGAATCAAATCTTTGATTGTGTTTAGGGACTCAGCTTTGGTCATCAGTCAGATCAAAGGAGAGTGGGATACTAAACATCCAAACCTCATCCCTTACAAAGAACATGTCTTGACATTGTTACCACATTTCGAGCATATTACCTTCGAGCACTTCCCGCGAGAAGAAAATCAGCTAGCAGATGCTCTAGCTACAATGTCATCCATGTTTAAACTTAACTGGGAAAATGAGGCTCCCCAAATTACCATTGAACGGATGGAAGAATCGGTACATTGTCACGAGATTAATACCAAAGAAGTAGTGGACCGGCCGTGGTTTCATGAAGTCAAAAGGTATCTCGAGACTCAAGAATACCCTGAAGGAGCTTCAGTCAACGAAAAAAAGTTCTTAAGGAGATTCTCAGCGAAGTTCTTCCTAAGTAATGGCATCCTATACAAGCGCAATCATGATTCTATTCTGCTTCGTTGTGTGGACAAAGCTGAAGCTGAAAAGATCATGGCTGAATTGCATGAGGGCACCTTCGACACTCACTCTAGCGGACATACGATGGAAAATAAGATTCTACGGGCAGGCTACTACTGGTCTACCATGGAAGCTGACTGCTATCAACACTCCCGCACTTGTCACAAATGTCAAATCTATGCCGACAAGGTACACGTGCCTCCAGTCCCTCTAAATGTCCTAACAACTCCTTGGCCATTCGCTATGTGGGGAATCGACATGATTGGAGAGGTCAAGCCTACAACATCCAATGGACACCGCTTCATCCTGGTGGCCATTGACTATTTCACCAAGTGGGTCGAAGTAGCTTCCTTCGCATCCGTTACTAAGAATGTGGTTGCCCGCTTCATCAAACAGAACCTTATTTTTCGTTACGGTATCCCCGAAAGGATCATCACTGACAACGGTACAAACCTTAACAATACTATGATCACCACTTTGTGTGAGCAGTTCAAGATTCAACATCACAATTCATATCCCTATCGGCCAAAGATGAACGGTGCTGTCAAAGCTGCGAACAAAAATATCAAGAAGATCATACAAAAGATGACACTCACCTACAAGGACTGGCACGAGATGTTATCGTTTGCTCTTCACGGGTACCGTACCACGGCACGCACATCAACTAGGGCAACACCCTATTCCTTGGTATATGGCATGGAGGCTGTTTTACCTATCGAGGTTCAGATTCCCTCTTTGAGAATCATGAAAGATGATGGTTTGAGTGAAGACGATTAGATTCAAACCCGACTTGATCAGCTAAACTTGATTGATGAAAAGCGACTCACTGCTGTTTTCCACGGTCAGACGTATCAAAAGCGGATGATCAAGGCTTTCAACAAGAAAGTCAGACGCCAGACATATCAAATTAGGGATCTTGTAATCAAGCGCATCATCTTGCCGCAAAGTGACCCCAGGAGAAAATGGACTCCTACCTACGAAGGACCATTTGTAATCAAGAACATCTTTTCTAGTGGGGCAATGATCTTAACCACCATGGACGACGACGACCTGCCGCACCCTGCGAACGCAGACATAGTCAAAAGATACTACGCATAAATGACCCGCTAGGTTGACACACCTAGGCAAAAAAAGGGCATCCCGGTGAATCGAAAACCCGAAAGGGCGGTTCAGGCAAAAATTAGGGATAAACAAAAAAATCTGTACACCCGGCAAGTTGAAAACCCGAAAGGGCGACTTGGGCAAAAAAGGGTTTCCCGGTGGACTGAAAACCCGAAAGGGAAGTCCAGGAAAAAGTTAGGGAATTAAAGCGTATGACTATGTCTCTTCGGATCACTTTAAGGACAATCTCTTCACAGACAAACCTGGAGCTTCTGATCAATTCAATCATCTTCGGACGAAGCAACGGATGGACAAGATATTCGGAGTTACGAAGGCTATAGCAGAATGGAAACCCCATGGGATTTTTACACACATAGCTATCTTTCTTTGTATAAAATTTTTCTTGCTTTTATGACACCATTCTCTTACTAGGATGTCCGTCTCCTTTGTACAAAACACTTATTCAAAGTAAATACAAAGATATCTCTTTCAAAGTACAAAAAACTATTTGCCTTTTTCTTTACATTTGTGTTTTTATTTGCAAAAACGTCCAATGATTCATTGATGTGCATATGCATTTGAACATAATTACTGTTTACAAATAAACAGGATGGAAAAGAACAATTACTGACAGACTGAAAGGATAGGAAAACGTATTTAGGCTATTCCACGAGCAATCCCTACAGTATATTATCTAGATCCCCCAGCGGAGCTAAAACTTTGAAATACGTATCCCTAGCGGAGCTAAATTTCAAACCCTTAATTCCCCACCAGAGTTAAAACTTCAAACTCCCAATCCCCAGCAGAGCAAAAACTTTGAGTTACAGATCCCCATCGGAGCTGAAATCTTCTTCCCCAGTCACGTCAAGATTTATAACTATCAATCCCCAGCAGAAACCTTTCAGTCAATCCAAATTCCCCAGCAAGTTACCTTGAAGCCTGGAAATCAACCAGATAACAATTAACTTTTGTCTCTCCCCAACCTAGGATAACTTCCCAATAGAGTGGTCGATGACCAAAAAACTCCTGATTTACTCTCCAGTAGTAAGCCTTCTTCCCCACAGAGTATTTACTCCCCCAACAGAATGAAGATTCTCATTCTTGATTCCCCAGTGAAGTTGCCAGGGTCTTCATTACTCCCCAGCATGAAATCGTCAAAGTTTCCATTACTCCTCAACAGAATGAAGATTCTCATTCTTAATTCCCCACAAAGCCATCAGAGTTCTCCGTATTCCCCAGCCGAGTAAGGATTCCCATTGTATAATCTCCAGTGGAAGTCATCAAAGTTCTCTAGATTTCCCAAGCAGTTTGGCATTACTCTCAACAGAATTTTTGTCAATACTCCCACTTCAAGACATGAAGGATCCTCACTTCCCCACAGAAGTTATCAAGGATTTTTTAATCTCCAACAGTCGCCCATGATTTCTCATCCTCAGCAATCAAAGATTTTGAATCTCCAACAACAGTTAAGGATTTATTTTCCCCGGCAGCAGTCAAGGGTTTTTATTATCCCCAACTGTCAAGGATTTATTTTCCTCATCAAGACAACTAATCAGCTTACATGCGCATACATTACATTCATATATCATAAACATTGATAAAGCACATATATTGCATCATACATTTCATGCAACATAACTTTGTGTTTCAGCTAACATTTTACCCTTTTCAGGATAAGATTAATGAGCTATCATTAACAATGTTCAAAGATTTCGGATACAGTTCAGATAGGCTCCAGACATGGATGCCATTCTGGTACTTATTTAGACTTCAACTATCAAATACATATTAGATACGCTCCAGACACGAAAGCCATTCTATTTCTTGTTCAAATTTCAACTATCAGATACAGTCCAGATACACTCCAAACACAAAAGTCATTCTGTCACTTATTCAGATTCTAGTTCAGATACGCTCCTGTTGTACCCCAAAATTTTCCCTCCCATATTCTTCAAAATTTGCGAAGTCAAAGCTTCAAAATTCCCCAAGGGTTGCACAGTTCAAGGGCCTCCTAACAGTCAAAAACTAGGGTTTTGGTTCTGACAAAGAAAATGAAGTTTTCAAGGGTCCAATCAAGTCCCACATGCCTACAAACATGGTCAAGCATCCTCATACCAAGTTTCAAGACTTACAGCACAAAATTGCACAGTCAAAAACCCTAATTGCACTACAGTCAACTGCAGGGGCAAAATGGTCATTTGACAGTCAAAAGTTCAAATTTTTGGTCAACATCTCATTTTGAAGCCACAAACATTATTTGATCAATGCTTGATCATGATTCCCAAAGCATGGCTCAAAAAGTCTCAAGATGCAAAAGTTTCCATATTTGAACAGTTGAAAAAGTCAACTGTAACTTGACCAAGGCATAACTTCCACATGGATTATCAGAAAAATTCCATCCAAAGCTCATTTTGAAGAGAAAGACATTTCCTACAACTCCTCTTCACACTTCAAGTCCAAGAAATGCTCTCACAAAAAGTTATCAATTTCAACATTATAGGTCATTTTCAAAAGTCAACAAAAAGGGACTTTAAGTCAAAGGCCATAACTTGAGATTGGTAAATCAAAATTACATGGGACCAAAGGCATTGGTTATAGGACTTCAAGACCTTTCCAAAATGTCCAAGAAAATGATCAAAGCTTAAATATTGAGCAAGATATGCCTTGTGGAAGTTGGGAAATTTTTGGATATTTTGAAAAGTCAACTTTGCTTCAAATGTCTTAAAATTGCTAATGGGCCACATTTTCTTCCAAGATTCATCATCCAAAGCATGTGCACGACCATTTGGCCCAAAGGGAAGTTATTCATCATTTTTATTTATTTATTTGAATTTTTAATTGCTAATAATTCATTTAATTAATTAAAATATGTGGAAAATACCAAAGGAAGTTTTTTTAAATCTTTTTATGCATGAAATACACTCAAGATTCGTGCATGATCAGATATAGAAAGAATCAATGTGATTTGCCATGATTGGAATCAAATATGCATGAAAAAGATTGAAAAATTATGCCATGAAAATCATATATTCTCTACATCAATGCTTTGATTCTTTGGACCAAAAACTCAACCCTAATCGTTCCAATACTTATACTCATGCAAACCCTAGAGCCAAAGACCTCCAAGCTGCGCCAGAAAAGAAAAACAAAGTTTGAGTTTTGTCAAAAAAATTGAAAACTGAAAACCCTATTCTAGCACGATTCAGAGAAAAATAACAATCCCAATAGCTTGCAAAAGTGTCAAGGAAGCTTCCTGAATCGTTTTCCACATCCCTAACGCCCAGAATTGGTATACAGAACTCAAGATTTTTCACATTTAATTCATATTCGTATTTCAATTTTCAAGCATTCCCATTGCATTCTTTTTGTGGATTCATACTAATTGATTGATTCTAAAGCTAACCACATGTTTTAATTGAGTTTTTAAGCATCGTACGCGATTTCACCATTGAAACATGCTAGGGTTCCTCAAGCTTCGAATTGGGTATTTTCATATACTGTAAAATTAAGACTTCTCAGTACCATGGTTAAATTCAGGACACTTGGACGAATCGAATGCAACAGTCGCGCCCAATTTATGAAGCAAGATGGCCTAATCGCTATTCTTGAAAAGGGCATATTTTGGGGGGGTTCAAAACCCCCGCTAATTCTTTTTATGTTTCAGGTAAAAAAGCAAACGAGGAAGAAGAAGACTAGGTGGCAAGGCATGGTTTGCTCGTTTGAATTTCGAGCTAAAATTATCCATTAACTCTTATTTTGCTTTATGGTATTTGTGTTCTATTCTATGTACAAAGCGCGTTCACAGCTCCACTGGTCAGGCTTGGCATTGGTAATCTCTGGGACCTGGGTTCGAATCCCAGGTCCCCCTCCCTTTCAATAATATTTTTCATAATATCATCCTGTGCAGTTTCTTCCCTGAAGACCATCATACAACCCATAGTCCCAGCATGCCACGCGCCCCATGATCCCAATCCAAGGGTCCAGATGTGAAGACCATCATGGGCATGAGTCAACGCACCTACACGCTTCCAGGAAAAGTCAAAAGGCCTTGAAACAATTGGGCCAGGATTGCTACAATAATACCTCCCAATTGGGGACAGAACCCCCCCAAGGTTTTGTAATTCTTTTTATTTTATTTTATTTGTTTCAATTATTTCTTTTTTTAATTCTTTAAACTAATTTATTTTTCATAAAAATATAAAAATAACAAAAAAATCAGAAAAGACAAAAATAAAAATATATTTTATTTAAATATTATCTTTTTTGTAAATAAATCTCAATAATTAATTTGGCTTTCTTTAAATTTAGGTTTAATTCAAATACTTTTCTTAATAAATTAAAAATTGGTAGAATTAGGGTTTCAAACATTTTTATATTTTTTTTCCTTCTTTTCACCCTATTAATAATTAATTATATATTTTTGTAAATAAAATTGCATTAATTAATTAGGTTTAATTTTAGGTTAAATTTTAATGCTTTTCTTAATAAATTAAAAACAATTAGAATTAGGGATAATTAATTAATTTCGTTTAATTCTCATAAAAATCCATAAATACAAAAAACTCCAAAAAAAATCTTTTCTTTTTAGTTTAATTTAATTAATTTGTTAATATAATTTAATTTCATTAAAAAGGGTCCAACGCCCTCGCTTTCGATTTTTATTCTCTTCACGCATTTTATTCTTATTCCTCCTTTTAAATATTAATGTAATTCTCCCAAAGCCATGTAACTCGGACATTTTATATTTCTCGCACTTTATTTCTTTACTTTATGTCAAATCGGGTCCTGGATTAAATTTGGCGATGTGGACCCGCGCCTTTGTAATAGTTTAGGAACTTTATATTTCTCGCAATTTTTTAACTGCTAATAAAATGCATGCAAGAATGAATGTTAAAATAAAAACAAAAGCGTAGATCACCCATGACATGAACAAGATAAATACAAATGAATGTGACACACAAATCACACACCACCCCTAGGGTACGCCTCACTGTTGCCTTGCCTCGAAAGGTGATCGTCGAGTAGAGGATGTTTTAGTAAGTCCTCATGATCCGAGAACCTGGCATTAGGGTAGCTTCTAAGGTATCTTCCTATTGCTCTGGTGATCACCATGTCCCGAACCTCCGAATTGACCCGAATACCTCCAACGGTGGTGCTACCTACCTCTCAATGGTGGGATGGCACTACTTTAAAGGACATTTACACAGACGAATTCCTTAGGGTAGGTAGACGACTCTAGATACTTGCTCTAATTTCAAAAACAAATTCAAAAATACTTTTCACACCGACACCTTTTCAAAAAGCTCTCGAAAGCAATTTTTCAAACACTCTTGAGGACCGATACAAGAGTCGAACTGGAATTTTCAAAGAAACTTTTTAAAACCCACAGTTGAAAAGCAAACAAACCATTTTTGAAAACACAAGTGAGCAAGTATCTAAGAGCCCATGGATAACCATGGATAGAAAGGGTGTTAACACCTTCCCTTTCTATAACCTACCTCCCAAACCGAGAGCAATCTCTATAAGGAATTTTTCTGTGCTTTTATCCTTTCCATTTGGAGAAAATAAAAGACGGTGGCGACTCTTGCTTCTGCGACATTTCGCGAACTTGCGTTAAACAGTCAGTTCTAGATCCACCGATCACAGAACTGGCGACTCTGCTGGGGACTTAACTTAAAGTGAGGTGTACCTTAGGGTTTAGTTCATAACTGTGTTTTCAATTGTATTGATTTGCTTGCTTTAAATTGTGGGACTGTCTTGGGAGTTCTATAGATCCTAACCCGGATCTGGGGATACCTTCTTAGAAAGTAGCAACAAGGCTGTGAGGGAACTGTGCGGGGTATACCGACATGGTTGAAACAGTCTGCTACGTTGATGTGGCACTTTGGTGTGTACCGATAACCCTTGAGTTCAGTCAAGGAGAGTACGGGGCCTCCGCGTGGTGTCGTGAAGCATCAACAGACCATAGGAACCTTAATTGTACTATCTTGGCCTCTTTAGGGTAGTGAGATAACTGACTTTGGTGCAGTCCAAGGTTGGTTGATACTCGATACTACACTCAATTGAGGGTTGCTTTCCTGGAATATTTCAGTCGCCAGTTCAGTGGCTAAATCGAAACGATGAACAATGAAAGCAATCCCGTGATATTGGGACCCTTAGAACCCGGTTACTTCTAATAGGACAGGTTGAACCCACCAACTTCAAGAGGGTAATACCCAGACCCCATGCTGGCCTAAACTCTAAGGGTTTCTCTTGTGTGACTTGTGTGCCTTCGTACTTGACTATTTGCATGCTTGTTGTCTGACAGTTGAGTTTCTTGCAGGTTTTGTTTATAGTCCTTAATTGGGACTCATAACAGGGTTTACTAAGTTTCTGGCAGGTTTTGTTTATAGTCCTTAATTGGGGCTCATAACGGAGTGTACTGAGTTTCTTATAGGTCTTGTCTACAGTCCTCAAGTGGGACTCATAACAGGGTTACTCACATTACCCCATGCATGCCATAACATCATACCATTGCATACATCCTAACCCATTTCAAGGATCTCAAGGGCTTGCGATGCAGGTCATGGTGAATCAACTATCCCAACAAGGGGCAAAGAGGATTTATTTTCCTCTAGACAGAGTTGTCAGGGGCTATGACCCACTGAATATGGTGAGCCTTTGACCCCTTGAAGAAGAATTCTCAATAACATGGGTTTCCTTCAATCAAGCCACAAAATTCTAACCAATTTCTTGTTTACCCCGCGAGGTCCTTGAAAACATCACATGCATGTCATACATATCATTGCATTACAGGTACCCTTGTTGCAGGTCACTTACCCTTCTGCGCTGTTTATTTCAGCAATGGCTTCCCAACAAGGTAACCAGGACTTCCATGCTCAAGAGACCCGGTTCGGGGAAATCCTCCTGAATCTATCCAAGGGGCAAGAGGAGCTAAGGACACTTCTCATGGAGACTTTGGTCAGAAACAATGCTGAGGATGAACGGCTGAAACATCTGCAAGCTGAAGTGGATGCATTGAAAGCCCAGATGCTGGGGCAGGCGACTGCCATTCAAGGTCTAGTTCAAAGGCAAGATGAGCTCGGGGTTCTCGTCAACTAACTGCTTCGGGTTAACCAACTGGGGCAAACATCTAAGGTTGGAGGGCCAATCATCATTCAACCATTTTTGAGACAAGGAGATAAGGGGAGAGCTCCTCAAATGGCTCCAGTGTCACAAATTCAGCATCAACTTCACCAGCTTCAGCCAGACAAGCCCAGGAGGCAATTCACCCAGCTCAACATGTCGCTGTTTCAAGCTTTGCAACGCCTATTGAGATTGAATTTGATCACACTAAGGGCTCATCCCCGGAACCCCAACACATCATCTCCTGTCTATGATCCCAATAAAAGGTGTGCCTACCACTCTGCCAGTCCAGGACATGATACAAATGAGTGTTGGGCTCTGAAGAACAAAATTCATGACCTGATTGATGAAGGGGCATTGAAGTTCACACAAGATGGTCAGGCTGAATTTTTCTACCATCCCCCAAGGCTCACCATTTGAAGTGACAAGCCCTGAGACTAGAAAAACTTTTGTTCATTCGAATGTTCAAGTTGTAATTTTCTTTTGTTCAAACATTTGCTCATGTTAAACATTGTTATTTCATTTATGCATCGCATATGTCTGTTCTGAAGCAATATATTCGTATTCACTAAATGCAAATTATTTTCATATTTTTTCTGATGATCAACGCCCGATTAATAATGCTAAGCCTCTTGAGGGAGGCGATACCACGATCTTTACAGTATGCTTTTGAACAGACCCCGCTGATGAGGTACAGGCATTGTTTCAATTCCTAAACACTGGAGTTATAAGGAAGGTAATCCCTCGTCAACCCCTCTGAGACAAAGAAGTAGGAGTTTTTCTTTTCGAAAATTAAAACCCTTTATCGTAATCTGGGGCAGGGTAGTCTCTCAGTTGATCCAAGTGCATAACGAATGGCACCAAAGAGGTCCTTACAAAAACAGAGAAAGACAGTGATGGTTCAGAATAATCATAATGACAGGCAATCATTATCAAAATAATAATAAAAACCCATAAGTCAAAACCTATGAAAGAGACTTACAAAACTGGGGCATCCCGCTGACTGTAAGCACAAAAAGGAACAGTTCAGGCAAAAAAATAGGGATAACAAAATAAAAAAGAAAGAGGTCATACAAACCCTCAACAAAAACAAAAAAATGACTGCCTATTCAGAATAAATCATCAATATCTGGACCATCATTGGTATATCAGGACAAAGACTCGAACAAGGTCTGACGCACGATCAACTGAGTTTAGGTTTGAAGAACATCACGAAGAGCGGGTGGGTATAAATAATTTGAGCCTTTATCCTTTGTTTCTTAAACCGTGAACCAGGCCACGTTATAACCCTCAAAAGTCCTAGCTGAAGCACGGGTTAGTTCGAAAGCATACTGTTACGAAAGGTATCCTGACTCCTTATGGCTCACAATAAAATGACGAGTTGACATCACGTTTTACAAACATTCACTTGTTTTATGAAAAGAATGCATTTTCAAAATCTTCAAGACAGACATAAGCTTTGCATTTTTGATATAACCTTGTTTGCATATGACTTTTTGTTTGAACAGCATAGAAATTTGCACGATGAATACCTAGCGAACAAAAGCACTTCCAGTCAAGGGGCAGACATGATCATTGTCCATCATCTGGGGCAGTTAAGTCAAGATTCGGAGAATCTCTCAAAGGCCAAATAGCCTGGGGCAAATCTCCGCCTGAGTCACTTGGGGCATTCCAGCAACGAATCTTGCCTGATCGAACATCTTCTGGTAGCATGGCAACACAATAACAGGGGCACCTCCCTACATCCTGAGAGCGTGGACATAGTCGGAAAAAATACTACGTAAAATCAAAGACCCGCTAGGTTGACACACCTAGGCAAAAATAAGGGCTTCCCGACGAACCAAAAGGGTTCGGGCAAAAATAATGGATGAAAATGGAAAAATATGTACACCCGGCAAGTCGCAAACCTGAAAAGGCGGCTTGAGCAAAAATGGGTATCCCGGTGGACTGAAAACCCGAAAGGGCGGTCCAGGCAAAAGTTAGGGATCAAAGCGTACGACTATGTCCCGTCATCCTGTCACCTGCCTACAAGAAGAAGGTTTGTCTATCAACAACTATCAGCACCTCACATGTCTTCCTCTCCCACCTCAGAAACAGGGGCAATGATGAGCTGTCTAAGCAAGCTAATTGTTCCATCCTCCAAGGTATCAAGGTAGGTTCAGCTGAAGAACATAACCAGATATCTTAATTCCCCAGAGAGTAAGCCAGCAAGTCAGTGCACTCTCCCCGAGCAAGGTTACAATCAAACCTTAAGGAAATTGAGTCTCCTCCAGCAGATCTCAACATTCCCCAGCAATATACAGGCATTCTTAACAAGCATCCCCGACAGTCTTGACCTAAAGATTGTTCCCCGGCGGTATATCAAACATTCAGTGGAGTCACTTCCCCAATACAGTTCAAAACTCCCCCAGGAGAGTCCAATCTAGTTCCCCAGGAAAGTGGGAATCCATCTCCCCAAGCAGTAAGCTTATCCCCAGTAGATTCTGGAAGCTTATCCCTCGCAAAACACGAACGCGTCTCCCGGCTTTATTCAAAGAGTTATTTCCCTACCAGGATATAACTGGGTTATCCTCAGCCAAAGGCCACGGAAAGATCGTTCTCAGCAAGGTCTTCTTATCCCCAGCGAAGTCTATTAACACTTCCAACACAACAAGGGTATCCCCAGCAAGTTATTATCAACAACTCAGCAAAGTACCTCTCTCCCCACAGAATATTATTCCCAGCAATACCACTAGAGTACTTTTTTTCTCCCCGCAGAGTAATCCATTCGCCAAGTTCATTCCCCAACGGAGTCATCTTCTCCTACCGGTATTCTTGCAACTATCATCCCCAGCGGAGGCAAAAATCTATTCTTCAACATCAGCCCAGGATATGACTTCCCAGCACCCGTCAAGGATTTATTTTCCTAAAGACGAAAACATACATTCATAAACATCACATATATCATTATAGCATGCATATACGCATCACATCTTACAAATCTCATTTATGTTGAGAACATCATTGCTTGATTCATATCATGCATTGCATATGACTGACCTTTACCTTTCAGGATAGATTCGGTTAAGTTCTCAGCTACATTTCAAGACCTAGACCGGTTCAGTTAAATCGACCCTAAGATTTTTCTGTTTCTTATCCAGTCCAAGGCCTTCTCTGGTTCAGTCAGATCGACCCTAAGATCTCCCTGTTTCTTATCCAGTTGAAGATTTCAAGACCTAGACCGGTTCAGTTAAATCGACCCTAAGATTTTTCTGTTTCTTATCCAGTCCAAGGCCTTCTCTGGTTCAGTCAGATCGACCCTAAGATATCCCTGTTTCTTATCCAGTTGAAGATTTCAAGACCTAGACCGGTTCAGTTAAATCGACCCTAAGATTTTTCTGTTTCTTATCCAGTCCAAGGCCTTCTCTGGTTCAGTCAGATCGACCCTAAGATCTCCCTGTTTCTTATCCAGTTGAAGATTTCAAGACCTAGACCGGTTCAGTTAAATCGACCCTAAGATTTTTCTGTTTCTTATCCAGTCAAAGGCCTTCTCTAGTCCCGTTAAATCGACCCCTAACAGATTTTCCTGATAAAGACTCAGTAGAAGACATCCCAGATTCTCTCAGCGTTACTGTTGAGGTTGGAGTCGTCCAAGATTCTCTCAGCGTTACTGTTGAGGTTGAAGTCGCCTGTGGTTCTCTCCCCGTTACTGCGGAGGTAGTAATCGTCCCCAGATTCTCTCAGCGTTACTGTTGAGGTTGAAGTCGTCCAAGATTCTCTCAATGATACTGTTGAGGTTGAAGTCGCCTATGGTTCTCTCCCCGTTACTGCGGAGGTAGTAATCGTCCCCAGATTCTCTCAGCATTACTGTTGAGGTTGAAGTCGTCCAAGATTCTCTCAATGATACTGTTGAGGTTGAAGTCGCCTATGGTTCTCTCCCCATTACTGCGGAGGTAGTAATCGTCCCCAGATTCTCTCAACGTTACTGTTGAGGTTGAAGTCGTCCAAGATTCTCTCAGCGTTACTGTTGAGGTTGAAGTCGTCCAAAGTTCTCTCACCGTCCCTGTTGAGGTAGTAACCATCCCCGGTTCATTCATCACCTTTTGAAGATCCAGCTCCAGCTCCTGTAACCAGTCAGGACACATCTACACAAAGAGTTTGAAGACCAGCTCCTGTAACAGGTCAGGTAATCATTTTCTTTTGCAGGTACGCAAGTTCTCGTTATGGAATCTCTTACGCGATCGACGCCCAGATGGCATCTATAAGCCCATCCACCTTCCATCATCTCTCAGCATGGCATCTGTAAGCCCATCATCCTATCCATCAATCTCCAAATGGCATCTATAAGCCCATTCCCCCCATCACACTACTATGTGAGCGCAAATTTCTGGGCACTCTAGTGTTCAATCATCTTCCACCTTCGGATTACGAAAGGCACGTCAGCCAATCTGCATCCTCAGGTCTAAGAAGATTGAACAGGGGCAACTGTTGTACCCCAAAATTTGCCCTCCCATATTCTTCAAAATTTGCCAAGTCAAAGCTTCAAAATTCCCCAAGGGTTGCACAGTTCAAGGGCCTCCTAACAGTCAAAAACTATGGTTTTGGTTCTGACAAAGAAAATGAAGTTTTCAAGGGTCCAATCAAGTCCCACATGCCTACAAACATGGTCAAGCATCCTCATACCAAGTTTCAAGACTTACAGCACAAAATTGCACAGTCAAAAACCCTAATTGCACTACAGTCAACTGCAGGTGCAAATTTTTGATCAACATCTCATTTTGAAGCCACAAACATCATTTGATCAATGCTTGATCATGATTCCCAAAGCATGGCTCAAAAAGTCTCAAGATGCAAAAGTTTCCATATTTGGACAGTTGAAAAAGTCAATTGTAACTTGACCAAGGCATAACTTCCACATGGATTATCAGAAAAATTCCATCCAAAGCTCATTTTGAAGAGAAAGACATTTCCTACAACTCCTCTTCACACTTCAAGTCCAAGAAATGCTCTCACAAAAAGTTATCAATTTCAACATTATAGGTCATTTTCAAAAGTCAACAAAAAGGGACTTTAAGTCAAAGGCCATAACTTGAGATTGGTAAATCAAAATGACATGGGACAAAAGGCATTGGTTATGGGACTTCAAGACCTTTCCAAAATGTCCAAGAACATGATCAAAGCTTAAAAATTGAGCAAGATATGCCTTGTGGAAGTTGGGAAATTTTTGGATATTTTGAAAAGTCAACTTTGCTTCAAATGTCTTAAAATTGCTAATGGGCCACATTTTCTTCCAAGATTCATCATCCAAAGCATGTGCACGACCATTTGGCCCAAAGGGAAGTTATTCATCATTTTTATTTATTTATTTGAATTTTTAATTGCTAATAATTCATTTAATTAATTAAAATATGTGGAAAATACCAAAGGAAGTTTTTTTAAATCTTTTTATGCATGAAATACACTCAAGATTCGTGCATGATCAGATATAGAAAGAATCAATGTGATTTTCCATGATTGGAATCAAATATGCATGAAAAAGATTGAAAAATTATGCCATGAAAATCATATATTCTCTACATCAATGCTTTGATTCTTTGGACCAAAAACTCAACCCTAATCGTTCCAATACTTATACTCATGCAAACCATAGAGCCAAAGACCTCCAAGCTGCGCCAGAAAAGAAAAACAAAGTTTGAGTTTTGTCAAAAAAATTGAAAACTGAAAACCCTATTCTAGCACGATTCAGAGAAAAATAACAATCCCAATAGCTTGCAAAAGTGTCAAGGAAGCTTCCTGAATCGTTTTCCACATCCCTAACGCCCAAAATTGGTATACAGAACTCAAGATTTTTCACATTTAATTCATATTCGTATTTCAATTTTCAAGCATTCCCATTGCATTCTTTTTGTGGATTCATACTAATTGATTGATTCTAAAGCTAACCACATGTTTTAATTGAGTTTTTAAGCATCGTACGCGATTTCACCATTGAAACATGCTAGGGTTCCTCAAGCTTCGAATTGGGTATTTTCATATACTATAAAATTAAGACTTCTCAGTACCATGGTTAAATTCAGGACACTTGGACGAATCGAATGCAACAGTCGCGCCCAATTTATGAAGCAAGATGGCCTAATCGCTATTCTTGAAAAGGGCATATTTTGGGGGGGTTCAAAACCCCCGCTAATTCTTTTTATGTTTCAGGTAAAAAAGCAAACGAGGAAGAAGAAGACTAGGTGGCAAGGCATGGTTGGCTCGTTTGAATTTCGCGCTAAAATTATCCATTAACTCTTATTTTGCTTTATGGTATTTGTGTTCTATTCTATGTACAAAGCGCGTTCACAGCTCCACTGGTCAGGCTTGGCATTGGTAATCTCTGGGACCTGGGTTCGAATCCCAGGTCCCCCTCCCTTTCAATAATATTTTTCATAATATCATCCTGTGCAGTTTCTTCCCTGAAGACCATCATACAACCCATAGTCCCAGCATGCCACGCGCCCCATGATCCCAATCCAAGGGTCCAGATGTGAAGACCATCATGGGCATGAGTCAACGCACCTACACGCTTCCAGGAAAAGTCAAAAGGACTTGAAACAATTGGGCCAGGATTGCTACAATAATACCTCCCAATTGGGGACAGAACCCCCCCAAGGTTTTGTAATTCTTTTTTATTTTATTTTATTTGTTTCAATTATTTCTTTTTTTAATTCTTTAAACTAATTTATTTTTCATAAAAATATAAAAATAACAAAAAAATCAGAAAAGACAAAAATAAAAATATATTTTATTTAAATATTATCTTTTTTGTAAATAAATCTCAATAATTAATTTGGCTTTCTTTAAATTTAGGTTTAATTCAAATACTTTTCTTAATAAATTAAAAATTGGTAGAATTAGGGTTTCAAACATTTTTATCTTTTTTTTTCCTTCTTTTCACCCTATTAATAATTAATTATATATTTTTGTAAATAAAATTGCATTAATTAATTAGGTTTAATTTTAGGTTAAATTTTAATGCTTTTCTTAATAAATTAAAAACAACTAGAATTAGGGATAATTAATTAATTTCGTTTAATTCTCATAAAAATCCATAAATACAAAAAACTCCAAAAAAAATCTTTTCTTTTTAGTTTAATTTAATTAATTTGTTAATATAATTTAATTTCATTAAAAAGGGTCCAACGCCCTCGCTTTCGATTTTTATTCTCTTCGCGCATTTTATTCTTATTCCTCCTTTTAAATATTAATGTAATTCTCCCAAAGCCATGTAACTCAGACATTTTATATTTCTCGCACTTTATTTCTTTACTTTATGTCAAATCGGGTCCTGGATTAAATTTGGCGATGTGGACCCGCGCCTTTGTAATAGTTTAGGAACTTTATATTTCTCGTAATTTTTTAACTGCTAATAAAATGCATGCAAGAATGAATGTTAAAATAAAAACAAAAGCGTAGATCACCCATGACATGAACAAGATAAATACAAATGAACGTGACACACAAATCACACACCACCCCTAGGGTACGCCTCACTGTTGCCTTGCCTCGAAAGGTGATCGTCGAGTAGAGGATGTTTTAGTAAGTCCTCATGATCCGGGAACCTGGCATGAGGGTAGCTTCTAAGGTATCTTCCTATTGCTCCGGTGATCACCATGTCCCGAACCTTCGAATTGACCCGAATACCTCCAACGGTGGTGCTACCTACCTCTCAATGGTGGGATGGCACTACTTTAAAGGACATTTACACAGACAAATTACTTAGGGTAGGTAGACGACTCTAGATACTTGCTCTAATTTCAAAAACAAATTCAAAAATACTTTTCACACCGACACCTTTTCAAAAAGCTCTCGAAAGCAATTTTTCAAACACTCTTGAGGACCGATACAAGAGTCGAACTGGAATTTTCAAAGAAACTTTTTAAAACCCATAGTTGAAAAGCAAACAAACCATTTTTGAAAACACAAGTGAGCAAGTATCTAAGAGCCCATGGATAACCATGGAGAGAAAGGGTGCTAACACCTTCCCTTTCTATAACCTACCTCCCGAACCGAGAGCAATCTCTATAAGGAATTTTTCTGTGCTTTTGTCCTTTCCATTTGGAGAAAATAAAAGATGGTGGCGACTCTTGCTTCCGCGACATTTCGCGAACCAGCGTTAAACAGTCAGTTCCAGATCCACCGATCACAGCTCCAAACACGGATGCCATTCTGGCCCTTATTTTGTTTTCCGATTCAGATACAGCTCAGAGACGCTCCAGACGCGGATGCTATTCTATTTCTCATTCAGATTCAGATCTCAAATACAGTTTAGATACACTCTAGACATGAAAGTCATTCTATTACTCATTCAAATCTCAAACTTCAGATACAGTCCAGATACGCTCCAGACACGGATGCCATTCTGTCACCTATTCTGATTTTCCCCAGCTCAGAGATGCTCCAGACACGGATGCTATTCTATTGCTTATTCAGATTCAACATTCAGATACAACCTGGATACGCTCCAGACATGGATGCTATTCCTTTGCTCATTCAGATTCAGCCCCCAGATACAGTACATATAAATTCCAGACACGTATACCATTTTGATACTTATTCTTCTGACGTACAACATACAACTCAACAAACATTCTTGGATGGCATCTTTAAGTCCATTTCCAACAAGATTATATCACATCTCCAAATGGCATCTTTAAGACCATTCCCCCAGTTACACTTTGACGAGTGCAAATTTACGGGCACTCTAGTGTCCAATCATCTTTTATCTTCGAGTCACGAAGGACAAAACTCGCCAATCTAACTCTTCAGGTTCAAGAAGATTGAACAGGGGCAGCTGTTGTACCCCAAAATTTTCCCTCTTATATTATCAAGATTTTCCTCACAAGACCTCTTGGACTCTAGACATGATTAGGGTTTACTCAGCTCAAGACATCTCCTTGCACTGATGACCTGAAATTAGGGTTTGAGTTTGCACAAGGATTTTTGGACCATCAATGCTTCATGTGACTTTCATACACCATCTTGGACCCCCAAGATTACTCATACCAAGTTCCAAGCCTTGAATCACATTTTTGCCCAGTCAATTGGATAGATGACCTAAAAATCAGCTGTATTGGGGAAAAAGTCAACCATGGCCAATTTACAGTCAAACTTCATATTTTTTGATCCACAACAACATTATCGGCTCTTATGTACCATTTTATCAAGTTTGGATCACAACTCCTCAAGAAATTTGATCAAATCATCAAAAAGGCAAAATGGTCAAAATTAGGGTTTTGACTGAGAAGGGGGAATTTCTGATTTTTAACCTAGCCAAAATTCAATTGGGTTCAAGCATGATTTTTAGGACTCAATAACATAATCTGGACCTAATCACATAGTTCAAAAGATCTCAAATGCATTGAATTGACAGATGAATTTTCCAGTCAACTGATCAAAAATCAACTGTACACTGAAAAGTCAAACTTTGACTTTTTGGTCAAAATCAAGTGCCAAGGGTCATAATTAATCAATATATGTAAAAATGTGAAACTTGTTGATCAAGAAACCTAATTTTGAAAATTAGGGTTTTAATTTGAAATTTTTCATAACTTAGAATTTTTCTAAGTTATGGAAATTTCTTATTTTTCCCCAACTTTCCCCAACTTTTTCACCATGATGTAATTGGATTCAAACAAAACTTCCAACACGAAAGTTGTAGTCCTCCATTAAATCTACAACTTATATTCTCAAAGTTTTCCCAAAAGATGCTTGGATCTCAAGTTATGATTTTGTGAATAGGGGTCCATAAACTTTTTAACTTAGTGAAATTTTGCCCTAGTTCCAAGAGGAATCTCAAAATGCATTTCAAATATGTATTGTAGAGCATGTTACAAGCTTTCCAAAATGTCCAAGAACTCTCCAAGATAATTTATGGTTAGGGAGAATCGAAGAAATGAAAATGGTAAATTATCACTTTTGTTCAAGGCATTTTCACAATGTTACAAGTTGCAAATCAGTTTCAAACATGCTTGTACTTGGTTTTATAGGTCATAATCCCTTCTACACTCCATAATAAAATGCAAACACATTGGATAATGGTCTTGTTCTGACTTTTGAAGCATTGCACATTGAATTAATCCAAAAATGGCATAAAGTTCATAATACCATTTTGATAAAGCATGCTTTATGTAACTTTGCAAATATTGAGCCATGGACCTGATCTTTTGTTACAAACAAGATCCACAAACATCATGCAAAGTACACCAACTCCTTGCAGTCCATAAGCTAGCCTGTACATGCCTTTGGCTTTGTCACTTCACCTTTTCTTCAAAAGCAAGTAAACTTGCAAAAGTCAATACAACTCATCCATCTAATAAAGGCAAGCCTTGGCTTCATTTCAAACGACCTCAGAACCTTGTAACAAGCCTAAGCACGAATTGCTAACATCTCAAACACCCTCAAACACAAAAAACACCATTTCTGCCCAAAACAGGGCAACTTTTACAAATCTCAAGTCAAATCAATATTGGCTCGTGCGTTTCTTGATTAAACCCTTGAATCACCTTCCATACATCACACCTAAACTGCCCAGGCCCTTGTCTTGCAACTGTGTGCCCTATTTCAAGCTTCACCATTTTCATTTTGAAGGTTTGCAGGCTGACTTCTACAAGGAGTTTCAGGCAACTTTAAGGCAAGCTGAGCATTAGGATAGCTTGAGGGAACTTCAAGGAAGCTCACACAATCTTCAAGCCTCATTCAAAGTTCCCACATTGCCATATTCAAACTCAACTGAACAAGGTATTTGTCAAATTCCTATCTCTCTATTTAGGCATCCTTAGGTCACGATTTGTGAAGCAAAAATATAGTCCTCAACTTGCTTAAGCTGTACATATGCATAGTTTCCATTTATATTAACTGAGCTAAGAGTATTTGATTGTTGAAGTTCATGAAAAAACTAGGTCAGAAATTAGGGCCATTAAAATTCTCTCCGTCCTTTGAGAGTTAGGTCACAAAATGGATATGGTTGGAATCGTGATTAAAAATGCTATAAGTTTCATGTTATAAGTTTTTGATTTCATGCAAGCATGAGAAAGAACAAGATTTGAAGAAGAACGCACGCGTTTGGAGAGGCAGAGGTCAGGGACGAAGTTGTCTGGGCCTGGCGCGCTTGGGCCTTGCATTTCTGACTTTTTGCACCCCCCATTTTGCTTCTGCACCCCCCTGACTTATTATTTTATATTTTTGTATTTTTTTGCATATTTTATATTTTGACTTGCATTTATTTATTTTCTGAACATTATAAAATCACAAAAATATTTTCTTTATTTTTTGCATTTTATTATATTTTTATTTTATTTTTTTTGCATAATAAATGGTTTATTAAGATTTTATACTTTATTTTCTTAAATAAAACTTGTAAATAATTTGAAAATACTATACATTTTATTTTATTATCTTTTTCACATAAAAATAATTATTTTCATACATATTTTATTTTTTAAACATTTGTACATAATATTATTATTATTTTTCTTAAACAAAAATGGACAAATAATATTAGAAAACAATATTTTCTTTTAAAACAAAAATTAGGGTTTCCCCTTTCAAAAATAATAATATTATTTTTTCTTATTTTTAGAACTTAAATAATTTATTTTTTTACATACATAAAACAATTACAAAACATTTTTGCATATTTACATATTATTGCATATTTAAATATTTGTTTATTTATTTATTGTACAATAAATTCAATTGGGTTGTAATAGTAAATTAGGGTTTTATTTTGTGCAAATATCCCCATTTAAAACTTCTATCCCCCCTCCCATAATATTGTTGTAATAGCTTAGATTTACTTTACGCAATTTATCGCATTATATACATGTTTAGTAAATTAGGGTTTGTATGATAAGACAAAAATCAAACAAATAGAATGACCTAATTCAAGACAAACAAAATGCATGAAAAATGACAACACATTGCACACAAGCACCCCTAGGGTTTCACCCACTTGGTTGCCTTACAAAATGGCCATGGTATGCATGCTAGGTATCTTGGCAAAATAAAACAAAACAAAGAGATCATAGTCCCTCGATGACGCTATCTTGGTTGCATAAAACAAATGATCTTAGTCCCTCAAAACTTGCTAAAGATACTTGGCAATATTGTTATAATGGTCATATGATGACCCACGCCCATCCCGTTTAACATCCAAAGATAAGGTTATCTACTAAAACAATGGTAGGTTAACAATGTCAAAGGAATAAAAATGTATAGGAAAGACTTTTGAGTAGGTAGATAGCTTCTAGTTACTTGATCATTTGCAAAACAATGCTTTCTATTTTCAAACAAACACACACATTTTAAAACATTTTCCAAAACAAACTTTCAAAACATTGAAACATTTTTAAAAAGACAAACATCTTTGTATACATTCTTACAAACAAGAATCATTACAAAGATTACCCAAACGATGGCCTCTTTTCAAAATACTTTCAAAATCACACAAAGCACCATTTCAAACAATTGAAAAAGCAAATCAAGTGATCTAAAACAAGTAACTAAGAGCCCATGGAAAACCATGGATGAAAAGGGTGCTAGCACCTTCCCTTTTCATAATCTACCCCCCGAACCCAAAAACAATATCAAAGGTCTTTCCTGTGCTTTTTTACCTTTCCTTTTGGATAAAATAAAAGTCGGTGGCGACTCTTGCTAAACCGCAACATTTGCAAACACAAATGCAAAAACCTCAAGTCAGTTCTCCCACCGCATCACAAAGCTCAACACATATTAGACCCTTTGTGTGGATATGGTTCTGGTGTGACAAAATATCTTTTATATGCAATCACTCTAGTTAACTTACAGATATGAGGAATATGTCTGATGAGTTTGGTAGAGTTTGTAGCTTTCACACCCTTGACGTCGTTATTGAAGCCTGATTGTGGGATATGCCTAATTTCTATAGGTTCGGTTTGGAAGCGTCTAATATCCAAGGTTGTTATGAAGTGAGTCGGTAAAGATGTAGCACAATAACTCAATGACTTCTAGTTTGACGTTGGGGAATCAGTTAATGTTGAGGCAATTTTGCATAATGTCAATACGATTTTGAGCAAGCGACCTGAATATGGTTATTTGGCTATTCTCACATAGATTTCTCTGATGCTTTCAATATGGTAGAGCGATCGTTACTTTTTGCTCTTGTGTTACACCTTCTTATTTATGTGATAAGAAAAAATTGCAAGTTTCTCCTTCATGTCTGGTATTTTAATAACACGACTATCATAAGAGATTTAGTGGAGGTTGCTAAAGTCCTCGACATCATTCGAGAGGTAGGTCCATGTTTGGGTTTTTAATTGAATATTCATAAGAAAGATATATTTTGGCCTTCATGTGATGGAAGTAAACTTCATCGTAAGTTATTCCCTTCAGACATTAGAAGGCCGACGTTAGAGATGAAATTACTCGAAAAGGAATTTATTCGAGATGCAGGATTTATCAAGGGATTATCCATGAAAAGAGTTGTCAAGGCTATTGAGTTAATACATTTACTCCCATAATTAAGGTGTCCGCAATGTAAGCAACTATTTAATTTGATAAAGAATTGTGAAGGGTGGTGTTGTACCCCAAAATTTTCCCTCTCTTTTCTCAATACATTTTCTCACAAGGATTTATTAAAGTTCAAGATTGAACAAGTATAATTAGATTTTTAATGCCCCACATAGTTGCCATGGATCATATTAGAATTTCAAGCATCAAGTCAAGAAGAAACTGTTGAAAGAGTAAAGCAGATAAATTTCAATTTTTTTGACAAAATTGAAGAAAAACAAGCTTGCTTCATTTCATACTAGCTTCGACTGGGCATTGCTTCGATTCATACTAGCTTCGACTGGGCATTGATTCGATTCATTCTATCTTCGACTAAACTCCTTCCTTCATACTAGTTTTGACTGTGCAATGTATCCCTTTGAAACAACTTGCTTCGATTCAGAAAGCAATGGCCTCCTGCAGGTTTGCTTCGATTCAGAAGGCAACGGCCTCCTGGAGGCTTTCTTCGATTCATAAGGCAATGACCTACTACAGGCGTGCTTCGATTTAGAAGGAAATGGCCTCCTGCAGGTTTGCTTCGACTCGGAAGGCAATGGTCTCCTGTAGGCTTGCTTCGATTCAGAAGGCAATGGCCTCCTGCAGGCTTGCTTCAATTCAGAAGGCAATGGCCTCCCGCAGGCTTGCTTTGATTCACAAAGCAGTGGCCTCCTGCATGCAAGCTTAGTTTGGACAATGGCTATCTTCATACAAGCGTCGATTGGGCATTTAGCCTCCTAAGAGAAAGTTTAATCCACAAAGCTTCGATTGGAGTATCGATTTCCTTCGAAGTAACATACTTCAAATCCAACTCTGAACCCTTCAAGCAAGCTTGGTTGAAGAACATTGAACAAATCTCATAGCCTTATCCTCCAAATCTCACTTGTCAGGCTATGTTGCTTCTAAATCTTTACATAATCAGAGGCTTACACAAATTTGTGATGTATCGCACAAAGATTCAAAGCTTTATCCACTAGATTATACCATTTTTGGATGAAATGGCAAAAAGCAACATATCTTTTTTCATAAAGATTACTTTAGTCACAAAGTTAGTTTTTTGAGCCCAACCTGGTTTTATCTGAACACAAGCAGTGTCAAAAAGCATAAGTCAAATCTCTTGCACCCAAAAAGTATCAGGCCCCACTTGTACTTGGACTTAGGAACTATGAAAATCCATAAAACTTGATTCTTTCGTTTTCAACCAAACCATGGTTTGTTATCTTACAAATCTGGTTACTCCAACATCTCTAACCTTTTCTCTATAATAGAGAAACCATTTGCAAGCTAAAAAGATACTTTTGTTGGGTGAAAAAAATCATCAAACACTCTCAAACACTCTCAAACACTCCCAAACTCTCAAAAACTCAGAATATCCATCCATACACCATATAAAGAGAGATTACTAGCCTAGAACACTCCCAAAATCTCAAATACCTCCTTGCGTTCTTTTGGCCTTTAGATTCACTAAGCCTCCATATACCAGCTCTTCGGTTCAAGTGATTTTCAAAGCAAAGTAACAACTGGAATAGATTCATGGAAGTTGAAGCAAGCTTAATCCATCATCAAACTGTTCCTGGAGGCTCTGTCGAAGTATCTCAAGTTTCGCTCCAAGAGGTAAGTTTTTCTTAAACTTGGAACTTTTCATTCAAACATCATTTATATATACAAATAAAAGAAAAGATGTAGATATCATATCTAGGAAGTTGACCATGCTTTTAGTTTCGATTATCACTACTTATACGTTGAGAACTTCAACTATAACTAGTTAGGCTTTGATTTTAGTACCAAACAAATTTGTGCTAACCTCTGATCTGTAACTTCCGAAAGTTACATAGTTAGATTTGTATTCAAATTTTAGACAGGTTTGATATTTACACTTTTCGGTTTGGTTGAGAATCGAAGCTTTTAAAAGCTTAACATGGTGATACATATCCATGCGCTCGAAGGAAGAAGAAGTTGAGCATTTAAAACATTCAGAAACAAGTTCATTTTGTACCTAATCAAAGTTATCTTATGAACGAATGAAATAGACCACCCCAGTGGTACAAACAACACGCGTGAAAGGCATTTATATATCAGGTCCTGGGTTCAAACCTTGGCAGGACCAGAACAATTTTTATAATTTGTTTGTTTCCTTTTCTTTTTAACAAACTTAAAACATTTTTCCAACCAATCAAAACAACTCATTTTGAGTTGATTTTTTGCACACTATTTATTTACAATGTTTTGTTTTATGAATATATAAAAATATCACAAAAATATTTTATTTTCAAAATTATTTTGATTAACCAAAACATTTCTTTAACAAAATCGAAATAAATTCATTTTCTTTTTATTCATATCTTGTATATTATTTTCCTTTTAATTCTTGTACATTATTCAAATTCAATATGGTTGTAATAGATAATTAGGATTTAATTTCTTGCAAATCCCCAATTGTAAATTTATACACCCCATCCCCAAATGATGTAATAGCGTAGTAAGTTTAATTTCCGTAATTTAACGCTTTGATATAAATTGTTAGTAATTAGGGTGTGTATGGAAAGATAAAATAAATGCTTAGAAAACCCTAATACAAGATAAATCAAGCATGAAAAAATGAACACTTCCACACTTGCACATCTAGGGTTAACTCCACTTGTTGCCTTGAGAAAATGGTCATAATATGCATGTGAGATGCCTTAGTAAAAACAACTAAAAAATACAAGATCATAGTCCCTCAATGGCGCTTCAAATGTTGCCTTACAAATGATATTAGTCCCTCAAGAGAAATGCTAAGATATCTCACAACATTGCTATTCATGACTATACAATGACCCACACCCGTCCCTTTACATCCAAAGATAAGACTCCTTACCAATCAATGGTAAGATAGCAATATCAAAGGAAGAGATAAATGAACAAAAGACTTTTAAGTAGGTATAACGTTCTTAGTTGCTTGCTCACAATCCATATTCAAAACAAACATCTTTTCAAACACACCAAACACTTTCAAAACATTAAAATATTTTCAAAAAATTCCAACACTTTGTATGTATTCTTATAGAGACAAGAATCATTACAAAGTTTGCCTTAACGAAGGCGCTTTTCAAAAATACTTTGAAAACCAACCACAAATCACATTTTCAAACAAAGCATTTTTCAAAGTGATCTAGCAAGCAACTAAAAGCCCATAGATAACTATGGATGAAAAGGGTGCTAACACCTTCTGTGATATGGTGGGAGAACTGACTTGGGTGTTTTGTGTTTTATCGCAAATGTTGCAGCTAGCAAGAGTTGCCACCGACTTTTCTTTTATCCAAAAGGAAAGGCTGAAAAGAACAGGAAAGACCTTTGAGATTGTTTCTTGAGTTCGGGGGGTAAATTATGAAAAGGGAAGGTTTTAGCACCCTTTTCATCCATAGTTATCTATGGGCTCTAGTTGCTTGCTAGATCACTTGCTTTTGTTTGAAAATATGCTTTGTATGGTTTTTGAAAGTATTTTGAAAAGGCGCCTTCGTTTAGGAAAACTTTGTAATAGTTCTCGTTCGTAAGAACGTATACAAAGTGTTGATCTTTTAAAAATGTTTTATGCTTGGAAAATGTTTTGAAAGTGTTGGTGTTTGTTTTGAAAATAAGTAAGAGTGTTTGATTTGAAAATGAGCAAGCAACTAGGAACAATCTACCTACTCAAAAGTCTTTGTTCATTTCTTCCTTTCTTTGATATTGCTATCTTACCATTGATTTGATAAGAAGCCTTATCTTTGGATGTAAATGGACGGGCGTGGATCATCGTATAGCCATGATAGCAATGTTGTAAGACGTCTTAGCATTTCTCTTTAAGGGACTAAGATCATTTTGAAAGACAACATTGATAGCGTCATCGAGGGACTATGATCTTGTATTTTTGATTGGTTTTTGCTAAGACATACCACATGCATAACATGGCCATTTTTGTAAGGCAACAAAGTTGAATTACCCTAAGGGTGTAAGTGTGCAAGTGTATTGGATTTACATGCATTGTTTATCTTGAATTAGGGTTTGCTAACTTGTTGATTTTATCTTTCCATACAAACCCTAATTACTAGCATTTATATAAAGCGATAAATTGTGGAAAGTAAAATTACTAAGCTATACAAATTTACAAATGGGGATTTGCAAGAAAATTAAACCTAATTATCTATTATAACCATATTGAATAAATGTACAAGAATTGAATAAATAATGTACAAATACAAATGGAAAAAGAAATGATTTTTGTTTGGATTTTTATGAAAGAGTTTTAACCTAATTAAGAGAGATGATTAATTAAAAATTAAACAAAACTTAAACCTAAATTAATTAAGAAATAAATTAAGTTAAAAAGGATTTTTAGGGTTTTTTATGAAAAAAGTTTTAAATTAATAAAAATAAAATGAGAAAATTAATTAATTAAGAGAAACCTAAATTCTAAGTTAATTTTAATTAAGAAAATAAACAAATATAATAATTAAAATTAAGTCTAAATATTAATTATTTAAGAAAAAGAAATTAATTTGTTTAAGAAAATGTTTTTTTAATCTTTTTTTATTTTATAAAGAAAATAAAATATATAAGTGTAAATAATAAATAAAAATGTTTTTGGATTTTTTTATTAATAAAAATAATAATAATAATAATAGTAATAAAAAAATAATAAAGAAAAATAAAATATAATAAGAAAAATGAAAAATAAATAAAAAAATGAAATAATAAAAGTTGGGTTAGGCTGCATAAGTAAACAGGGGGGTTAGAAAAAAGTAAAAAAAGTGGAAGGCCCAAACGCCTGGCTGCAAACAAAAAAAGAAACAGAAAATATGGAAAAATAACAGAACAGACGCTGGGACTCGAACCCAAGTCCTAAAGGTGAAAGGCGCGTGCTTTAACCACTGGGATGGTGATACATCCGTTGATTTAACATAAATAATAAATACATAATACAAAACAAGTTCCAGAAATGAACTTCATCTTCAACCTCCAGCCATGGATCCTGTAACTTCACTATTTCTCAACAAAAATGAAAGGTGTAAACATGAAAGTTATAAGCTATAAATCAAAGATGAATGAGAATTTTTGAAAGTACCAAATTCTGACCTAATTATTTTCAGAGATATAATCCTAAAATTCTCCTAGCTTAATCAAAATAAATGAAATCTATGGACATGTACAACTTCAGGGCAATGATGTCTACATTTTATCTTCACAAATGCAAGCCTAACAATGCCTAAATGAGAAGATAGAAGTTCAAGAAATATACCTCAAAACTGGAAATCGTGAAATGAGTTTGAGCTGCTTTCAAGGTGTCGTACCCCAAATTTGTCCTACCGCGACGACTATATTTTTTGAGATTGAAATAAAGAAAATATTTAATTAAAGGCGGTACAGCAGTATCTGGTGGTCCGTCTTTATCTGAATAGGGGTGTATATTTTTAAATTCAGGAAAGCGGGGCCTTCTAGATCAGAAAGACTCGCGTATCCGTGAATCCATTTACAAGGCATGTTGGCCATTGGCCCATGCGATTCGTAAATGTAAATTATCGGAGTAACTATAAAGTTCTACATTATTAAATAGTTGTTAATAGAAGAGAGGTTGAAATTAAATTAAGCCCGCTCGAGTTTAAATTGTATAAGCTTATTAAGGTTAAGTTAATTTTAGTGAAAATAGGATAAGGCGAGATTGCAATTTACAAGCCCATTTCGTTTGGTCCGTTTTCATTTTGTTGTTAAATAGAAAAGAAGGGCGTATGGTTATGAGATTAGGCCCATTGAGTTTTTTTTATTCAAGCCCATTTAAACGTTTTACTATTTTATTTTAGAGAAAAATTATTATAAGGAAAAAAGAGAATCCTGTTACAAACTATAAGGATATTTAGTATAATTATATTATTATTAAAACATTTTGTTGTTTTATATAAATATTTAGTAAGAGTTTTGTAAATATAAGTTTAATATTTGAAAATAGACATGCTTTATGAAAAAAAGGGCCTAATACCGGGCCAAGTCTAAAAAAATGATTGTTGTGACAAAAAACTCTTTTGTTGTTGGGCAGAAGGAAATAGCTAACACAAGACCCAGGTAATACGAAATAGCCACTGTATCAATCTTGCCCAAGATATGCGCTTGTTTTTCAAATAACTGGCACTGTAGAAATCTGAGAACCAAACTAAATCTACTACAAACTTGCACATTACCAACAATCAAATCCCAGAATTTCAATAGGTGATATCCAAAACATTTAATACATTTAGATCTTCAAACCTACTCAAGATTCTATTACAAATCTCACATGATAACAAATCCAATATATTACAGAAAATTAATCGTATTACAAAATCCGGAAAGTTACAGAAAACCTAATCTAATCAAATCTCAGAAAAAGATTGAAAATGTATCAAATCTGCACTAAATCAAATCTATATCCATTTACATCAATCAACAATAAATCCCTAATTTTTCTAAAATCTAATCCTAATGATCCAAAACCCTAAAAATTCATAACGCTATAAATAATAGAATAAAATACAGAAATAAGGGTGGAGAGGGAGAACGTGAGTGACAACAATTGTTTACAGAACGAGAACAAGGCTGAGAAGAAGGTCGGTGAAGAGAGGAGGAGAAAACTTGGAGACAGAAATCTCAAAGCAAAGCTTTGCATTGAAGATCCGAAAGGAGAGGCGATTAGAGTTTCCAGATCGGAAACCCTAATCCCCCTTTGAACATCACGCCTGCTGATAACCTCGCCATCCGCCGCCGTTACCCCGTCCGCCATCACCATCGTTGAGAACCAAAATCTGCAAATTGGAAAGGGAAGAGGATTAGGAATCAAACAGCTCAAAGAAATAGAACACGAAAATGCGAAGAGGTAACGACTCAAATCCTTATCTTTAATTGGGGTTGCATTTTGTTTTCTGGGTATCTAGGGTGGAACTGCGCCGCCGCAGTTTATGTTTAGGGTTTGAAGAGGGTTGAACAAGGATGAGGGAGAGAGCAAAGAGAACAAGAAATGTTATGAAAGAAAATGGAATAAAAATGATTAAAACAAAAAATTATATTCTGATATGATCAACTACATACACGCGTTTTGTAAATAAAATGTTCCCTTTAATCTGCGCATCTGTTTTGTATCAGACGACCAAGAGGCCAAGTCGCACCGTAAGTCCAATACGCCCTCGCTTACACGATATAGCCGACCCCTTAAAAAATCTGTGTTGGGCCTAGCCCACGCGCTATTTGCACCCTTTTTTTGGCCTTATTACTAAAACGAAGCTAGCAACATACCCCTCTGTCCAGAACTATAGTTGGGCCAGCCATCACTACTTTCAACACCCCCTTGTTTTTACTTCATAACTGAAAATGCACCCCCCAGGTTTAATCAATTATTTATTTTATTATTTTTAATACATTATATTTTTAATTCTTATACTTATAATATTTTTTTAATAATAATTTTCCATAATTATTATTATTAGTTTTTATATTAATTATTATTATTATTATATATTATTATTATTTATTATATCATGAAGATGAATTATTTTTACATCAAAATGGAATATATTATTTTATATATTTTTGCATTAAAAACCTTTTTTTAATCATACATTAATCAAGAATTTTTGCAATTAATATTATTAAAAAACACAAACAAATCTCAAACCATTTTCGTGAACAAATTAAGCTAATCAACTGTCTTTTTTTTTGCAAATGAGTTTCAAACTAATTTTGGCTTACTGCGTACTCAGTCAAAATCTTCGCAATCACTACTCCCGACCGAGTGCGAAGTGATTCAAAATATGTTTGCAAACCCCTAAAATACACCAACCCATACGAACTACGAATTGAGACTCTGATTCCTTATAAGAGGATACGTAGGCACGCGATCTAAAAATTCGTGGCGAGTCTGGCTAATTAAAACTTAAAACCCTGTTTATCCCAAACCTAAACCTAGAGCGCAATATCCTTGCGAACATGGTTGATGAAAGGTGCAGAACACCTTCCTTTCGTCTAATTGAGTCTGAAACTTAGAATCTCTGTCTACGAATTAGGGTTTTTCTGTTAGGTTCCCTTCCTTAGGATAAAAACTAATAGTGGCGACTCTTGATTAAAAATCCAGTTGCTACAGCTGGGGACTCTGCTGGAGACTCTCCTTAACCCTAGGTTTAGTTTCTTTTGGGTTTTTAATTTTATTTGCTTTATTTATTGCATTTATTTATTTACCGTTAAATTCTTTTATTATCATATATTTGCTATGTGGCGGGTTTTTATCTAAAAAAAAATATTTCCAATAAACCTTAAAAAGAAGGTTCGTCTATTAGCTTAGGGGGTATATCATCCCTGCGAGTTTATGTGACGACTTCTCCTAGAGTCGGTGAACTTCCGAAAAAGGAATACTTATCGAGAGATATACTCTTGACGAGTAGGACTTTGGAAGGTCACCCATGACTCTTTGTAACGACCTTAACCCAAAAATCTCATGACGAGACCTTTCACGACTTTGAGACGAAAGTTTCAGTCCGTAAAGAGGTTCCACCTAGGGAAGGCCCTTGTGACTTTTCCCTCTGGTGTTATTCATGACACCCTTAAGGAAGCCACCTTTTGGGAGGGTAGATTTACCGTAGGTCAGAATTAAGGAGCCTACCTCATAGGGGCACCCATCATAAAAACCTGTCACAAAATCCCGTTACTCAATCCAACACTTATACATTCATTCATGTATATCTCATGTTCATCATTTGTTCCTTTTATCTGTCTTATTCACAAGGTACAAAATAAAAGATAACAAAATCAAGATTTTTGGTGACTATCTTAAAAATGGATACCAAAGGGAAACAACTTATCCGTGTTAACGCCTACAAGCCCGACCTTTGTGAAATCAAAACTATAAAGGGTAAACTGCCCGAAATAGCCCTGAAGATGTACACTGCTGCTATGGGGATACCCTTGATTTGACTAAAGTAGAAGTACAGATGGATGCAGTCTCTACCCTAATTCAGTTTTATGACCCTCTATTGAGATGTTTCACCTTCCAAGACTTCCAGCTAGCACCGGCTCTGGAGGAATTTGACAGAATCCTGAATTTCTGCAAAGAAAAGGCCTATGTAGGTATTGGACAGACTATTGAAGTCAAAGCTTTGGCAAAAGGTCTAGGGATCACCTACCCTAAATTGGTGCAGAATTATCGAAGAGAAGGGCCAATACAAGGAATCAAAAGAATATATTTGGAAGCTAAGGCACTAGAATTTGCTAATTATAAGGAGTGGGAATCTTGTGTTGATTGTTTAGGGCTGTTAGTATTTGGTGTAATCCTATTTCCTCGGACTATGGACTATATTGACCCCGCGGCCATTAGCATATTTTGGGGAGCGAAAGTCTTTAATATAGATCCTACTCCCGCCTTGCTTGCTGACATTTATTACACTTTGCATATGATGTATGAAAATATAAGAGGCACGCTAAATTGTTGCATCTCGCTTATATATACTTGGCTCATGACTCATCTTTACAAGGAAGACTATATGATCCCAGAATTGACCAGGTGTGAGTGGCCACAAAAATTAAGGTCTCTCACTGCAAACTTAATATTATGGTATGCAAGGAAGTTAGATATTGGTGACATCACTATTAGCTGTGGGGATTTTCCTAACGTCCCTTTGATTGGATCACGAGGATGTATTAACTACAACCCTACTCTGGCCCTACGACAGCTAGGATATCCTTTGGAAGACAAACCTTCGGATGAACAACTTCGACCATTTATCATCCATAAATAAATGCACATTTGGGGCGAGGTCCGGTAAACTCCTAGGCTTTGTTGTCAGCAATAAAGGTATCGAAGTGGATCCCACCATGGTGAAAGCAATACAAGAGATGCCCGCTCCTCGTACTGAGAAGGAAGTCAGAGGATTCTTGGGACGGTTAAACTACATTTCCAGATTCATTTCTCACCTGACAGCTACCTGTGAACCAATCTTCAAATTACTCAAGAAAGATCAAGTAGTCAAATGGAAATATGAATGCCAAACTGCCTTCGACAAGATCAAAGAGTACCTGCAAGAGCCTTCAGTTTTGATGCCACCAGTCGAGGGAAGACCCTTGATCATGTATCTAACTATTTTAGAAAATTCAATGGGGTGTGTGCTGGGGCAGCATGACGAGTCTGGCCGAAAAGAGCATGCTATTTATTACCTGAGCAAAAAGTTTACCGACTGTGAAACAAGATATTCACTGCACGAGAAAACTTGCTGCGCTATGGCATGGGCTGCTCGCTGGGTAAGACAGTATATGCTGACCCATACTACCTTATTGATATCTAAAATGGATCCAATAAAATACATCTTCGAGAAACCTGCCCTCTCTGGAAGAATAGCGAGATGGCAGATGATCCTGACAGAATATGACATACAATATACTACCCAGAAAGCAATAAAGGGAAGTGTACTAGATGATCACATGGCTCACCAAGCTGTGGAGGACTACTAGTCCATGAAGTTCGAATTCCCAGATGAAGACATCATGATGGTAAACAACTGTGAAGAATTCATACCATATGACGGACCTGAACAAGGATCCCGATGGACCCTGGTTTTTGATAGGGCGTCCAACACACTAGGCAATGGTATAGGTGCTGCACTCATATCTCCTGAAGGATGTCATACTTCCTTTACTGCAAGACTCTGCTTCAATTATACAAATAACATGGTAGAATACGAAGCGTGCATTTTTTGTCTCAAAGATGCCATAGATTTAGGGATAAAATCCTTAAATGTATTCTGAGGTTCAGCTTTGGTCATCAGCCAGATCAAAGGGAAATGGGACACCAAACACCCTAACCTTATCCCTTACAAAGAACATGTGTTGACATTGATCCCACACTTTGAGAAGATTACCTTCGATCATTTCCTGCGAGAAGAAAATCAGCTAGCAGACGCACTAGCCACAATGTCATCCATGTTTAAACTTAAATGGGATAACGAGGCTCCCCAGATCACCATTGAACGAATGGATGAACCAGCTCACTGTTACGAGATTAATACTGAAGAAGTAGTGAACCAACCTTGGTTTCACGAAGTCAAGAGATATCTCGAGGCTCAAGAATATCCGGAAGGAGCTTCAGTCAATGATAATAAGTTCTTAAGGAGATTCTCTGCTAAATTCTTCCTTAGTAATGGAATTCTCTACAAACTCAACCATGACTCTATTTTTCTCCGTTGCATAAACAAGGTTGAGGCAGAAAAGATCATGGATGATCTTCATGAAGGCACTTTTGGCACCCATTCCAGTTGGCATACAATGGCAAAAAAAATCCTACGGGAAGGTTATTACTGGTCTACCATGGAAGCAGATTGCTATCAATACTCTCGAACCTGCCACAAGTGTCAGATTTATGCTGACAAGGTGCACGTACCTCCAGTTCCTTTGAATGTCTTGACGGCTCCTTGTCCCTTTGCTATGTGGGGCATCGATATGATTGGGGAAATCAAACCAACAGCCTCTAATGGACACCGCTTCATCTTAGTGGCCATTGACTATTTTACAAAGTGGGTTGAGGCAAATTCTTTTGCTTCCGTTACCAAGAATGTTGTAGGCCGGTTCATTCAATAGAATCTCATCTGTCGGTATGGTATCTCGGAGAGGATCATCACAGACAATGATACGAATCTAAACAATACTATGATCACCTCCATGTGCAAGCAATTCAAGATCCAACATCACAATTCTTCCCCCTACCGGCCAAAGATGAATGGTGCTGTTGAAGCCGCAAATAAGAACATCAAAAAGATCATACAGAAAATGACAATCACGTACAAAGACTGGCATGAGATGCTACCATTCGCTCTCCACAGGTATCGTACCATAGCGCGCACATCAACCGGGGCAACACCTTACTCTTTGGTATATGGCATGGAAGCTGTCTTGCCTATTGAGGTCCAGATCCTCTCTCTGAGAATCATGAAGGATGCAGGTCTGAACGAGACGATTGGATCCAGACTCGACTTGATCAGCTGAATTTAATTGATGAGAAAAGGCTTACTGCTGTCTGTCATGGTTAAATGTATCAGAAATGGATGATCAAGGCTTTCGACAAAAAGGTCAAACGCCAAGTGTATCAAGTCGGGGATCTGGTGATCAAATGTATCATACTACCGCAGGGTGATCCCAGGAGAAAATGGACTCATACATACGAAGGACCATTTGTAATCAAAAGCATATTCTCTGGTGGAGCAATGATCTTAACCACTATAGATGGAGACGACTTGCCGCACCGTGTGAACACGGACATAATCAAAAGATACTACGCATAAGAGACCCGCTAGGTTGACACACCTAGGCAAAACAAGGGCATCCCGACGAACCAAAAAGGTTCGGGAAAAAAATTAGGGATAAAACAAAAAAATCTATACATCCGGCAAGCTGAAAACCTGAAAGGGCGGCTTGGGCAAAAAAGGGTATCTCGGTGGACTGAAAACCCGAAAGGGAGGTCCAGGAAAAAGTTAGGGAATAAAAGCGTATGACTATGTCTCCATTGGATCACCTTACAGACAACCTACAAACTAGACGGTTTTGATCAATTCAATCAGCTTTGGACAAGGCAACAAATAAATAAGATGCTCAGAGACACGAAGGCTATAGCAGAATAGGAACCCCACAAGATTATTTCACATAGCTATCTTTTCTTTGTATCAAATTTTCATTTTTTACGACGGTATTCTCTTACTAGAATGTTTGTCTCATTGTACAAAAATACTTACTCAAAGTCAATACAAATATGTCCCTTTGAAAGTGCAAAACTATCTGTTTTTCTTTACTCTTGTGTTTTGTTTACGAAAATGTCCAATGATTTATTTTTGAACATATGCATTTGAACGTGACTAACGTTTACAAATGAACAAAATAGAAAGACAATCACTAATGGATTTAAGAGATAGGGAAATCTCTCTAAGCTATTTCCATAAAATCTCCCACAGTGTGCAGTTTAACCTCCAACGGAACAAAACTTCCAGTTATCACTCCCCATTAGAAGTCGCCAAATTTCTCAGGATTCCCCAACAGGATTTTACAAGCAGTACACGGCATTTCCCTTACAACAAAATTTATTTCTCTAAGTGGAAATTCATCAACACTTCAAATCATGAAGACTTGCACTCCATATCCTCAGCAGCAGCCGTGGATTTATTTCCCCAAATCCAACAAGCAGTGCAGCAGACTAGCTCACATACGCATACATTGCATCCATATATCATAAACATCGATAACACAAATGCATGTATCACAATCTCATTATACCATGCATTTCATACAACATGACATAGCATATTAGCTAACATTTTACCCTTTTCAGGATAAGGTTAATCAACAACTACCATTAACAATGTTCAAAGATTTTTCAGATACAGTTCAGATACGCTCCAGACACGGATGCCATCCTGATACTCATTCAGATTCAATCTTCAGATACAGTTCAGATACGCTCCAGACACGGATGCCGTCCTGATACTCATTCAGATTCAGCTCTTAGATATAGTTCAAATACGCTCTAGACACGGGTGCGATCCTGATACTCATTCAGATTAAGCTCTCAGATACAGTTCAGATACACTCCAGACACGGATGCCATCCTGATACTCATTCAGATTCTACTTTCAGATACAGTTCAGATACACTCCAGACACGGATTCCATTCTGATATTCATTCAGTTTCAGCTTTCAGATACAATTCAGATACGCTCCAGACACGAACACCATTTTGATACTCATTCAGTTTCAGCTTACAGATACGGTTCAACAATCATTTCTAGATGGAATCTACAAGCCCATTTCAAACAACTTTCCATCATCCCTCCAAATGGCATCTTTAAGCCTATTGCGTATACCATCAACCATCACATCACCAAGTGCAAATTTCTGGGCACTCTAGTGTCCAATCATCTTCCACCCTCGAGTCATGAATGGCAAAACTCGCCAATCTAACTCTTCCAAATTAAGAATATTGAACAGGGGCAGCTATTGTACCCCAAAATTTACCCTCTCACTTATCAAGAATTTGTTCACAAGATCTCCTTTGGCTAAAGACTGCATTAGGGTTGATCAGCTCAAGACACCTCCTTAAGCACTGATGACCAAAATTAGGGTTTGAGATTGCACAAGGATATTTGAATTTCCAATTCCACATATGACTTTCATAGATCATTATGGACCCTTAAGATTACTCATGTCAAGTTTCAAGCTTTGGATCACACTTTTGCCCAGTCAATTGAGCAGTTGACCTAAAAATCAGTTATATTGGGGGAAAAAGTCAACTATGGCCAATTTATAGTCAAACTTCATAATTTTAGATCCAAATAAACATTTTAAACTCATATGTATCATTTGATCAAGTTTGTACCATAATTCCTCAAGAAATTTGATCAAATCTTCAAAAGGGAAAAATGGTCAAAATTAAGGTTTTGACTGGGAAAGGGCAATTTCTAATTTTTGACCTAGCAAATGATCAATTGGTTTAAGGAATGATATCAAGAGTCAAATTTCAACATTTTGACCTATTGACATGGCTCAAAACATTGCTAAAGTCCAATGGATTGACAGATGAATTTTCAGTCAAATGATCAAAAGTCAATTGTATACTGAAAAGTCAAACTTTGACTTTTTGGTCAAAATCAAATGTCAACGATCAAAATTCATCAAAGCATGCCAAAATATGAAACTTATTCATCAAAAAATCAAAAACTCAAGATTTCATTTTGAAAAGTTAAAAATTCTAAACTTAGAAATTTTTCTAAGTGTTGAAAATTTCTTATTTTTTCACAACTTTGAGCAAAATTTTTACCATGATGCAAGATGATTCAAAAGAAACTTTCAACATGAAAGTTGTAGATCTCCATGAAATCTATAACATTTCTTTACACAACTCCTTCCAAAAGTGCTTGGATCTCAAGTTATAATTTTAAGAACACATGGTCATGAAACAAAACACTTAGTGAATTTTTGCCCTAATTTGGTCAGGATTTTAACCCAAACTCATGGCACTTTTACATATAGTTCCAAGGGGAATTGTCAAAAGTGATTTGAAGAGGGGTTGTAGAGAACATTTCAAGCTTTCAAAAATGTCCAAGAACTCCTTTATATCATTTTTGAGTAGGGAGAATCGAAGAGATGAAGTTAGGGTTTTCACACTTGAATTACAAGTCATTTTGTGATGAAGAAGATTCAAAATTCAAACTTATGCTGCATAACCTCTACTTTTCAGGCCTCAAACTTGTTAGGCACTCCATAATTAATTGCTTGCACAGCTGTTAGAGGTCTCAATTCAACCATTCAATGCAAGGCCTTGCTTTATATCCATTTTAGGAAGAAAGTGCACAATGCCATTTTGATAAAGTAGCTTTTTGCATAAAACTTGTTCTTGAGCCTTGCACTTGTTCTCTTCTGATCATACATGTCTTATAACTCAAGAGAAACTTGTTTAGACAATTACAATCACCCAGTCCATGCTTGTACTATACATTGAAACTTGTTATCCCACTTTTCCTCAAAATCAAGTAACCTAGCAATTAGCTTGTAACTTGTACTTATGACTATCCAAAGCACTCAAGACCTTTTTCTTATTCATACACAAGTTATTTGCCACAAATCCCACGCATGCTTAAGCCATGAAAACACCAAGAACACATAATCACCCAAAATACCTCAAAACTTGCCATTTCTGAGTTTTAAATCCAATCTCCAAATTTGCTCGTGCGTTTCTTGGCCTTTTACTTTCAAAAGCTTCTAAATAACATACACAAACAATTCCAACACCTGCAACACCACTATAACACCTCCATCATCATCCACCATTTTCAAAAACAGCACCTTGCACCTTGACTTCTCCAGAACTCCTCAGGCACTTTCAGCTCAAGCTAAGCATCACATTAGCTTCCTGGGAACTTGAGGAAGCTAATCCAATCATTAGAACTCACTAAAAGTTACTCAAACTCCAAACACGATACCTATTGCACGGTAAGTTTTCTGAATTTTGAACTCTTCATACATGCATCATTAATGGTTTATTTGTGAATGAAAAATGTAGATATCATTGCCCTAAAGCTAACCATGTCCATAGTTTTCATTTATATTGATTGAGCTTAGAGAATTTTAGGATTGAAGTTTCTGAAATTTTTAGGGTTCAGAATAGGGACATTAAAATTCATGCTTGTCTTTGATCTATAATTTAATTGCTTTGCATTTCTGAAATCGTGAGGAAATTTGCTACAAGATTCATGTTTACATTTTTGCAAATGGATGAGAGATGAACAAGATACATGTACTTTGGCTGGACGTGAGGTTGAAGATGAAGTTCAGGCCATGGACTTGTTTACTATCATATATTTATGGCTTGATTTATATAAACAGATGTATAGCCACCCAGTGGTAGAAGCGCGCGTCTGTGACTATAGGGACTTGGGTTCGAGCCCCAGTGATACCCTTTTGGATCTTTTTCATGTTTTTTCACATTCTGACTTTTGTTTGGCAGCACTGGGCCTCATCCTTGAGCCTTATGTTTTTTTACTTCTAACCCCCCATGCTGGCTATTTACACCCTGACCCATTTTATTTTCTTTTTCTCAAATTTTATTTATTTGTTTTCTTAAATATTTTATCTAATATTAAAAAAATCAGAAAAAAATATAAAAACATTAGATATATTTTTTGACATAGTTTATTTATTTTTTACACAAAAAATTATTTTATTTAATCATTACTTTATTTATTTTACTAATAGGTTTGTAAATTTAATTTAAAAAAACCAGGGTTTTAGTTATTTTCTTTTACATAATTTAAATATTTTATTTTAAAAATGTAAAAAGACCAAAAATACTTTTATAATACTATAAATTATTTTTAAGACAAAAATACCAAAAATATTCTTCTTATAAACTTGATTTCTTTTTTTAATCAATTAGTGGATTAGGGTTTTATTTAAATTCTTTTCCTGGTAAATTTAGTTTTACTTTTTACTAATTTAATTAATTATTTTTCTTTTAGTTAATTAGGTTAAAACAAAACCCCCTTTCCCTAAAAAAAATCCAAACAAAACATCCATTTTCTTTACATTTACATTCTTGTATATTTATTCATTTTGTACATTATTTATTCAATTCTTGTACAAATTCAATATGGTTGTAATAGATAAATAGGTTTATTTTCTAGCAATCTCCATTTGTAATTTGTACACCCCCTCCCACAAGTATTGTAATAGCGTAGTAATTTTAAATTCCATAATTTATCGCTTTATATACAAATGCTAGTAATTAGGGTTTGTGTGGAAAGACTAAAACCAATCAATTAGAAAACCCTAATCAAAGACAAAACCAAGCATGAAAAACAATACACTTGCATACAAGCACCCTTAGGGTAAAATCCACTTGGTTGCCTTACAAAATATCCATATTACGCATGTGAGGTATCTTAGAAAAAACAAGCAAAATATAAGATCATAGTCCCTTAATGACGCTATCTATGTTGCCTTTCAAATGATCTTAGTACCTAAAGAGAATGCTAAGATACCTTGCAACATTGCTAATCATGGTTATACGATGACCCACGCCTGTCACGTTTACATCCAAAGATAGGGTTACTTACCAAATCAATGGTAAGATAACAATGTCAAAGGAAAGAGGAAATGAACATGAAAGACTTTTGAGTAGGTAGAATGCTCCTAATTACTTGCTCCATTTTAAAACAAAAAAATACTTGCTATTTTCAAAACAAACACCTACACTTTAAATACATCTTAAAAACTTGAAAATATTTTCAAAAGATCAACATCTTTGTATACATTCTTACGAATGAGATCATTACAAAGTTTGCCTAAACAACGGCCTCTTTACAAAATACTTTAAAAAACCACACAAAGCACAATTTCAAACAAAAGCAAGTGATCTAGCAAGTAACTAAGAGCCCATGAAACCATGGATGAAAAGGGTGCTAATACCTTCCCTTTTCATAATCTACCCCCCAAACTCAAGAAATAATCTCAAAGGTCTTTCCTGTGCTTTTTCACCTTTCCTCTTGGATAAAAGAAAAGTCGATGGCGATTCTTGCTAACCACAAAATTTGCGATTAAACGCAAAACACCCAAGTCAGTTCTCCCACCGTATCACATTGATACACACTGTCCTAATGCATAGTACAAGGCTATCTAGAGTGGTTACAAGCTTTAAACATGTCTATACAACTTTGCATGTTGAGTGTGTACTGAACAAACAAGTTAGAGGCTCAAGAAGAGTGGACTTTGTTCATAAAGCCACTTTTCCAAAATGACAATGTTGCCTTTCTTCCTAAAGTGGTATTAAGCATGGGCAATGCATTGAATGCTTGGATTAAAGCTTCTAGAATCTGTGAAAACATTAATTATGGAGTGACAAACAAGTTTGAGGCATGCAAAGCAAAGATTATGCAGCCTAGCATGGATTTTGTTCATGTGTTCATCAAGAAATGGCTTGTAATTCAAGTTTGAAAACCCTAACTTCTTGCCTTCGATTCTCCTTGCTCAAATATGATCTCAATGATTTCTTGGACATTTTGGAAAGCTTTTAACATCCTATACAACCTCTATGTTGGACATTTTTGAAAATTAATCTTGGAACTATGTGAAAAATTTCCATGAAGTTAGGTCAAAATCCTGCCTAAACTAGGGCAAAATTTAACTAAGTTTCCAAGTTTTATGAACATGTCTTCACAAAATCATAACTTGAAATCCATGCATTTCTATAAGAAGTTGTGTTCTGAATTTTTTTAGATCTCATTGAGATCTACAACTTTCATGTTGGAAGTTTCCTTTAAGTCATCTTGCATCATGGTGAAAATTTGGCTCAAAGTTGTGAAAAAAATATGAATTTTCCAACACTTAGAAAAATTTCTAAGTTTAGAAATTTTGACTTTTCAAAATGAAATCTTGACTTTTTGATTTATTGATGAAGAAGTTTTATATTTTTACATGTCTTGATGAATTGTGATCTTTGATACTTGATTTTGACTTTTCAGTGTACAAATGACTTTTCATTAGTTGACTGAAAATCATCTGTCAATCAATTGATATTGAGGAATGTTTTGAGCCATGACATTAGGTCAAAATGAAGTATTTGAAATCTATAGATCATAAATTAAACCAATCAATCATTTGCTAGGTCAAAAATAAAAAATTGCATCTTCTCAGTCAAAACCCTAATTTTGACCATTTTGCCCTTTTGATGATCTGATCAAATTTATTGAGGAATTGTGATTCAAACTTGATAAAATGACATATATGAGTTTACAATGTTGATATGGATAAAAAATTATGAAGTTTGACTGTAAATTGACCACAATTGACTTTTTCCCTAATACAACTGATTTTAGGTCAACTGATCAATTGGTTGAGAAAAAATATGATCCAAGAATTGAAACTTGACATGAGCAATCTTGAGAGTCCAAAATGATCCATTAAAGTCATATGAGGCATTAAAAGTTCATTTGTCCTTGTGCAAACTCACACCCTAATTTTCAGTCATCAATGCTTGAGGAGGTGTCTTAAGCTGATCAACCCTTGTACAATCTTGAACCAAAGGAGATCTTGTGAGAGATTAATTGAGAAATGAGAGGGAAAATTTTGGGGTACAACAACTTCCCCTGTTCAATCTTCTTAAACCTGAAGAGTTAGATTGGCGGATCCTCCATTTGTGACTTGAAGGTAGAATATGATTGAACACTAGAGTGCCCAGAAATTTGCACTCGAAGATGGATTGGGAATGGGCTTATAGATGCCATTTTGAGGAATGATGGTGAACACTAGAAGAAGTATCAGCATAAATCTTCGGTCGATTTAGACTAAAACTTGATGTTCTACCTGTGGAAAAATGTTAGTTAAATGCAAATGTATGCATGATGTTCACAAGATGTGGTATTATGCTAAATACATTTTGTATGTATACGCTATGATGTACGAAAGTGAGATGTATGTTTGTCTGGGAAAATAAATCCCTGACTACTGTTGAGGAATTTTGAATCTTGGATTGCTGTTGGGGATGAAGAGTATACATATCTTCAAACTTTGTTGAAAGGATGCTTCCGCTGGGGAATATCTCTTGCATGTCAACTGTTATCTGGTCGGTTCCAGGCTTTACAATTTGCTGAGGATGAGGAAGTCAACTGCTATCTGGTCGGATCTAGGCTTCACGGTTACTTACTAGGGAAGGATATATTAACTGTTATCTGGTCGGATCCAGACTTCATAGAAAAATTTCTTGGGGAGAGTGAAGTTAGGCTGTTATCTTGGTTGGATTCTAGCTTCATAACAACTTGCTGGGGATAAGGAAGTTAACTGTTATATGGTGGGATTCCAGGCTTTACAGTAACTTGCTAGAAAGGAGGAAGTTGAACTGATATCTGGTCGGGTCCAGGCTTCATAGTAACTTGAAGTGATAACTTCTATCTGGTCGGGTCTAGGCTTTATAGTTTTTTTGTTGAAAAGTTATACTATTATCTGGTCGGATCCAGGCTTCGTAGTGTCTTGCTGGGGGATTGTAGCTAGTTGTTATCTGGTCGGGCCCAGGTTTCACAATAAATTGCTTGAATAGACGAAGTTGAACTGATATCTGGTCGGATCCAGGCTTTACGGTAACTTAATAATATTAAACCGCTATCTGGTCGGATTCCAGGCTTTGCAGATTTCTGAGGTGGATGAAGTCAATTGATATCTAGTCGGGTCCAGGCTGCACCATAAACTTGTTTGAAAAGATAGAGTTGAACTAATATCTGGTCGGATCCAGGCTTTACAGTAACTTGCTTAGAAATTAGTTGTTATCTGGTCGGATTCCAGGTTTCACAACAAACTTTTGAGGGGAATTGCTATCTGGTCGGATCCAGTCTTCACAATAACTTGTTGGGGTAGAGGCAAACTCTACTGGGGAAAAGAAGTTAAACCTTGATCTGGTTGAGTTCAAGTGCTTCTATATCTTTGAAGTGTTAAACTATTATCTGGTCGGGTCTAAGTTTCATAGTATTTGAAAGGTTTTCACTATTATCTAGTCGGGTCTAGGCTTTATAGTGACTTGAGAAGTTGACTATTATCGGTCGGGTCCAGTCTTCATAGTAGTTTGAAATTTGTACTAATATCTGGTCGGGTCCAGGATTCATAGTATCTTTTGAAGATAATAAAGGCTTTGTTGACGTCTTTACTGAGGATTAGGGGTTGTGGCCCTTTGATTTGTAACAGTCTGAAAGGAAAAGTCAAGCTGGAGAGTGTAGACTCAGTCGGGGAAGACAGACTCAGCTTGGGGAGGATACACTCAGCTGGGGGGGATATACTCAACTGGGGATAACATGATCATATGGGGAAGATAGACTATGCTGGGGGAATACAAACTCGGCTGGGGAGTTATGCACTCGTTGTTTGTTGGGGAAATAAACCTTGTTGGGGAAATAAACCCTGTTGATGAATACTTGATGAACTGCTGACGAGGTGAGTTCTTTGAGAAAGAGATCCACAAGGCTTCTACTTTTAGGATCAACTTAGCTGGGGAGAGAGCTGCCAAGAGATTGAGACTCTGGTTGAAGATTAAACTGTGCAAAGAAACTTTGTGGGTAACTCTTTAAGAAAGGTTTATTGTAGCCGTCTTTGTGGGGATAATGCTAATGAAATAACTCTGTGGGGGGTATTCCATATACATTAAAGAGATGTTTGCTGCTGCTTAGCAGGTCACATATGCCAAATAGTTTTAATTATGTTCATATGCATATGTTCGTTCAATTTTGGTCATTGGACAATTTTGCATTCAAAACAAAAACAGAAAATTTGAACTTTAAAGTATATTTGTATTGATATTTTGCCCGTGAGTAGGCGTTTTTTGTACAAAGAGACGGAGATCCTAGTAAGAGGAAATCATCGAAAGGAAAACAAAAATTGAAAACAAAAATAAATATCCATGTGAAATGATCTCATTGCATTCCAACTCTTCTATTGCCCCAATGTCTTCGAATGCCCCTTACCGCTGACAGAAGTTGATTGGATTGATCTTGTACCGTTTGAACTCGGACCTTGGTGATAAATTTGACTATGGTGATTCCACGGGACATAGTCATACGCTTTCAATCCTTAACTTTTGCCTGGACCTCCCTTTCGGGTTTTCAGCCCACCAGGATACCCATTTTTGCCCAAGTCGCCCTTTCGGGTTTTCAACTTGCCGGGTGTATAATCTTTTTCATACATCCCTAATTTTCCCCCAAACCTTTTGGTTTGCATGGATGCCCTTATTTTGCCTAGGTGTGTCAACCTAACAAGTCTCTTATGCATAGTATTTTTTAACTATGTCCGCGTTCACAGGATGTGGGAAGTCTTCTCCATCCATGGTAGTCAGCATCATGGCACCGCCAGAGAACACTCTTTTGACAACAAATGTCCCTTCGTAGGTGGGAGTCCATTTGCCTCTGGGGTCGCCTTGTGGCAGAATGATACGCTTTATCACTAAGTCACCAGCTTGATATACTTGAGGCTTGATCTTTTTGTTGAAAGCCTTGATCATACGTTTTTGGTACGTCTGACCATGACAAACAGTAGCCAGTCACTTCTCATCGATCAAGTTCAACTAATCCAACCTTGTTTTAATCCACTCGTCTTTGCCTAGATCTGCCTCATTCATAATCCTCAGTGAGGGAATCTGAACTTCCATCGGCAAACCAGCTTCCATGCCATAAACTAAGGAAAGGGAGTTGCCCCAGTTGATGTTCTAGTTGAAGTGCGGTAGCCGTGAAGAGTAAACAGTAACATCTCATACCAATCCTTATAGGTCACCACCATCTTCTGCATAATCTTCTTAATGTTTTTGTTGGCCGCTTCGACTGCGCCACTCACTTTAGGTCTATATGGAGAAGAATTTTGATGCTTAATTTTAAACTGAGTGAAAAGCTCAGTAATCATAACATTGTTGAGGTTAGTCCCATTGTCGGTGATGATCCTTTCTGGGATACCATAGCGGCATATGAGGTTATGTTTGATGAATCTAGCTACCACATTCTTTGTGACTGAGGCAAAAGAGGCGGCTTCGACCCATTTGGTGAAATAATCAATAGCGACCAAAATGAAACAATGTCCGTTGGAAGAAGTGGGCTTGATCTCTCCAATAACGTCAATGCCCCACATTGCAAATGGCCACAGAGCGGTCACGACGTTCAAAGGGATAGGAGGCACATGGACCTTGCCAGCATAGATTTGGCATTTATGGTAAGTCCTAGAGTGTTGATGGCAATCAGTCTCCATTGTTAACCAATAGTAACCAACTCTTAGGATTTTCTTGGCCATCGTATATCCGCTTGAGTAAGTCCCAAAGAGACCATCGTGAATGTCTTTCATAACTTCCTCTGCCTCCTTCTTGTCCACACATTAGAGTAGAGTAGAGTCATGGTTGTGCTTGTACAATATTTCATTACTTAGGAAGAATTTGGCTGCAAATCTTCGTAAAAACTTTTGGTCATTTATGGATGCTCCCTCGGGATATTCTTGTGCTTCAAGATATCTCATCACCTCATGGTACTAGGGCTTTTCTGTATCAGTATCGAGTTCATAGTAGTGTGCAGGTTTGTCAAATCTCTCAATCGTAATCATAGGGGCTTCATTATCCCTTCTGACCTTGAACATTGAAGACATGGTTGCCAGAGCGTCAGCCAACTGATTTTCTTCCCTAGGGAAGTGCTCCAAGGTGATCTCTTCGAAGTAAGGAATCAGGGATAGCACAAGTTCCTTATAAGGGATGAGATTAGGGTGCTTATTGTCCCAATCTCCATTTACTTGGCTAATCACTAGAGCAGAATCCCCAAACACATTCAAATGCTCGATCCTTAAATCAATGGCAGCTTTCAGACCCAAAATGCACGCTTCGTACTCAACCATATTGTTCGTGCAATCAAAGAATATTCTAGCAGTGAAAGGAGTGTGGCAACCTTCAAGGGAAATGATCACAACACCAATTCCGTTACCCAAGGCATTAGAAGCCCCATCAAAGACCATAGTCCATCGGGATCCTTGTTCAGGTCCGTCATACGGTCCAGGTTTCGCATAGTCAGTCACCAGCATGATGTTCTCATCCAGGAAGTCAAAGTTCATAGACTGATAATCATCAAAAGCTTGGTGGGCCAAATGATCTACTAGTGCGCTTCGTTTGATGGCCTTTTGTGTTGTGTATTGAATGTCGTACTTAGATAAGATCAATTGCCACCTAGCTATCTATCCGGAGAGAGCAGGTTTCTCGAAAATGTACTTGATTGGGTTCATCTTAGAAATCAACAAAGTTGTATGAGTCAACATATACTGTCTTAACCGGAAAGCAGGCCATGCTAGAGCGCAACAAGTTTTCTCGAGCAGTGAATATCTGGTTTCACAGTCGGTAAACTTTTTGCTCAGGTAATAAATAACATGCTCTTTTCGGCTAAACTCGTCATGTTGGCCCAAAACACACCCCATAGAGTTCTCTAGTACTGTCAAGTACATAATCAAGGGTCTTCCTTCAATTGGAGGCATGAGAATAGGATTCTCTTGTAGATATTCTTTGATTTTGTCGAAGGCAGCTTAGCATTCATCATTCCATCTGACTACCTAATCTTTCTTCAAGAGTTTGAAGATTGGCTCACAAGTAGAAATCAAGTGAGATATGAAGCGGGCGATGTAATTGAGACGACCCAAGAATCCTCTAACTTCCTTTTCAGAATGAGGGATTGGAATTTCTTGGATGGCCTTTACCTTGGCAGGATTAACTTCGCTGCCTTTATTACTGACAACAAAACCTAGAAGCTTTCCAGATTGTACTCCAAATGTGCACTTGTTATGGTTTAACCTCAACTTGTATTTTTTCAGCCTCTCAAATAGTTTATACAGGTGATCAAGGTGTTCCTCTTCAATTTGTGATCTGGAAATCATATTATCCACATAGACCTCTATTTCATGATGAATCATGTCATGAAACAAAGCTACCATAACTCTTTGATATGTTGCCCCTGCATTCTTCAATCCGAACGACATGACCTTGTAGCAAAAGGTGCCCCATTGCGTAACAAAAGTAGTCTTCTCCATGTCTTCGAGAGCCATCCTTATCTGATTATAACTTGAGAAGCCATCCATGAAAGAGAAGACTTTATGCTGAGCAGTATTATCGACCAATACGTCAATGTGTGGTAGAGGGAAGTCATCCTTGGGGCTTTCCCTATTCAGATCCATATAGTCTACGCACATGCGAACCTTTCCATCTTTCTTTGGCACTGGAATCACATTTTCAACCCATTGGGGATAGGATGTCACAACTAGGAACCCTGAATCAAATTGTTTCATTACTTCAGAATTTATCTTCTCAGACATATACGGCCTCATGCGATGAACCTTTTGTTTAACATGAGGACAATCTTCTTTTGTTGGCAGACGATAAACTACGATGTCGGTATCCAACCCTGGAATATCTTCATAATACCAAGCAAATACTTCTACATAATCATGCAACATCTGAATCAACCTGCTCTTGACACTTCTTTCCAAGTTAGCGCCGATCTTAACCACTCTCATGTTTGTCTCGACACCCAGATTGATGACTTCAACTGACTCTTCGTGCGGCTGAAAAGCTTTTTCCTCTTGTAATAGAAGTCTGACTAGTTCTCCTGGTATATCACAATCTTCCTCTCCTTCGTCTTCGGCTTGGTTAATTGGACATTCGAAGTCATAGTTGGCAATAGTATAGTCATTGGCAATGAGATCCATAATGGATGAGGACCTGCAAGAGTGTGTGTGTGTGCATGTAAGATACATGGCTATTTTGAAAAATGTATTTGAAAGAAAAGAAAGACAATGAACACAAAGATTTGAATGCAAAAGAGTCCAATGATTTGTATTGAATGACCATATGATTAGATGAACATAAATAAAACCCTTGACAAATGGACCAAAGTGCCCCGGGCTAGACACATGGCTTAAAAGTCATTGTTAAATATTGTAAACAAAATGTTCTTGAATTGAAAGAAAAGCAATAACAAGTAGATTACTCCTCAATGAAGGAGATGGGCACAAAGTCCTTTGCATGCCAATTCTTCAGCTCCGTTGTAGTAGGATACACCCAATCTTCAAATGCAACTTTTTCATCAGAATCACCCACAATGTTAACCTCATGGCTTCCAATGTGGAGAGGTGGCTTTCCCGCACGAGCACGCCTCACTTCCTTCTGAGCCTTGACGGTGAAATCCAAACCAAACTTGTCTGATTTGAATGGGATATTGAGGAGTTATCCCCAAGTATCACAACTTCCTTCTTTAATTGCAGCACGAGCATCTTTGACTGAAACCATCTTCGGCACGACCTTAACAGTTTTGGACACATCAGAGGAACATTTTGTAGCAGCAGTCATTGATGGAATGACTTTAAAGGCTTGACATGGAGTCTCTATGAACTCTCCATCCATCTCTACGTATTTGAACGAGTTAAGGTGGCTTACCATGAACTATTCCTCCCCACAAGCGGTGATAATTCTTCCCTTGACATGATATTTAAGTTTTTCAAGGAGAGTTGAGGTTACTGCCCCAGCTTTATGGATCCAAGGGCGACCCAACAAACAATAATAGGCAGGACGAATATCCATGATGTAGAAGGTGGAATTGAAAATGTAAGAACCCACCTTGATTGGAAGATCTACTTCTCCATGGACTGTCCTCTTTGATCCATCGAAGGCTCTTACAACAATATCACTTGGCTTCAAGACTAAACCCTCATAGTCTAAATGGTCTAACACCCCCTTGGGTAGTACATTTAGAGAAGAACCGGTGTCGACCAACAAATGTGCTAAGGTAGTCCCTTTGAACTCGACAAAAACATGTAGAGCTTTATTGTATTTCTTCCCAAGTGGTGTTAGGTAAGAATCTGAAAATCCCAAGCCATTATCAGCCGTCAAGCTCGCCACACAATTCTCAAACTAGTCCGTTGTGGTCTCATGAGGGACATGAGCCTTCTTCAAGAATTTGATTAATTTCCAAGCATGGGCATCGGAACAGAGTAGCAATGACAACATATAAATCTTAGAAGGGGTTTGACCCAACTGTTCCACAATCTTAAAGTTGCTCCTTTTTATAATCTTTAGGATCTCGTCCATTTCACGAGCGGAAGGTTCTCCATCAGCAACTACCTTTGCGGGTATTTCCGTAACAACTGGCTCAACAACCTTCTCCTTCTCTCTTGTATCAGTATTTGGCCTAGTAGAAGTGATGCAGATGGGTGCCTTTGTAACAACTGGTGGTGAGATATTGGGTGAAAAGATTCCCTAGTACGAGTTACCTTACTTGAGCCAGTTATGTTATCAACATCATCAGCTTTTTCTTCTTCGATCTAAGCGTCTTGTTTTATCCCATGGTAAAACACCTTAGCACCATAGTTCCATGGCACTACCTTGCTTGAAGAATAGGGAATTGGTCCGGGATTGGTAATTATTAAGGGAGAAATAGTTGGTTCATTTGAAATACTAATAGGACCTTTGGAGGTGATCCTAAGAGGCTTGTTTGAGATGGTGATAATGGAGAGATATTCACATTGTTAGTCAAACTTTTGGCAAGCAGGGTCTTCTTAAATAGGATCTTGTGGATATCCATCAAGCTTTGAATGCCTTCCTTCAGCCCTTCGCATCCATTGAGTTGTTTGGCACAACAAACACAGTCCTTTACACAGCTAGGGAAAATCCCGGCTTTCAACAGGTTCTTTTTGATGATATTCAGCGGAGTAGTCAAGTCTTCAACAGAGGCAACAAAAATTGTATCTTCAATAACATTAACACCATTGCCATGGTTTGGCATACGCGCAGTAATTACATTCGGAGTCGGAGGAGGGTCAAACTCAATAGTATTGTTATCGATTAAATCCTGGATTTTATTCTTCAAGGCCCAACATTGGCCAGTCTCATGCTCGGGGCTGCTTGAATGGTAAGCACATTTGGCATTCGGGTTCTACTTTAGTAAAGAGGTTTCTGGGTTGGCAAGAGGATTACACAATGTCACGAAATTAGCGTTTCGCATGTGTTGTAAGGCTTGAGACAGTGACATGCCTAACCTCGTAAATTATCTTCTCGGAGTTTTAAAACGTTGATGATTAGCAGATGTTTTTTGAGTATGAGTTGGATTGGAGATTCAGACAACATTAACAGATGAATGGTCATTCTTCTTGGTACGGGCCCTTGTCCTATACACAAAATTGAATTCCTTCTTTGCAGCAAAAGGTTTCTTTACAGGATTAGAAGTGGAGACAGATGCCACTGAGATCTTCCCGCTTTTGATGCCGCTTTCAACTCTTTCACTAATTAAGATTAACTCAGAGAAGCCGAAAGAGGAACAGCCAACCAACAAGTTAAAGAAAAGACCAGATAAAGTGACCATAAACATGTCAATGTGCTCCCTATCATTCAAAGGTGGTTGAACCCTACTGTCTAGGTCTCTCCACTTTTGTGCGTATTCCTTGAATCCTACATTCTTCCTCATTATCATATCTTGCAACTAAACCCTTCTTGGCGCCAAGTCGGCATTATACTGGTACTGATCTTAGAAGGCGGTAGCTAAGTCTTCCCAAGTATTGATGCGGGAACCATCTGTTGTACCCCAAAATTTTCCCTCCCATATTCCTCAAAACATTGCAAGAAAAATCTCCAAGTTGCTCAAGTTTGCTCAAGAGTTGGACAGACAAGCTATCTCCTAAGGCAGTCAACCCCAAATTAGGGTTTTGTTTTGCATCAAAATCTTTGTATTCAAATGACATCAAGTTCTCACTAATGTCCTAATATGTTCTCAAGATCATCCATGTCAAATTTCAAGACTGGAAGAGGAAGTTTGCTCAGTCAATTGCTCAAAGGTCCAAAAAATCGAATGTGCTAGGACAAAAGTCAAATGTGACACAAATATAGTCAAACTTCAAGATTTTTTTGCCAACATTCTCATTTTGAAGGATATTTCATCATTTGATCAAGGTTTGATCATGATTCATCAAGGATTTCTCAAAATTCATCAAGATTCAAAAGTTGCTAAATTAGGGTTTTGTAGGAAAAGTCAACTCAACTTTGACCAAGCATAACTTTCTCATACTTTATGATAAATGACCCATCCAAATCTCATTTTGAAGATAATGCAACTTCCTACAATTAATCTTCATACCCCAAGATCAAAAAATGCACTCACAAGAAGTTATAAATTTGGACATTATAAGTCATTTTTGGAAGTCAACAAAAACACCTTTTGTGCCAAAGCTTATAACTTGAGCATGGAATATCAAAATGAGATGAGACCAAAAGGGTTGGTTAGAGGATATCTCAGTCTTTCTAAAAAGTCCAAGAACACTTCCAAAAGTTCAAAATTGAATAAGTTATGCATTGTTGAAGTTGGACTTTTTTGCAAAATTGCCAAAAGTCAACTATCCCCAAAACTTCAAATTTTGTCAAATGGGCCCATTCTTTTCCACTTGATTTGAGCTTGCATAGTTTCCCACGTGTCCTAGCTTCAGCCATGAGCCCATATTTCATTTTTATTGTTTAATTTGATTTTTTATTGAATTTATTTATTTTAAATCAAATAAAATCATAGAAAATCCAAATAATTAATAACTCTTGATTTTTTTAATTGTTTTAGGCTTTGTTCACAGCTAGCATCACCATCAAATTCGTATCAAGCCAAATCATGGGCAAAAAGATTGAATGGAATCAAATTTGGAAAGGTTTAAAGTGGAGATCAAATCAAATTCATATGGATTGATATGTAAAGATTTAGTCCATGTTTGTTACCCTAATACAAAGCATGTTACATAAGCAAGCCAAGGGAGACGAAATCAAGGTTGAAAAGTGCAGAGAGAGGCAAAACAAAAGTTGGAAAATTCACAAAAAAGTGAGAATTCGAAATCCAGGTTAGAGGCATTTTTAGAGGCCAAGACTTGTCTCAATCGCTTCCTGAGCATTCACTCAAGCTACCTGGATCCAAAGCAAGATTTTTCAGACGTCCAAACACGCTGTAAGTGTCACGAAACATACCTCTGTTCTTGAATCCAGTTTGATCTATTCTTGCATCTCTAACGAAAACTAATGGCATATTCGTGATCACAAGAGCATTTCCAAGCTTTGTTATATTACTCAATTGCATTTATCTGGCGTAGGAGAAGAACCACCATTGTTAGGGTTCGTTTCTTGTTTTTGGGCGTTTCTATTCCAGGTACAATTGAAGCACTTAATGGATATGGTTGTGACCGGGAGGGTGAGACGAACACAACCATGCCCTTGGAATTCATTTTTGTGGCCTGAGAAGGATTTTTGAGATGAACAACTTTGTAGCTACGGACTTCTGTCCGTTGGTATAGGTCTGTGCACTTTTGGCCACGTACGAGAGGTTGGGGATGATGCGTGGCATCCCATCATTGAGCCTTTCAAACCACGCGCGCATTTTTTTAATTTCTGGCAATAGTTTTGTTTTTAATATAATATACATTCTTTGCATTTTGTTAACAAATGAATCAGCCTAGCGTAGTGGCAAGCGTGCAAGGGTAAACTGCCTCAGGACCCGGGTTCAAATCCCAAGCCCCCCACTTTCTTAATAATTTTGTTTTTCAGATGATCATATGCATACTCAAGCGTGCAGCCCACCATGGTCCTTCATCCACTCAAGCGCCAGATGGCCAAAGGCCAGATCTGGTGGTTCAAAGATGAAGGTCCACCAAAGCACCAGTCAATGCACAAGCACCAAATCTCAAAAATGTCCACAAAGGCCAGCGGTTTTGGGCCTTCAAATTGCTACTCATACTCCCAAAACAGGCCCAAACCCCTCTCTCTTCTATTTCATTCATTTATTTTTATTAATTTCTTTATTATTTTTATTTAATTTTTCTAACCAATCACAAAATTCCTCTTTTATTAAATAAAATCACAAAAAAAAGTTTTATTATTTCAAATCAAATTTTAAACTTTATTTTTTTCTTAATAAATTAATTAATTAATTAGGTTTTAATTAGAAAAACTTCAATTCCTTTTGTAAAATAAATAAAATTAATTAGACTTAATTAGTTTTAACCATTGATTTAATTATTATAATTTCTTTCTTAAAATATCAAAAACTCAAAAAATAATTTATTTTTATTAATTAATTTAATTTAATTTAGTGATTAATTTAGGTTATTTCTTTCTTAAAATAAAAAACAACAAAAAGATATTTTCTTTAACCAAAAGGGTCAAAACCCTAATCATGCGCTCGATTTAATTTCCCGCATGCGTTACTTATTTTTATCCAATAATGTACTTTCTCCCGAATTGTAATAGTTGGATAGGACTTTTATTTATTTTTATCGCTTTATTTATTTTCAAAGGGTTTGTCTTTGGCGATGTAAATACCCGACGCCTTGTAATTTAAATTCCGCATTTTATTTCCGCAAATTATAATTGTTTTATGTTTGATAATAGGGTTGCATGACAAGACTGAATGTTTTAACCTAAAATCAACTTAGATCACCCTTAACATGTACAAAAGATAAAAATAACTGAAAACGATACACTCGCACATACGCACTCTTAGGGTACACCCCACTTGGTTGCCTTCGTACGCGGTCATTGAGTATAGGTCGTTTTAGAGGTCGCCCTCTTGTCTAAAAGATCATAGTCGCCTCGAAACAGTTGCCTCGAATATTGTTGCCTCAAACAAATGATCTAATACATTAGGGTTGCCGCTAAAACGTCCTAACATTGCTTTAGTGACCCTAAGTCCCACATGCGAATTAACCCTCAAACTCCAACGACGGTGCTACCTACTCATTAATAGTGGGATGGCATTGTCTAAAGGAAATTAGCATAGAGCAATTCCTTTTTCGAGTAGGTAGATAGTTCTTAGATACTTGTTCATCCCAAAACAAAACTTTTTTGCACTTACACTTCTTTTCAAAGAAAGTTTTCAAAAACACTTCATTACACTCTTGAGGACAGAAGCAAGAGTTAAATCGAAGTTTCAAATAAAAACTTTTTTTCAAAACCCACAAGCACAAAGAAAGCAATTTTGAAAACAATTGAGCAAGTACCTAAGAGCCCGTAGATAACTACGGATAGAAAGGGTGCTAATACCTTCCCTTTCTATAATCTACCCCCCGAACCCGAGAAATATCTCGAGAAATGAATTTTTCTATGCTTTTTTCCTTTCCTTGTTGGATAAAATAAAAGTCGGTGGCGACTCTTGCTTACCGCGACATTTGGCAAAAACAAACGCAAAACACAAACCAACATTTCTAAAAAACAGTCAGTTTTTCCCACCGTATCACAGAACTGTCGACTCTGCTGGGGACGTTTATAAGTGGGGTGTACCTTAGGAATAGTTCATAATGTTTTCAATTGCTTGACTGGTATGCTTTAACTTTGTGGGTTTGAATCGGAGTTACTATAGATCCTAACCCAGATCTGGCGGATACCCTTTAGGTAAGTAGCAATAAACTGTGAGGGAACTGTATAGCGTAGACCGATACGGTTGAAGCAGTAGCTATGTTGGTGTGGCACTTTAGTTTGTACCGATATCCCTTGTGGTGCAACGAGGAGAATATGGGTCTTCTAAGGGGTCATTAAGCATCAAGTGACCTTAGCACCTTTAAATTGACCAACTTGGCCATAGAACAATAACAGTATGCTACACTCATTGAGACCAAACTCTCGCGATGATTCCAGCCGCAAGAAAAGGTTGCTAAACTAGAATTATGACCAATTGAGGGTGGTCAGTGATATTGAGATCCTCTAGAACCCAATTACTATTTTTAGGATAGGTTTAAACCAACTGAACTGAAAGAGGGTAGTACCTAAGCTCCTTGCCAGCCTGAAATCTAAGGACTATCTGTGTGACTTGCTTGCCCTTACCATGTTTGCTATTTGTGGATACTTGTGATGTGTTTTCTATCATGACATCATGACATTGCATGCATCTTGCATTGGACTAACCTATTTCAAAGACAGGAGGGATTCGTCTTTGTTCTGTTTTGTAGGTCATGGCACCCATGCGTAGAAACACCATTCGGATCAACTTTGTCCAGGTTCCCACTCAGCTTAAGGATTTGGTTGCAAAGATTTCAGATACCTCCTCCTTTATCAGAAGACATGGGCACCTCCTTGGTTTGGTTACCTCCAAGATGGATGAACAGATGATGAGTGTCCTAGTCCAATTCTTTGATCCACTGTACCATTGCTTTACTTTTCCGGACTACCAGTTGGTCTCTACCTTGGAAGAGTTCTTTGATCTACTTGGTGTCTCTGTTCTAGAGCAGACCCCGTTCACAGGTTGGGAGAAAATCCTTAGGCCAGAAGAGATTGCTTCATCCCTCCATCTGACAAAGGCTGAGGTAATGTCTAATTGGGAAACTCGTACTGGAACAAAGGGCTTCTTGACTAAATTCTTGGTTGGTAAGGCTAATCAGTTCTGGGACAGTCTAGACTTCCAGGCATTTGAAGACATTCTGGCTCTTCTCATATATGGTTTGGTGTTGTTTCCTAACTCGGATTCCTTCGTCAACGTGAATGCAGTGAAGATTTTCATGTCCGGTAATCCTGTGCCCACTCTCTTGGGTGACATTCTTCATTCTCTTTATGCCCGTACTGCTCGGAAGCGGGGAACCCTTATGTGCTGTGCGCCATTGCTGGCGAGGTGGTTTATTTCTCACCTCCCCAAATCAGTTTTGAAGAACAAGGAAGGCATGGGCTGGGCCTATAGGATTATGTATCTCTCTCTCATAATGACATCATCTGGACTATTAAGGGCATGGAAGATGTGGCTATTATTGATCGCTGTGGGGAATACCTCAATGTCCCACTTATAGGAACTAATGGAGGGATCACTTATAATCCGTGCTTAGCCTTATGTCAATTTGGGCGAGCTAGGAGGGAAGGATCTCACGAGTTGCTGATGCCGAGCATTGTCTTTGACTTCCAAGGGGATAGTGACGAGCAACGCCACAGATTCATAAGAGCTTGGGATAGGGTACACAGGTATGATCCGCACGAGCTAGGTGCGAAGACTTCTCTTCCGATGGAGCCATATCTCCGATGGGTTCGAATCCGTGCCCAAAAGCTGGGAATGCCGTACGAAGCCGTATTGCCTATAATTTTTGAATTTGCTGATGAAGAAGGGGTTCCTCCTACCATCCTCCATCCATACATGCCTACTGACAATGGGGAATTAAAGAGATCATGGATGCAGCTGAGAGAAGAGTGGGATACTTAAAGAGAAAAGTATCACGAGCAAGAGCAGAAGATCCAGAAGTTGACAAGGAAACTGGAGAACGAGCGGATCCTCAATGACTATGTCCGCACCGACAAGAAACGGCCATGGGAGCACTGATTGTCTTTTGATTATTTCTAGTTTTGATTTACTTTTCAGTTTTTCTTTCTTGTAACGCCTTAAAGGCATCTGTTGAACAATTGATTTCAAAGTTTATCTAATAAAAGTGTGTTTCATTTTTTGGTTTACGAATTTGAATCTCTAAAGTCTTTGAAATCATATCATGCGCATATCATTCCCATGCACCTCATGACAGGTACCCTTACAGGTTTTTCTCATCTTCTTCGCTGTTTATTTCAGCGCCATGTCTTCTGAACCATCAACTGAACAAGCAATCAAGGCTCTGCAAGCTCAAAACGCTCAATTCCAAGAATTGTTCATGAGTTTGGCTAAGGGTCAGCAAGATCTGAAGACCCTTATCTTGAAAGAGAAGAAGAAGAAGAAGAAGAAGAAGAAGAAGACGGTCCTATTTAATATGGGTCGTAGATTCGGAAACGATTTGCGATAAGAGGTTGATTTGACCCACTCATCTGGAGGGGGAGATAATCAGGAAGAAAGGCGGGCTCCTAGCCCCGTGGTTTCCGACAACGAGACTGACTTCGACGAAGACCAGTATCCTCTGACTGAGGATAGATATAAGCAACTGGAAGACCAGTTGAGTGCGATGGATGTTCAGAAAGTGCCTGGTCTGGACTTTAGTGATTTGGGTCTGTCATCCGAGGTGGTAATTCCCCGCAAGTTCAAAGCACCAGCCTTTGCTAAGTACGACGGGGTTTCTTGTCCAAAACTGCACCTCCGTTCGTATGTTAGGAAGATTCAGCCATACACCGCTGACAAGAACCTCTGGATTCACTTCTTTCAAGACAATCTTTTAGGGACTCAACTTGAGTGGTTTTACCAGCTGGAAGGAGCTAGTATCCGTAATTGGGAAGATTTGGCTGCTACTTTCTACAAGCAGTACCAATACAATGCCGACCTCGCTCCCACGCGTACCTAACTCCAGGGTATGTCTATAGGCGCGGGCAAAGGTTTCAAAGACTACGCTCAGAAGTGGAGGGACCTTGCTGGAAGAGTGCAACCTCCCTTGGCTGATAGGGAGCTAGTGGATATGTTTCTGGGGACCTTGTCTGGTCTATATTTCAACCATCTCACTGGAAGTTCATCGTCTGGGTTTACAGAGCTGATTATGACCGGGAAAGGATTGAGGCCGGTATCAAATCTGGTAAAATACAGAAGGGTGCTTCGTCAGGCACCAAGAAGAAGCCTTTTAAGAAGGAATCCAGTGTTGTTTACAGTTTAAAGAGCCATAATAAACCTGAACGCCGCCAAGCAGTCAATGCGGTGGTTATATCAAGACCTACTGTTACTCCTCAACGCAACAATCAGCCAAGGGCCGAAAGGCCACGAAGAAAATTCACTCAGCTCAACATGACTTTATCCCAAATTCTACCGCAATTATTAAAAACCAACTTGGTGATTCTGAAGGAGGCCCCGAAGACTCCCAACACTGCATCACCCATGTACGATCCGAATGCCCGCTGTGCTTTTCACTCTGATAGCCCGGGGCATGATACGGATAACTGCTGGGTCTTAAAGAACAAAGTACATGACTTGATTGATGCTAAGGATATTGAGTTCGAAGCACCTGAAAGACCTAATGTTGTGACTGCTCCTATGCCCAGGCATGGAGTAAATGCTGTAGATGAAGACTCGTTTGTGGTTTCTGTGAAAGACATTGTTACCCCATTGATGATTGTAAAGAAGAATCTTCTGCTAGCCGGTTTATTTCTGGGCCATAAAGAAGGTTGCCGTATGTGTTCCGTCCTACCTACCGGTTGCCATCTTTTGAAGTCAGGTGTCCAACGCCTGATGGATAATAAAGAAATTCTGTTTGAGAAGACTTTTGTTCCTTTGGTTCTTGCGGAAGAAGTTTCTATAATCACCATTTTCTACAATTCTTCCAAGGCTTCCTCGAGAAAGCCTGTTAGAATTACATTCGTTCCAAGAATTGCACCACTGATCATCACCATTCCCGGGCCTATCCCCTATACATCAAATAAAGTTGTCCTGTGGCATTATGGGGCTGACGTATATTATCACGGAGTTAAGCAAGACTTGAGTGCTGAAGAGGCTGATACTGACATCAGCAATATTGTTGGACCTGCCAAAGTCACCCGCAGCAGAAGGATTTTCTCCCCTAAGATCTCTCCACCAACCGTTCGAAAGCCTGTTGTTGTTACACCTGCCAGTGCACCTGCTACTGTTCCTATTCAAGTCCCCGTTCTTACCCCTGTTGCCGAATCATCTAACGCTCGGGGAAAAGAGATCATCGGTGAGCCTGCCCAGACGGAGGCACCGAAGAAGATTACGATTGAAGCTTCTAGATAAGAGATGAAGGAAAATTTGAAGATCATCAAAAAGAGCGACTACAATGTAATCGAGCAGCTGGGGCAAACCCCGTCCAAAATCTCTATGTTGTCTCTATTACTATGCTCAGAGGCCCATGCCAAGGCTCTTATTGCTTTCCTGAAGACTGCACACGTACCGCAAGAAACATCAGCTTATCCGTTTAAAGATTGCGTGGCTAGTTTGACTGTTGATAATGGGTTGGGCTTCTTTGACACTGACTTGACTATTAAGGGGAAGAATCACAACGATGACCTGCATGTATCCATTGAAAGCAGGGGCACTACTCTTGCTCACGTGTTGGTAGATACTGGATCTTCGTTGAATGTTTTACCCAAGAAAGCTCTAGACCAATTAGACTGTGAAGGTTTGGAGCTGAAACCAAGAAACATTGTAGTCAGGGCTTTTGATGGGTCCAAGAGAATGGTACACAGAGAAGTGGATATTCCGATTAAGGTTGGTTCTCAGGTTTTCGCATCTATGTTCTATGTGATGGACATTCGGCCATCTTATTCTTGATTGTTGGGTCCCCCGTAGATCCACAAAGCAGGGGCAATAACCTCAACGCTCCACCAGAAGCTAAAGTACCCAGTGAAAGGGAAAATTGTGACAGTGCAAGGAGAAGAGGAGTACATGGTGAGCCACCTCAACTCTTTTTGGTATGTAGAGATGGATGGGGAGTTAATTGAGACCCCGTTTCAGCATTTTGAAGAGGTTCCCCAGACGCTGGAATCAACTGAAACTATTGTTAAAGATCCTCCTATAAAGATGGCTTCCCTCAAGGATGCCCAGGCTGTTGTTGAGAAAGGTGGGTGTGCAAATTGGGGCCAACTCCCTGATTTTGCACATAAGACTAACAAATTTGGTTTGGGTTTCACTGCAGAAGCTCAAAGGGCTGTTCGGAGTGCACTGATCGGAAGACCTCCCCTGTTTATCAGCAATTCAGGAGTAAATGCCATTGAAGACGATGTTGAAGAATCTGAGTTCGACAACTGGATTTACCCGATTGCCGATGATGGATTAAGCAACTGGACGGCAAAAGACTTCGTCCCAATTTCTTTTATTACCCAGTAATGAGACTTTTGTTTTGAATTTGTAACAGACAATTTTAAACTTTACGGCCCGGTGTCTTACCCGGGGCACCGTGGCTTTGTTTGTGAGGGCTTTATGTGTGTCATCTTCATATATCATTAATAAAAGCATTGGACGTTTTTTGCATTTCAAATTTTGCGCTCCTTATTTTTCTTCTGTTATATTGCAAAACAACTATTTTACACACACTCACATATACAAGTCTACATCCACTCTGGATCTCACTGGTAATGACTCTGCTATTTCCAGTTATGACTTTGAAAGTCCGATCAACTTAGCCAAAGACGAAGGTGAAGATGATTGCGAAGTGCCTGGTGAACTTACTAGACTGCTACTTCAAGAAGAGAGGGCCATACAGCCGCATGAAGAACCTGTGGAAACGGTGAATCTAGGTACAAAGATAGACAAGAAAGAGGTCAAGATCGGTGCAAATCTGGAAGCTAGTGTTAAGCAACGGTTGATTCAGATGCTACATGACTATGTTGAGATCTTTGCCTGGTCTTATGAAGATATGCCTGGGTTGGATACCGATATTGTGGTTCACCGATTGCCTACTAAGGAAGACTGTCCTCCACTGAAACAGAAAGTCCTCTGAATGCGCCCGGAGATGTCTGAGAAAATCAAGGCTGAAGTGATGAAGCAGTTTGACGCCGGGTTTCTAGCAGTTACTTCTTACTCACAGTGGGTGGCCAATGTGGTTCCAGTGCCGAAGAAGGATGGTAAGGTTCGATTGTGTGTCGACTATAGGGATCTGAACAGGGCAAGTCCCAAGGATGATTTCCCTCTGTCTCATATCGACGTTCTGGTTGACAACACCGCTCAGCATAAGGTATTCTCCTTTATGGATGGTTTCTCCGATTATAATCAGATTAAAATGGCTCCCGAAGACATGGAGAAGACAACCTTTGTTACTCAATGGGGTACCTTTTGTTACAAGGTCATGCCTTTCGGATTGAAGAATGTTGGGGCAACATATCAGCGCGCCATGGTCGCTTTATTCCATGACACAATCCATCATGAGATTGAGGTATAAGTCGACGACATGATTGCAAGATCCCAGACTGAAGAGGAGCATCTTGACCACCTTCAGAAGTTATTTGACAGGTTGAAGTTGTACAAGCTGAGGTTAAACCCGAACAAGCGCACCTTCGAGGTGAGATCTGGTAAGCTGTTGGGTTTCTTCGTAAGTGATAAAGGTATTCAAGTGGACCCTGTAAAGGTGAAGGCTATACAGGAGAAGCCGGCTCCCTGAACAGAAAAAGAAGTCAGAGGCTTTCTGGGACATCTGAACTACATTGCCCGATTCATCTCACACCTGACTGCTACTTGTGAGCCAATCTTCAAGCTACTGAAGAAAGATCAAGTGGTAAGGTGGAATGATGAATGTCAGGCCGCTTTCGAAAGGATCAAAGAATATCTCCAAGAGCCACCTATTCTGATGCCTCCAGTTGAAGGGAGACCTCTGATCCTATACTTGACAGTACTCGATAATTCAATAGGGTGTGTGTTGGGGAAGCATGACGAGTTTGGCCGAAAAGAGCATGCTATTTATTACCTTAGCAAAAAGTTTACCGATTGCGAGACCCGATACTCATTGCTCGAGAAAACTTGCTGCACTTTGGCATGGGCTGCTCGCCGGCTGAGACAGTATATGCTGACTCACACTACTCTATTGATATCAAAGATGGATCCAATCAAGTATATCTTTGAGAAGCCTGCCTTGTCCGGAAGAATAGAGAGATGGCAGATGATCTTGACTGAGTATGACATCCACTATACGACCCAAAAAGCAATCAAGGGAAGTGTGTTGGCAGACCATTTGGCACATCAGGCAGTGGATGATTACCAGTCTATGAATTTTGAATTTCCGGATGAGAATATCATGATAGTGACCGACTGCGAAGAACCTGGACTGGATGAAGGACCCGAGGAAGGATCCCGATGGTCTATGTACTTTGATGGAGCTTCGAACGCTTTGGGTAATGGCATCGGTGCCATGATCATATCTCCTAAAGGCTCTCATACTCCGTTCACCGCCCGACTATGCTTCAACTGGACCAACAATATGGCGGAGTATGAAGCGTGCATCATGGGTCTTCGAGCAGCAATTGAACTAAGGATTAAGTTCTTGAGTGTTTTCGGAGATTCCGCTCTCGTGATCAGTCAGATCAAAGGCGAGTGGGATACGAAACACCCAAATCTTATTCCCTACAAGGAGTATGTGTTGATGTTACTTCCACATTTCGAGGAGATAAACTTTGAACATTTCCCTAGAGAGGAGAATCAGTTGGCGGATGCGCTGGATACGATGTCTTCTATGTTCAAAGTCAATTGGGACAACGAAGCCCCCCGGATTACCATTGAAAGGTTGGACGAACCTGCACATTGCTGTGATATTGAGACTGAAGAGGCAACAGATAAACCCTGTTTCCACGAAGTGAAAAGGTATCTTGAGGCTCAAGAATACCCTGAGGGTGCGTCTATTAATGATAAGAAATTTCTGAGGAGGTTCGCAGCGAAGTTCTTTATCAACAATGGTATTCTTTACAAGCGTAACCATGATTCAACCTCACTGCGTTGTATGGATAAGAATGAAGCAGAAAGGATCATGGCAGATTTACATGAAGGTACTTTCGGAACTCATTCAAGTGGGCACACCATGGTAAAGAAAATCTTTCGGGCAGGATATTTCTGGTCCACAATGGAAGCCGACTGTTATCAGCATTCTCAGACCTGTCACAAGTGCCAAGTTTACACTGATAGGGTGCACATACCTCCAGTTCCTCTGAACGTCTTGACAGCTCCTTGGCCTTTTGCAATATGGGGCATTTATATGATCGGCGAGATCAGACCTACGACATCCAACGAGCATCGTTTCATCCTGGTAGCTATTGATTACTTTACAAAGTGGGTTGAAGCAGCTTCGTTTGCTACTGTAACCAAGAACGTCGTGGCACGTTTCATTCGGCACAATCTGATTTTTCGATATGGTGTACCAGAGAGGATCATTACGGACAATGGTACCAATCTCAACAACAAGATGATCACCGAACTCTGCAAGCAGTTCAAGGTACAGCATCACAACTCTTCTCCTTACCGGCCGAAGATGAATGGGGCTGTTGAAGCGGCCAATAAGAACATCAAGAAGATTGTGCAGAAGATGACAATGACATACAAAGATTGGCACGAGATGTTACCATTTGCTCTTCACGGGTACCGTACCTTGGCACATACATCAACAGGGGAAACACCCTATTCCTTGGTATATGGTATGGAGGCCGTATTGCCCGTTGAAGTTCAGATACCCTCTCTTCGAATCATGAAGGATGCAGGTTTGAGCGAAGATGACTGGATCCAGACCCGGCTTAATCAGCTGAACTTAATCGATGAGAAAAGACTTACTGCTGTTTGTCATGGTCAGACGTATCAGAAGCGAATGATCAAGGCATTTAACAAGAAAGTTAGACGACAAGAGTATCAAGTTGGGGATCTGGTGATCAAGCGCATCATACTACCTCAAGGTGATCCCAGGGGAAAATGGACCCCTACTTACGAAGGGCCATTTGTGGTTAAGAACATCTTCTCAGGAGGAGCTATGATTCTAACCACCATGGATGGTGAAGACCTTCCTCACCCCGTCAATGCAGACATAGTGAAAAAATACTATGCATAATCAAAGACCCGCTAGGTCGATTGGCCTAGGCAAAAATAAGGGCTTCCCGGAGAACCAAAAGGGTTCGGGAAAAAATAAGGGATGAAAATGAAAAAAACTGTACACCCGGCAAATCGAAAACCTGAAAAGGCGGCTTGGGCAAAAAAGGGTATCCCGGTGGACTAAAAACCCGAAAGGGCGGTCCAGGTAAAAATTAGGGATCAAAGCGTAACACTATGTCTCATTGGATCACCTTGCAACCAGACTTCGGTATCAACTGTCAAGCTCGAACGATACTAATCAATCTGATCTACCTTCAACCAAGTAGCAAAGTGATGAGATGCTCGAGGATATAAAGGCAATAGCAGAGTTGGAACCCAGTGGGATTATTCACATAAGTGTTTTGTTTAGTTTTTCACTAATTGTGTAAATTCTATTATTCGGCGGCGCTCTCTTACTAGGACGTCAGCCTCTTGTACAAAAACGCCTATTTACAGGCCAAACTTCAAAATCAATACAAGTCATTTTCACAAACTATTTTCCTTGTTCTGTCTTGTCTTGCAAAGAACGTCCAATGTTCATTTTTGATATATGCATTTGACATTAATTGCTGATCATGAATATTTACATGCGAAACAAAAGTCGATTACTTGTAATATCAGAAACAGGGGCAAATAAGCTTGTCCAAGCTTTATAGTTGCTCTATCCACCAGGTACAAAGGTAGATTCAGCTGAAGAATATGGCTAAGGTGTTTTCACTCCCCGCAGAGTAAGACAGTAATGTTAACTCTCCCCAGCTGAGACTTGCAATTGCGAATGAATCAATATTAGTTCTCCCCAAGCAGAGTTTATCTACCATTAACACTGAAAGGTCTTAATATCCCCCAGCGGAGTATAAGAATCTTCCTTGGCAGAATACAAGATATCCCCAGTGGAGTTTGAAATTTTTCCCAGCGCAGCCTGAAAAAGCTTCCCCAGTAGAATTTGGAGAGTCATCCCCACTAGACTTTGGAAGGTTGTCCCCAGCATAGCTCAAGGGATTATCCCCACTAGAGTCTAAAAGGTTATCCCCAGCGAAGTCGCAACTGAAAGATCATCCCCAGCGGAGTTCTTTCCTTTCACAAACAGAATTCAAATCCCCAGCAGGATTCAATATCACCAGTAACGGTAATTCATCCCCAACGGAATTTATCGGTGGAATCCTCAGCAGAGCATCTCTTCCCCACAGAGTAATCTCCTCATCAGTTTATTCCCCAACAGAGTTATCCTCTCCCGCAGGTTTATTCTCGCAATCATCTTCATTCGCTATCCCCAGCGGAAATGAAGAAGTCAACTCTTTTCTCCAGCAGCTATCCGGGATTTATTTTCCCCAGCTAAAACATTACATTTCCATTTATCATGATACATGCATATACGCATCATACAACACAATCTCATTTATTTTGAGAACATCATTGCTTGATATATATCATGCATTGCATACGACTGACCTTTACCTTTCAGGAAGGATGCAGTTAAGTTCTCAGCTATGTCGAACTACTGACCGGTTCTTAAGTCTCAACTGAATTATTCTCGGTTGAATTACAGATAAGGTTCTAAATCTCGACAATTTTACTCCGTCGAAGTGTGGACGAGTTCTTAAATCTCAACAAAATTATCCTCTGTTGTAGTACAAACAGTCATATATCTCGATGAAGATGTTTCCCTCAGTCTAAGTACTGACCGGTTCTTAAATCTCAACTGAATTATCCTTGGTTGAATTACAGATAAGGTTCTAAATATCGGCAAAGTTCCTTTGTCGAAGTGTGGACGAGTTCTTAAATCTCAACAGAATTATCCTCCGTTGAAGTACAAACAATCCTAGATCTCGATGAAGATGTTTCACCCAGTCGAAGTACTGTCCGGTTCTTAAATCTCAACTGAATTATCCTCGGTTCAATTACAGATAAGGTTCTAAATCTCGACAATTTTCCTCCGTCGAAGTGTGGACGAGTTCTTAAATCTCAATAGAATTATCCTCGGTTGAATTACAGATAGTTCCCAAATCTCGATGAAGATGTTTCCCTCAGTCGAAGTACTGACCGGTTCTTAAATCTCAACTGAATTATCCTCGGTTGAATTATAGATAAGGTTCAAAATCTCGACAATTTTCCTCAGTCGAAGTACTGACCGATTCTTAAATCTCAACTGAATTATCCTCGGTTGAATTACAGATAAGGTTATAAATCTCGACAGAGTTCCCCCAGTTGAATTACGGACAAGTTCTTAAAACTCAGCAGAAATGTTCTCTCAGTTGAAGTACAGGCAAGTTCCTAAATCTCAACAAAGATCAGACTTCCCCAAAGCGAAATCTTCTACGACAACAGGTATGCGAGCTCTCGCTAAGGAATATCTTATGCGATCGACACCCCTTCAGATGGCATCTTTAATCCCATACCCTCGTCACCAATCTCCAAATGGCATCTTTAAGCCCATTCCCGACATCACAAGGCTGATACCACTTTATGCGAGTACAAATTTCTGGGCACTCTAGTGTTCAATCATCTTCCACCTTTGGATCACGAAAGGCATGAAAGCCAATCTAAATCCTCAGGTTTAAGAAGATTGAACATGGGCAGCTGTTGTACCCCAAAATTTTCCCTCCCATATTCCTCAAAACATTGCAAGAAAAATCTCCAAGTTGCTCAAGTTTGCTCAAGAGTTGGACAGACAAGCTATCTCCTAAGGCAGTCAACCCCAAATTAGGGTTTTGTGTTGCATCAAGATCTTTGAATCCAAATGATCTCAAGTGCTCACTAATGTCGTAATATGTTCTCAAGATCATCCATGTCAAATTTCAAGCCTGGCAGAGGAAGTTTGCTCAGTCAATTGCTCAAAGGTCCAAAAAACCGACTGTGCTAGGGCAAAAGTCAACTGTGACCCAAATATAGTCAAACTTTAAGATTTTTTTCCAACATTCTCATTTTGAAGTATATTTCATCATTTGATCAAGTTTTGATAACAATTCATGAAGGATTGCTCAAAATTCATCAAGATTCAAAAGTTGCTAAATTAGGGTTTTGTAGGAAAAGTCAACTCAACTTTGACCAAGCATAACTTTCTCATACTTTATGAGAAATGACCCATCCAAATCTCATTCTGAATAGGATGCAATTTCCTACAATTCATCTTCATACCCCAAGATCAAAAAATGCACTCACAAGAAGTTATAAATTTGGACATTATAGGTCATTTTTGGAATTCAACAAAAACACCTTTTTTTTCCAAAGCTTATAACTTGAGCATGGAATATCAAAAGGAGATGAGACCAAAATGGTTGGTTATAGGACATCTCAATATTTCTAAAAAGTCCAAGAACACTTCCAAAAGTTCAAAATTGAATAAGTTATGCATTGTTGAAGTTGGACTTTTTTGCAAAATTTCCAAAAGTCAACTATCCCCAAAACTTCAAATTTTGTCAAATGGGACCATTCTTTTCCACTTGATTTAAGCTTGCATAGTTTCCCACGTGTCCTAGCTTCAGCCATGAGCCCATATTTCATTTTTATTATTTAATTTGATTTTTTATTGAATTTATTTATTTTAAATCAAATAAAATCATAAAAAATCCAAATAATTAATAACTCTTGATTTTTTTGATTGTTTTAGGCTTTGTTCCCAGCTAGCATCACCATCAAATTCGTATCAAGCCAAATCATGGGCAAAAAGATTGAATGAAATCAAATTTGGAAAGGTTTAAAGTGGAGATCAAATCAAATTCATATGGATTGATATGGAAAGATTTAGTCCATATTTGTTACCCTAATACAAAGCATGTTACATAAGCAAGCCAAGGGAGACGAAATCAGGGTTGAAAAGTGCAGAGAGAGGCAAAACAAAAGTTGGAAAATTCACAAAAAAGTGAGAAGTCGAAATCCAAGTTAGAGGCATTTTCAGAGGCCAAGACTTGTCTCAATCACTTCCTGAGCATTCACTCAAGCTACCTGGATCCAAAGCAAGCTTTTTCAGACGTCCAAACACGCTGTAAGTGTCACGAAACATACCTCTGTTCTTGAATCCAGTTTGATCTATTATTTAATCTATAACAAAAACTAATGGCATATTTGTGATCACAAGAGCATTTCTAAGCTTTTTATATTACTCAATTGCATTTATCTAGCGTAGGAGAAGAACCACCATTGTTAGGGTTCGTTTCTTATTTTTGGGCGTTTCTATTCCAGGTACAATTGAAGCACATAATGGACATAGTTGTGACCGGGAGGGTGAGACAAACATAACCATGCCCTTGGAATTCATTTTTGAGGCCTGAGAAGGATTTTTGAGATGAACAACTTTGTAGCTACGGACTTCTGTCCGTTGGTATAGGTCTGTGCACTTTTGGCCACGGACGAGAGGTTGGGGATGATGCGTGGCATCACATCATTGGGTCTTCCAAACCACGCGCGCGTTTTTTTAATTTCTGGAAATAGTTTTGTTTTTTTATATAATATACATTCTTTGCATTTTGTTAACAAATGAATCAGCCTAGCGTAGTGGCAAGCGTGCAAGGGTAAATTGCCTCAGGACCTGGGTTCGAATTCCAGGTCCCCCACTTTCTTAATAATTTTGTTTTTCAGATGATCATATGCATACTCAAGCGTGCAGCCCACCATGGTCCTTCATCCACTCAAGCGCCAGATGGCCAAAGGCCAAATCTGGTGGTTCAAAGTTGAAGGTCCACCAAAGCACCAGTCAATGCACAAGCACCAGTCAATGCACAAGCACCAGATCTAAAAAAAGTCCATAAAGTCCAGCATTTTTGGGCCTTCAAATTGCTACTCATACTCCCAAAACAGGCCCAAACCCCTCTCTCTTCAATTTCATTTATTTAGTTTTATTAATTGCTTTATTATTTTTATTTAATTTTTCTAACCAATCACACAATTCCTCTTTTATTAAATAAAATCACAAAAAAAAGGTTTTATTATTTCAAATCAAATTTTAAACTTTATTTTTTTTTCTTAATAAATTTATTAATTAATTAGGTTTTAATTAGAAAAACTTTAATTCCTTTTGTAAAATAAATAAAATTAATTAGACTTAATTAGTTTTAACCATTAATTTAATTATTATAATTTCTTTCTTAAAATATCAAAACCTCAAAAAATAATTTATTTTTATTAATTAATTTAATTTAATTTAGTGATTAATTTAGGTTATTTCTTTCTTAAAATAAAAAACAACAAAAAGATATTTTCTTTAACCAAAAGGGTCAAAACCCTAATCATGCGCTCAATTTAATTTCCCGCATGCGTTACTTAGTTTTATCCAATAATGTACTTGCTCCCGAATTGTAATAGTTGGATAGGACTTTTATTTATTTTTATCGCTTTATTTATTTTCAAAGGGTTTGTCTTTGGCGATGTAAATACCCGACGCCTTGTAATTTAAATTCCGCATTTTATTTCCGCAAATTATAATTGTTTTATGTTTGATAATAGGGTTGCATGACAAGACTGCTTTTTTTAACCTAAAATCAACTTAGATCACCCTTAACATGTACAAAAGATAAAAATAACTGAAAACGATACACTCACACATGCGCACTCCTAGGGTACACCCCACTTGGTTGCCTTTGTACGCGGTCATTGAGTATAGGTCGTTTTAGAGGTCGCCCTCTTGTCTAAAAGATCATAGTCGCCTCGAAACAGTTGCCTCGAATATTGTTGCCTCAAACAAATGATCTAAGACATTAGGGTTGCCGCTAAAACATCTTAACATTGCTTTAGTGACCCTAAGTCCCGCATGCGAATTAACCCTCAAACTCCAACGACGGTGCTACCTACTCATTGATAGTGGGATGGCATTGTCTAAAGGAAATTAGCATAGAACAATTCCTTTTTCGAGTAGGTAGATAGTTCTTAGATATTTTCTCATCCCAAAATAAAACTTTTTTGCACTTACACTTCTTTTCAAACAAATGTTTTCAAAAACACTTCATTACACTCTTGAGGACAGAAGCAAGAGTTAAATCGAAGTTTCAAATAAAAACTTTTTTTCAAAACCCACAAGCACAAAGAAAGCAATTTTGAAAACAATTGAGCAAGTACCTAAGAGCCCGTAGATAACTACGGATAGAAAGGGTGCTAATACCTTCCCTTTCTATAATCTAACCCCCGAACCCGAGAAATATCTCGAGAAATGAATTTTTCTATGCTTTTTTCCTTTCCTTGTTGGATAAAATAAAATTCGGTGGCGACTCTTGCTTACCGCGACATTTTGCAAAAACAAACGCAAAACACAAACCAACATTTCTAAAAAACAGGCAGTTCTTCCCACCGTATCACACCATCTAACTGGTAGAATCACTCTAGTTGCATTCCAGTCAAGCTCTCTTGGAAAAAGTGAAACCAGAGTTTCTTATCAGTAGTGTGCGGCTGTATCTTGCGCACATAAGATTTCAGGTGATGTTTTGGACAAGAAACTCCATCGTACTTTGCAAAGACCAGTATTTTTAATTTGTGGGGAATGACAACCCCATAGATCAAACCCAAATCATCAAAATCTAAATCGAGGACGGCTTGGATATCGACGACCTTTAATCTGTCTTCTAACTGCTTGTATTTGACATCAGCGGGTGGATACTGCTCGTCAAAATAATCATCATCAGACGCTTGATCATTAACATAGTCAGCCTGGGTACTCTTAACCTTACCAATCTGATTCTCGTCTTCTTCAGATGAGTCTTCCACTACCGGGATCTGACGAACCGACTCTTTGAACCTTCTGCCCATGTTGACAGGGCTTTCCTCTTGGGTTTTTTCTTAGCTTCCAGCAATGTCATCATATCTTGTTTCACTTGGCTTGGGCCAGTAGAGTCTCTTGGAATTGAGAGTTTTGTGCCTGAAGATCATTCACAGTTTTCTCTAGATCCATCTTGCTGAAATAAATAACAGAAAGATTAGGAGACCTGTTGTGTGAAACCTGTCGTGTTATGATGCATGGAAGATGTATATGCAAATGATTTCAAGGATTTATGAAATTTAAATTTGTATAGACAAGGAAATGAACAAACATCAATTTTCATTAATTAGCTCAAAAAGATTACATCATGCCTCTTGGGCTTACAAAATAAATCTTTAAGATAAAAAGACTGAACTCATCCCCTTCGGTGCGAGATAGGCGTTAACACTTTGCTCTTCTTGTAGCTGCTTTGTAAGCTCCAAGACCCTCTTCTCACTAGTATAGAATTGAGCTTCGAAAGTATCTAGTTCTTCCTTTAGCTGAATCTAACCTTTTTGCAAGTCTTCAAGAGAAGTAGGCATGTTGGGATGGCGGATAGTGTAGGGAACATCTCCTTCAACCACAGGTTCCATGATGACTGGTAAGATGGAGGGATAATGCATCCCAATTTTCTGAGTACAATCTCGTACCCACATAAGGTAAGGCTCGAGGGGAATGGAATTCTTGTGTCCCAATGTCTTACTATCCACTTTTCTTACCATCATCCATGCTCGGATAAACCTCTGATGACAGCTTTGATCATTTCTCTCATAGTCGAAGACCACTCCTTGAATGAGCATCTCATGTGAGCCATCCCTTCGGGCATAACCAAACCATCGTAATGCTAAGCAAGGGTTGTAAGTGATACCTCCCCTAATTCTAAGTAAAGGGACATTAGGGAATTCTCCACAACGGTTGATGATAGTAACATTCTCCAAGGATCGAGAACACCAATGAACATCTGAATGTTTGAGCGTCATCAGCCTATGGGACCATCTCAAACCTTGCTCATTCTTCAACATAGATCTGGGAAGATGCGAAATAAACCATCTAGTCAAGAGAGGAGTGCAACACATGAGGATCCCTCTTTTCCTCATAGTTCAAGAGTGAAAAGAATGAAGGATATCTCCCAACAAAGTAGACACTGGATTGCGAGACATGAAGATTTTGACAACATTTACATCTATGGGTTGGTCAGGGTTTGGAAACAAAACCATCCCATAGATGAGAAGGGCCAAGATTTCTTCAAAATATTGTAGTTCCAAAGAGTTCCAAGAATCTTGAGCTTTCTCGAACAAGAACTTGGGTAAGAAACCTTTGACACCACTCCTTGTTTCCCAATTAGTTGTAACATCAGATTGTTGCAAGTGTAGTGCTTGGGTAATCTCTTCAGGTTTTGGATCCATTTCTGTACCGTTGAAGGGTAGTTGTTTGAGAATGGGAATCCTCAAGAGTTGAGAGGATTCTTCCAAAGTTGGTACAAGCTGATAATCAGGGAAAGTGAAGCAATGGTGTAAAGGATCGAAGAATTGGAACAACACCTTCATCATATCCTCATCAGTGTTAGAGGTAACCAAGTTTAGGAGGCGACCATGTATTTCGGTGAATGGAGAATTCTCAAGAACCCTTGATTCTAAATCTTTGAGTTGATGAGGAATTCTTACGAGATTGACTTGGATAGTGTTCCTACGGATAGAATCCATGTCCTATAAACAAAATAAAGATAAATCCCAAAAATCCTTGAAATGGTTAGTGAGAATGAGTATGATGTTATGATGTTTATGATGTCATGTACAAGTAAGTATATACAAACAAAGCAAACAAGTCCTTAGGTTTAGGCTTGCGTGGAGTCTCATAGGTAAGTACCCTCTTGAATTTTATTTGGCTCAAACCTATCTTATAAATAGTAATCGGGTTCTAAGGGATCTCAATATCACTTATCTGTCTTCTCGTGCATTGTTTCAGCGCAAGCCTCTTTCACAGCGACCGAAATATCCCAAAAAGTCAAATCTCAATGAGTGTAGTATCGAGTATCAACCAACTTCAGACTGCACCAAAGCCAGTTATCTCACTACGTCCTAATGGCCAAGTTGGTCAAGTAAAGGTTCTAAAAGTCAGTTAATGCTTCATGACATCACACAGCGGCCCCATATTCTCCTTGACTACTCAAGGGCTACTGGTACCCATAAATATGTCACACTAACGTAGCTATTGCTTAGACCATGTCGGTATACCCCACACAGTTTCCACAATGTATTACTACTTACCTATAAGGTATTCCCAAATCCGGGTAGAGGATTAGAACAAGCCTAAACAAGGAACCAAAATGTAAAGCAAACAAATCAAACAATGAAAGCAAATAAAAGTGATCTAGCCCTAAGATAACCAAACTTTTAAGTTTCTCCCCAACAGAGTCGCCAGTTATGTGATACGATGGGAGAACTGACTTGGGTGTTTTGCGTTTTATCGCAAATGTTATGGTTAGCAAGATTTGCATCTGACTTTTATTTTATCCAAAAGGAAAGGCTGAAAAGAACAGGAAAGACCTTTGAGATTGTTTCTTGAGTTAGGGGGTAGATTATTAAAAGGGAAGGTATTAGCACCATTTTTATCCATAATTATCTATGGGCTCTTAGTTTCTTTCTAGATCACTTGCTTTTGTTTTAAAATGTGCTTTGTATGGTTTTTGAAAGAATTTTGAAAAGACGCCTTCGTTTAGGCAAACTTTGTAATAGTTCTCGTTCGTAAGAAGGTATACAAAGTGTTGATATTTTGAAAATGTTTCATGCTTGGAAAATGTTTTGAAAATGTTTTGAAAGTGTTTTTGTTTGTTTTGAAAATAAGCAAGAGTGTTTGATTTGAAAATGAGCAAGCAACTAGGAACAATCTACCTACTCAAAAGTCTTTGTTCATTTCTTCCTTTCCTTTGATATTGCTATCTTACCATTGATTTGGTAAGAAGCCTTATCTTTGGATGTAAAGGGACATGCGTGGGTCAACGTATAGCCATGTGTTATACCCCAAAATTTGCCCTCTCATTTATCAAGAATTTTTCTCACAAGATCTCCTTTGGCTCAAGACTGCACTAGGGTTGATTAACTCAAGATACCTCCTTAAGCACTGATGACCAAAATTTGGGTTTAAGTTTGCACAAGGATTTTTGAACTTCCATTGCTTCATATGACTTTCATGGATCATTATGGACTCCCAAGATTACTCATGTCAAGTTTCAAGTCTTGGATCACAATTTTGCTCAATCAATTGAGCAGTTGACCAAAAAATCAACTATATTGGGGAAAAAGTCAACTATGGCCAATTTACAGTCAAAATTCATAATTTTTTTTATCTACATCAACATTTTAAACTCATATGTATCATTTGATCAAGTTTGGACCATAATTCCTTAGGAAATTTGATCAAATCTTCAAAATGGCAAAATGGTAAAAATTAGGGTTTTGACTGGGAAAGGGCAATTTATGATTTTTGACCTAGAAAATGATCAATTGGATTAAGGCATGATCTAAAGAGTCCAATTGATCAAAACATTGCAAGTCCAATAGATTGACAGATGAATTTTCAGTCAACTGATCAAAAGTCAACTGCATACTAAAAAGTCAAACTTTGACTTTTTGGTCAAATTCAAATGCCAAAGATCACAATTCATCAAAACATATAAAAATATGAAACTTATTCATCAAGAAATCCAAAATTCAAGATTTCATTTTGAAAAGTTAAAATTTCTAAACTTAGAAATTTTTCTAAGTGTTGGAAATTTCTTATTTTTTCATAACTTTGAGCAAAATTTTCACCACGATGCAAGGTGATTCAAGAGAAACTTCCAACATGAAAGTTGTAGATATCCATGAAATATACAAATTTTATTCACAAAACTTCTTCCAAAAGTTATTATATCTCAAGTTATAATTTTAAGAACATGTGGTCATGAAACAAAACACTTAGTGAAATTTTGCCCTAATTTGGTCAGGATTTTGACCCAACTTCATGGCACTTTTTCATATAGTTCCAAGGGTATTATTCAAAAGAAATTCAAAGATGGGTTGTATAGAACATTACAAGATTTCCAAAATATCAAAGAACTCCTTGAGATCATTCTTTAGTAGGGAGAATCGAAGAGATAAAGTTAGGGTTTTATTACTTGAATTACAAGGCATTTTGTGATGAACAAAATTCAAATTCAAAGTTGTGCTGCATAAACTCTTCTTTGAAGGCCTCAAACTTGTTAGGAACTCCATAATTAATTGCTTACACAACTGTTAGAGGTCTCATTTCAAGTATTCAATGCAAGGCCATGCTTTATATCCATTTTGGGAAGAAAGTGCACATTGCCATTTTAATAAAGTGACTTTTTGCACAAAAATTGTTCTTGAGCCTTGAACTTATTCTATTCTGATCATACAAGTCCTATAACTCATAAGAAACTTGTTATACACTTACAATCACTCATCCCATGCTTGTACTACACATTGAAACTTGTTTTCCCACTTTTCTTCAAAATCAAGTAACCTAGCAATTAGCTTGAGACTTGTATTCCTGATTGTCCAAAGCTCTCAAACTCTTTTGTTTATACATACACAAACCATTTTCCACAAGTACACGAATGCTTAAGCCCTCAGACACTTTGAAATCAGAACTTGCACCAAAAATTTCAATTACTTGTCATTTCTGACCTTGAACTTCAAATACACAATCCACTCGTGCGTTTTCACTTTTAATCAATCACAAAGCTTCTATAACTCATATAGAGGCTATCCAAACCCTTACTGCATAAATGTAACACCATTTGCACCATCCTCCATTTTCCAAAACAAGGGTCTGCAAGTGGACTTCTCCAGAACTCCTCAGCCACCTTCATCTCAAGCTAAGCATCCCTTTAGCTTCCTAGGAACTTGAGGAAGCTAACCCAATCATTGGAACTCACTGATAGCTTATAAGACTCCAAACCCGATACTCTCTTGCAAGGTAAGTTTCCTAACTTTGGAACTTTTCATACAGGCATCATCAATGATTTATTTGTAAATGAAACATTTAGATATCATTGCCCTAAAGCTAACCATGTCCATAGTTTCCATTAATTTTGCTTGAGCTTAGAGAATTTTAAGATTGAATTTTTTGAGATTTTTAGGGTTCTGATTAGGGCCAATGAAATTCATGTTTGTCTTTGATCTATAGATTTAATGCTTTACATTTCTGAAATCGTGAGGAAATTTGCTACAAGTTTCATGTTTACAATTTTCATTTTTGTTGAGAAATGAACAAGTTACAGTTGGTCTGGCTGGAGGTTGAAGATGAAGTATAAATCATGGCGTGTTTTGTATCATATATTTATTGTTTTTCTTATGTTAGCGGATGTATAGCCACCCCAGTGGTAGAAGCGCACGCCTATAACCAGAGGGACATGGGTTCGAGCCCCAGTGGTACCCTTTTGATTTTTTTCTCACATTTTTGCATTTTCTGACTTTCCTTTTTGCAGGCACTGGGCTTCATATTTGGAATTTTTTTTATTAATAACCAAGTATTAAAATAATATTTCGCAAATAACCGCGTTTCGGAAAAAAATACGCAAATAACCATGTTTCAGATGACTCCCCAAAGGAGGAGCCATCTGAAATGGCGCATGCACCTATATTTTTAAGGGAGGCGCCATCTCACTTGGCGCCTATGTGCTTAGGGCATGCCCTAAGCCAAGTGAGATGGTGCCTAGGTGTATTTTTAGGGCAAAAAAAATATTTTTTTTTCCGGTGCATTGCGTGTTGGACAGAGATCAACAAAATGGACTTTTTATTAAAAAAAAAATTACATCCAACTGTATTACATTAAAATAACAGTAAAAAAAACAGATTAAAAAAATGGATACAAAAATACTGGAAAAAAAGAAGATACATCAGTGATCCCCCGGAACCCGGTAATGACCCCTGGTTCCGCATCCCCGTCCTCGCCTTTCTCGTGCTGGGTGCCGTCGCGTTTCCTGCTGCGGCAAGGTCGATGGCCCAACAAAGTCAATGCGGTCCGAATCCATAAAGTCAGTCAGATCTCCATATCTAGAAGATCCGCTCTGGTACAGTCGGTTACCCATACCCTCAAAGTTTGGTCGTGTTGGCGGTGGGTGGGGTTCCATGGTTGGTCTGTAGCATTGGTCGTCTGAGTACGGGGGGTAGAAAGGAAATAGATCTTGGGGTGTTTGGTATTGAGGATGTTGGGTGGTTTGGTGATATTGTGGGTGATGGTAGGTTGGGTCGGTTTGTTCGTAATCTTCCGACATTCCCATACCAGGGCTAAGGCTAGATGTTGAGGGCGCCATATTGGGATATATGGAAGACTGAAATTGTGTGTGGGGTATGCGAGTGTGCTGGTATTGGGGTTGGTATTATGGTTGGGTTTGAGGCATATCGGGGTATTGGTAGTTTGGTGGTGATTGTGGTTGGTTGTGCGACATTTGATTGTAGTTGTGTTGTGGTGGGGAATGTGGTTGGGTGTTTATGGGTCTGTTTCTTCTTGGGGGTTGGTGGGAGGTTGATGGGTTTTGGGTTTGTTGATGGGGAATCGAGGGTTGTGCCCATTGTGTGCGTGGGTCAACCAAGTACCTTGGATGAGACACGTGCATTTCTGGGTTACTAACCGACCTGTACCACGACAAATATTGATCCGTGTGTCGCATGTTACCTTGAGTAAGGAAAACCGGGAATTGCAAGACGTAGCGGTGACGCCTCTGCCACATCTTACACCATTCCGGAGCGAAGTCTTTCCAGTTGGTAAGACCCCACTGGGCGTCGACCCTTTTAAGATGCCATGGGGACAAATCTGTTGGATCACTTGGTATCTCTTGATGCATTCCGAACTGCATCTTCACACGGTCGTTGTGGTGCATCTCCATAATGTTGAACCAAATGATTGCAGTCTTCGCAGTCCAAGTTGCTGCATCCTCCGGGTTTGGATCATGGCCCAAACCCAAATATGGTCTCCAGACGAACTGCGATAGAATGTAAATCAGGTTAATGCAAAAGTAATGTATAAATAATTTAGTTGAACAAAAGTTAAAAGTTACGACGTACGTCATCCGGGCCTAAGTGATCCAATAGGTTGCGGTAGAGTGCGACATTGAATCTTGGATTCTTACCGTAATCCATACCCCTCACGCAGTACCTAAAGGAAATGAGAAACATTTTATTCTTGGCATATATTTTGGGAAGAGCAGAATAGTTATAAATGCTATAACTTGATGACTTACTTTGTTGCGTACGGGAAACCGAAAGTGTTATTGTTGACGGGGTTTAAGGACTCCATCCTCCACCAACCCCAGGCTTGTAGTAAAAAAGCGCACCCATAAAATGTACATTTTTCCTTGACTGCGTTTTTGCACAAGGAATGTATAGGTGGGCTAATACTGCAGAACCCCAACTATATTTTCTTGTTTTTTCAAAATTTGTTAGTAAATGTAAGTACATAAAATTTACACTATTTCCCGTACTTTCTGGAAATAAAAATGTACCAAAAAGTATCATAAGATACGTTCTGGCTTTTACTACCCTGTCATTCTCTGAGGAATTTTCATTTAATTCCAAACTTGCATAATGACGTTTTAGCTCAGTGAGTAGTATTCCATGCCCTCTTGCACCACCACCTTCTACCATATCCCTACCCAACAGTTCTTCACACTGAGAGTTGGGTTGTTGAACCGACCCGTTCACGGCCTTACCGTCGACAGGGAGACCTAGTAGCATGTACACATCCTCTAGCGTGATGGTACATTCACCTATTGGTAGGTGAAATGTATGGGTCTCCGGTCTCCACCTTTCCAACATTGCAAGAATGAACTTCGAGTCAATGGTGCAGTTGGAGATCTTTATGACATGTCCAAAACCTGCGTATTCCAGATATGGGACAATAAATGGGTTTGGAGCCAGGTAGTTATGCGAACGGATTCTGAATCTTTTTGTGTCCTGAGTTCATAATTTAACAGGTGTAAGATTAATTAAGATGAACAACGCGTTATTTGAAGTATGAAAAATGTATAACCAAAGAAGAAACTTACAAATGCAACAATGTTTTCCCTTGTGCCTCTGTGAGTATCACCCATTGTTTAAAATGCTTGAGAGTATGAAAGAATTAGGAAGAGATAGACTTATGAAATATTTTGTAGCAGAGAGTGAGACTTGTGTGGGTGTGAGAGATATATGATATGGTATGTATTTATAGGCAAATAAGTTTGATGTAGTAGTTGCTTGTGCTTGCATGCCTGCGAAGTGTCACATTTGCATGCTTAGGGGGTTACACATATGCATGCATGCATGTACAAAAAATGAAAGGTGTCACTCTTGCAGGCTAGGTGGCAGCCCATGCATGTATCACGATTGGACAGTAAGGGAGGCGCCATTGGACTTGACGAAAGAGTACAAAAATGATGGTGTCGCGACCCCAATTGGCGAATAAGAGGTGTCCTTTGTTACAGCCTAGGCTCAGGCTACGTGACAGCCTTGGGGGATTCCTTTCATTATTGCATGTAAGCCCATTGGAGTTGATGGGAGGAGTCTTACAAAATAAATGTATATGTGCAGAATAGGGCCAGGCTAGGTGGCAGCCTATGGGGTTACATAAGCCCATGCATGTATCACAATTGGACAGTAAGGGATGCGCCATTGGACTTGGCGAAAGAGTACAAAAATAAATGGTGTCGCCACCCCAATTGGCGAATAAGAGGTGTCCTTTGTTACAGCCTTAGGGGATTCCTTTCATTATTGCATGTAAGCCCATTGGAGTTGATGGGAGGAGTCTTACAAAATAAATGTATATGTGCAGAATAGGGCCAGGCTAGGTGGCAGCCTATGGGGTTACATAAGCCTATGCATCTATCACGATTGGACAGTAAGGGAGGCGCCATTGGACTTGGCGAAAGAGTACAAAAATGAACGGTGGAATGCGGTGTTGCAATCAGAACAACTATGGAGTGAAAGCTACATGAAATACATTAATGCTTAAAGTGCTAAAGCCAACACTCACATGTGTAAGTCTCAGAGTGCCTAAGAGGGGGGGAGGGGGGGGGGGGGTGAATTAGGTCTTATAAAAATTTATTCGGTTTTATGAGAATGCTTAGTAGTAATTTTTGGTTAAGTGTTTGAAGGTTTTGATTATATCTTTATCTTTTCCTGATTATGGTGATGAAAGCGATAAATGCGGAAAAGTAAAGAACACGGTGATATATCCTGGTTCCCCTCACAATCCGAGAGTACTCCAGTCCCCTTTCCAACACGAAAGAGATTTCACTATAGTTAGAATGATTGTAAAGCCTATGCTTACTATCTAACCTATAGGGTGATCAAAGGTTCTTAACACCTTTAAGACCAAACAAACAATAATGTGAATGAAGAACAATCCTCTTCAAATCACAACACTTACTTCCAACAATCCTGGATAGTAAGGGAATAATTAATTTAAGTAATACAATGATTTATTTGAAGTATATGGAGAGCTTTATCAATCTTCAATTGATCTTCTTCTTCAAGATAAAAACAATTCTCAAACAATGTATATAAATGTTCACAATGTATGTATGAAACTTGTAATGATTTAATGAAAGTGTATATGGCAAGTTTCACAAAATTATGAACACATGAAAGTATGAATTCAAATGTGAATGAATGAGAAAATTGTTTTTGAAGAAGGTTTTTTGTTGTATGAAAAAGTTATTGTGTTCTTGTTTTGAAAATCTGAAAATATGCATTTTATATAGTCATAAGAACCTCTTCATTCATGCCAATTCATATGAAAAGTTGCAATGCATTCATAAAAATATACCACTTGAAAAATGTTTAAAAAACAAAAGAAGAGCTGAACTGGTTCGCTAGGAACCGGTTCCGACACTGACAGAACCCGGTTCTTAGTGAACGTTATAAGTCAGATTTCAAAAATATCACGCAGGAACCGGTTCCCCTATTGGTACAACCCGGTTCCTGGTACAAATTCCAGGGACATGTTTTTTGAGTAAGTCTGGAACCCGGTTCCCTGTTAGCGAGGAACCGGTTCCTAAAGGGTTATTTTCAAAAAATATTTCAAACAAAGTTTTTCTTGATGTTAAAGTTATGGGATATGTATATGTTGATGAATGCATATTTTTGTGAACATCTATATTCAAGATTAAGAATTATTTATACCATATTGACATTTGATGATTCTTCAATAATTCTTCAATAATCTTCAAGACTTTTATATGATGTTGATAAGCATTTTGCACATCCTTTGAATGTTGATGTCCATGTTGTCTTCATCAAAACACATGCTTTAAATATGACTTGAGAAGCTTGCAATTACATTCTCCCCCTTTTTGATGATGACAACCAAGTCTTGAAAACAATTCTTGAAATGTTTATGTTATTTTGTATAGCAAACATGTTGAGCAAATGCAAGGCTCCCCCTAAATTGTATGCTCCCCCTAAGTCCATGATTCTTTGAATTTTGGAGTGAGTTTGATATTTATTTGGGCCTGCAATTTCTTTGAAACAAAACAACACATATGCATATTCTTCTCCCCCTTTGCTAACATAAAAAAGGATGGGGAAAAAGAGTGAAATAAATACATATATAAAATTTAAGACGATAAAAACATATAAAAGAATTAAGACGTGCATCTTAAGAGAAACATTAGATATCACCTTCATCCAAAATACCAAGTTCTCTTCGGATTTTGAAGAAAGGTTCTCGAGCAAGCGGTTTAGTGAAGATATCTGCGAGTTGGTTATGAGTATCCACAAAAGTGACTTCAAAATCTCCTTTAAGTACATGATCACGGAGAAAATGATGTCGAATATCTATATGTTTGGTTCTTGAATGCATGACCAGATTCTTTGTAATATTGATATCACTTGTATTGTCGCATCGAAGAGGAATGCATCCGAGATCAAGTCCGTAATCACGGAGTTGTTGCTTGAGCCAAAGAATTTGTGCACAACAACTACCCGCTTCTATGTATTCTGCTTCGGCCGTGCTAAGAGCAACACATGCTTGCTTTTTACAAGCCCATGATACTAATGCATTTCCAATAATGTGACAAGTGCCACTTGTGCTTTTACGATCAGTTTTACAACCTGCATAGTCCGCGTCAGAATAACCAATTAAAGTGCAAATACTACCTTTCAGATACCATAAGCCGACATTGGTTGTTCCTTTTAGATACTTCATGATCCTTTTAACAGCCATGAGGTGTGATTCCTTTGGATTTGCTTGAAAGCGAGCGCAAAGACAAACACTAAACATGATGTCAGGACGGCTTGCCGTCAAATACAATAAAGAACCAATGATACCTCTGTACTTTGTAATATCAATTGGAGTACCGGATTCATCTTGATCAACATATGTACCGAAGCCCATTGGAGTATTCATTGCTTTACAATTATCCATATCAAACTTTTTCAATAATTCTTTGCAATACTTAGATTGGTTGATGAAGATTCCATCTTCTAGTTGCTTGATTTGTAGTCCAAGAAAGTAGTTCATCTTTCCCATCATAGACATCTCGAGTTCTCCTTGCATCATCAATGAGAATTCCTCACACATTTATTTGTTAGTCGATCCAAAAATGATATCATCAACATAGACTTGAACCAATAAAGTGTTACTTTGGATTTTCTTAATGAACAAGGTTTTATCAACTTACCCTTTTCGAAACCTTTTTCACACAAAAAATTGCTAAGTCTATCATACCATGCTCTTGGTGCTTGCTTTAAGCCATAAAGAGCCTTTCTCAACTTAAAGACATGTGTAGGATGTTGGAAGTCTTCAAATCCCGGGGGTTGTTTGACATAGACTTCTTCATTGATGTATCCATTCAAGAATGCGCTTTTGACGTCCATTTGAAAAAGCTGAAAATTTAATGAACAAGCATAAGCAAGTAAAAGACGTATAGCTTCTAACCTTGCAACCGGAGCAAATGTTTCTTCAAAGTCGATTCCTTCCTCTTGATTGTAACCTTGGGCAATCAACCTTGCTTTGTTTCGAACAATTAGACCATTCTCATCAAGTTTGTTCTTAAACACCCATCGGGTACCTATGATGTGTTTACCACTTGGTCTAGGAACAAGTTCCCAAACTTGATTTCTCTCGAATTGATTTAATTCTTCTTGCATAGCAATAATCCATTGATCATCTCCTAAGGCTTCATCAACTTTGGTAGGTTCAATTTGAGAAACAAATGCCATGTTTAAGCAAGCATCTTTTAGATTCAATCTTGTTGATACTCCTTGGCTAATATCACCAATAATTTTCTCAATAGGATGGTATCTATGATTTCTCCATTCTTTTGGTAGATCATTGATGTTTGAATCTTGTTGACCAATGATTTCTGAATTTTCCGGTGATTTCTTAATTTTATCAATTGAAAGATCTTCCGGGGGTAAATCTATAGGATCATCATCATCACAAACAACTACTTCCTCCTTAGAGGGGTTAGTTTCATCAAAAGATACATGCATAGATTCTTCAATAGTTAAAGTTCTTTTATTATAAATTCTATATGCTTTACTAGAAAGCGAATAACCAAGAAATATACCTTCGTCGGATTTCTCGTCAAACTTACCGAGATTATCTTTGTCATTATTAAGAACAAAACACTTGCATCCAAAAATGTGAAAGTGAGCAATATTTGGCTTTCTTCCTTTGAAAAGTTCATATGGAGTCTTCTTTATTATAGGTCTAATGATAACTCGATTTCCAACATAACATGCCGTACTAACCGCATCCGCCCAAAAATATTTAGGAAGATTTGCATCACTAAGCATTGTTCTTGCAAGTTCCACTAGAAACCTATTCTTTCTTTCAACTACTCCATTTTGTTGTGGAGTTCTAGGTGCTGAAAAATTATGAGAGATACCATGTTCTTCACAGAATTCTTCAAATTGTGCATTTTGGAATTCTCCACCATGATCACTTCTTATGGATACAATCTTTAGTGATTTTTCATTTTGGATTTGCTTAGCATACTTCTTAAAAGCTTTAAAAGCATCACTTTTCTGCACAAGAAACAAAGTCCAAGAATATCTAGAAAAATCATCAATAATGACCAAAGCGTATAGATGACCTCCGAAGCTTTTTGTTCTTGATGGACCAAAGAGATCCATGTGTAACAATTGTAGTGGCCTTGTAGTAGACACCACATTCTTAGATTTGAAAGTTGTTTTGATCTGTTTGCCCTTTTGGCATGCATTACATAATTTGTCTTTGATGAACTTCATCTTTAGTAGACCAATAACTAAGTCATGCTTAATCAATTTGTTCAAGTGCTCCATGTGAATGTGAGCAATCCTCTTGTGCCATAACCAAGCGTCATTGTTGTTTACCATAAGACATTGTACCTTCAGAGACAAATCATCTAAAGTAATCATAAAAATATTGTTAGTTCTTATACCTTTGAGTTTTACCTCATTGGTTGCCTCATCCATAATAAGACATTCTTCTTTGTTGAATTTAATCTTGAACCCTCTATCACAAAGTTGACTTATGCTAAGAAGGTTGTGCTTTAATCCTTCAACATAGAGAACATCCTCAATTTGAATGGATGGAGGTGTGCCAACTATTTCAACGCCAAGAATCTTTACTTTGGTGTTGTCTCCATAGGTGACATACCCTTTGGCTTTATGTACTAGATATGAAAATTAGTGTACATCTCCTGTCATATGCTTTGAACATCCACTATCAAGATACCAAACATTTGATGTGGATTTCAAGCATACCTACACAAACAAATTATTCTTTGTTAGGTACCCAAGTTGCCTTGGGTCCTTCACAGTTAGTTCCCTTTTTCACCCACACATAATGCCCACTTGCTATACTAAAGTTTCTAACATAGCAAGCATTAGGTGTATGGCCTTTAATACCACAATAAAAACAAGTAGGTTCAAAGTTGCTTCTATATCTAGAAGGATAAGATTTCTTCTTAGGAAATGTTTTCTTTTTCGATACATTAGCCTTTTTCTTTTGATGATTATGAACAACTTGCTTCTTTTCTACTTTCTTGGGATTGGAACTATTACTAGCCTTTACAAAAACAGTGGGATTGTTACTTGGTTTCTTAGAATTCACATAACCAAGACCCCTTTTATCATTCGGATAACATTGTTGGCTTAGTAATCCTTCCAATCCTCTTTGTCCTTTTTCATATCGTTCAATGACTCTTTTCAATTGAACAATTTGAAAGACATTTGATTCACACTTGGAGCATGCAAAGTTTTCTTTTTCTTTAATAAAATTCTGTTTTTGAAGATCAAAATCTTTAGTCATGGTGTCAATTTTTTCTAAACAAATTAGAAGTTCTTTTTCTTGATTTGACACCTTTTTGGATAAACTTTTGCATTCTTTCAAGAGTTCATCAATAGCATCTTGAATATCATCATCAAAAAGATTAAATTCATTACTAACCTCTTCTTCATCGTCGGAGTGATGTGAAGCCATTAATTCTAGATTTGCACATTCGTCGCTTTCCGAATAGGATGAAGAACTTATCTCATTATCTTCCCATGCAACATAAGCCTTTTTGTTCTTGAACTCCTTTTTGCCTTTGAATCCATTTTTCTTGGAGAGTTTTGGACAATCCGGCTTTATGTGACCTTGCTTTCCACATTCATAACATGTGACATCTTGTGTTGATGTGGAGGCTTCTTTATCTTTATGATTATAAAATTTCTTCCTTTTGACAAATTTAGCATTATGAAGATTATTTTTATGACCAAAATATTTTCCTAACCTTTTTACAAGAAGCAAGAAGTTTTCATCTTCCTCCGATGCATCTTTATCTTGACTTTATTTTGAATCAACTTTCAAAGCAATGCCTTTGGTTTTCTTCTCTAAATTTTCATGTTTTTCAAGTCTACCGAGTTACGTTTCGTATTCTTGAAGTTTGCCAAATAATGTAGCGGAAGTCATTGCGGAGAGACTCTTATTTTCCGAGATTGCCGTTACCTTTGGTTGCCATTCCCTAGTCAATGATCTAAGGATTTTCAAGTTGAGTTCATCATTTGTCAAGGTTTTACCAAGAGCATTTAAGTGATTTGTCAAATGCACAAATCTCTTTTGTAAGTCAAGAATGGATTCTCCGGGCTGCATTCGAAATAGTTCATATTCTTGACTCAAGGTATTTAGCCTTGATCTTTTTACTTCATCCGTTCCTTCATGAGTTTGAACCAGGGTATCCCATATTTCTTTTGCTGTTTTGCAGTTCGAGACACAGAAAAATTCGTCCATACTGAGTGCACCTTGAAGAAGGTTTATTGCCTTTTTGTCATAGTGAACTTTCTTTTTATCATCGTCGTCCCATGCAGTCTTGGGCTTTGCAGAACCAATGCCATTGATTACTGATATCGGGATAAATGGACCATTTTCAACAGCATCCCATACTTCCTCTCCTTGCGCTTCTAAATGCGCCTTCATGCATATTTTCCAGAAGTCAAAATATTCACCACAGAATAGAGGAGGTTTGTTGTTACTACCACCATCTCTGAAAACTGGTTGATGATTTGCGGAAGCCATTCTAGATCTTTAGGAACAAGTTACCTATAACTTGCTCTGATGCCAATTGTAAGTCTCAGAGTGCCTAAGAGGGGGGGGGGGTGGGGTGAATTAGGTCTTATAAAAATTTATTCGGTTTTATGAGAATGCTTGGTAGTAATTTTTGGTTAAGTGTTTGAAGGTTTTGATTATATCTTTATCTTTTCCTGATTATGGTGATGAAAGCGATAAATGCAGAAAAGTAAAGAACACGGTGATATATCCTGGTTCCCCTTACAATCCGAGAGTACTCCAGTCCCCTTTCCAACACGAAAGAGATTTCACTATAGTTAGAATGATTGTACAACCTATGCTTACTATCTAACCTATAGGGTGATCAAAGGTTCTTAACACCTTTAAGACCAAACAAACACTAATGTGAATGAAGAACAATCCTCTTCAAATCACAACACTTACTTCCAACAATCCTGGATAGTAAGGGAATAATTTCTTTAAGTAATACAATGATTTATTTGAAGTATATGGAGAGCTTTATCAATCTTCAATTGATCTTCTTCTTCAAGATAAAAACAATTCTCAAATAATGTATATAAATGTTCACAATGTATATATGAAACTTGTAATGATTTAATGAAAGTGTATATGGCAAGTTTCACAAAATTATGAACACATGAAAGTATGAATTCAAATGTGAATGAATGAGAAAATTGTTTTTGAAGAAGGTTTTTTGTTGTATGAAAATGTTATTGTGTTCTTGTTTTGAAAATCTGAAAATCTGCATTTTATAAAGTCATAAGAACCTCTTCATTCATGCCAATTCATATGAAAAGTTGCAATGCATTCATGAAAATATACCACTTGAAAAATGTTTAAAAAACAAAAGAAAAGCTGCACTGGTTCGCTAGGAACCGGTTCCGACACTGACAGAACCCGGTTCTTAGTGAACGTTATAAGTCAGACTTCAAAAATATCACGCAGGAACCGGTTCCCCTATTAGTACAACCCGGTTCCTGGTACAAATTCCAGGGACATGTTTTTTGAGTAAGTCTGGAACCCGGTTCCCTGTTAGCGAGGAACCGGTTCCTAAAGGGTTATTTTCAAAAAATATTTCAAACAAAGTTTTTCTTGATGTTAAAGTTATGGGATATGTATATGTTGATGAATGCATATTTTTGTGAACATATATATTCAAGATTAAGAATTATTTATACCATATTGACATTTGATGATTCTTCAATAATTCTTCAATAATCTTCAAGACTTTTATATGATGTTGATAAGCATTTTGCACATCCTTTGAATGTTGATGTCCATGTTGTCTTCATCAAAACACATGCTTTAAATATGACTTGAGAAGCTTGCAATTACATTCTCCCCCTTTTTGATGATGACAACCAAGTCTTGAAAACAATTCTTGAAATGTTTATGTTATTTTGTATAGCAAACATGTTGAGCAAATGCAAGGCTCCCCCTAAATTGTATGCTCCCCCTAAGTCCATGATTCTTTGAATTTTGGAGTGAGTTTGATATTTATTTGGGCCTGCAATTTCTTTGAAACAAAACAACACATATGCATATTCTTCTCCCCCTTTGTTAACATAAAAAAGGATGGGGAAAAAGAGTGAAATAAATACATATATAAAATTTAAGACGATAAAAACATATAAAAGAATTAAGATGTGCATCTTAAGAGAAACATTAGATATCACCTTCATCCAAAATACCAAGTTCTCTTCGGATTTTGAAGAAAGGTTCTCGAGCAAGCGGTTTAGTGAAGATATCTGCGAGTTGGTTATGAGTATCCACAAAAGTGACTTCGACATCTCCTTTAAGTACATGATCACAGAGAAAATGATGTCGAATATCTATATGTTTGGTTCTTGAATGCATGACCGGATTCTTTGTAATATTGATAGCACTTGTATTGTCGCATCGAAGAGGAATGCATCCGAGATCAAGTCCGTAATCACGGAGTTGTTGCTTGAGCCAAAGAATTTATGCACAACAACTACCCGCTGCTATGTATTCTGCTTCGGCCGTGCTAAGAGCAACACATGCTTGCTTTTTACAAGCCCATGATACTAATGCATTTCCAATAATGTGACAAGTGCCACTTGTGCTTTAACGATCAGTTTTACAACCTGCATAGTCCACGTCAGAATAACCAATTAAAGTGCAAATACTACCTTTCGGATACCATAAGCCAACATTGGTTGTTCCTTTTAGATATTTCATGATCCTTTTAACAGCCATGAGGTGTGATTCCTTTGGATTTGCTTGAAAGCGAGCGCAAAGACAAACACTAAACATGATGTCAGGACGGCTTGCCGTCAAATACAATAAAGAACCAATCATACCTCTGTACTTTGTAATATCAATTGGAGTACCAGATTCATCTTGATCAACATATGTACCGGAGCCCATTGGAGTATTCATTGCTTTATAATTATCCATATCAAACTTTTTCAATAATTCTTTGCAATACTTAGATTGGTTGGTGAAGATTCCATCTTCTAGTTGCTTGATTTGTAGTCCAAGAAAGTAGTTCATCTTTCCCATTATAGACATCTCGAGTTCTCCTTGCATCATCAATGAGAATTCCTCACACATTTCTTTGTTAGTCGATCCAAAAATGATATCATCAACATAGACTTGAACCAATAAAGTGTTACTTTGGATTTTCTTAATGAACAAGGTTTTATCAACCTTACCCTTTTCGAAACCTTTTTCACACAAAAAATTGCTAAGTCTATCATACCATGCTCTTGGTGCTTGCTTTAAGCCATAAAGAGCCTTTCTCAACTTAAAGACATGTGTAGGATGTTGGAAGTCTTCAAATCCCGGGGGTTGTTTGACATAGACTTCTTCATTGATGTATCCATTCAAGAATGCGCTTTTGACGTCCATTTGAAAAAGCTGAAAATTTAATGAACAAGCATAAGCAAGTAAAAGACGTATAGCTTCTAACCTTGCAACCGGAGCAAATGTTTCTTCAAAGTCGATTCCTTCCTCTTGATTGTAACCTTGGGCAACCAACCTTGCTTTGTTTCGAACAATTAGACCATTCTCATCAAGTTTGTTCTTAAACACCCATCGGGTACCTATGATGTGTTTACCACTTGGTCTAGGAACAAGTTCCCAAACTTGATTTCTCTCGAATTGATTTAATTCTTCTTGCATAGCAATAATCCATTGATCATCTCCTAAGGCTTCATCAACTTTGGTAGGTTCAATTTGAGAAACAAATGCCATGTTTAAGAAAGCATCTTTTAGATTCAATCTTGTTGATACTCCTTGGCTAATATCACCAATAATTTTGTCAATAGGATGGTCTCTATGAGTTCTCCATTCTTTTGGTAGATCATTGATGTTTGAATCTTGTTGACCAATGATTTCCGAATTTTCCGGTGATTTCTTAATTTGATCAATTGAAAGATCTTCCGGGGGTAAATCTATAGGATCATCATCATCACAAACAACTACTTCCTCCTTAGAGGGGTTAGTTTCATCAAAAGATACATGCATAGATTCTTCAATAGTTAAAGTTCTTTTATTATAAATTCTATATGCTTTACTAGAAAGTGAATAACCAAGAAATATACCTTCGTCGGATTTCTCGTCAAACTTACCGAGATTATCTTTGTCCTTATTAAGAACAAAGCACTTGCATCCAAAAATGTGAAAGTGAGCAATATTTGGCTTTCTTCCTTTGAAAAGTTCATATTGAGTCTTCTTTATTATAGGTCTAATGATAACTCGATTTCCAACATAACATGCCGTACTAACCGCATCCGCCCAAAAATATTTAGGAAGATTTGCATCACTAAGCATTGTTCTTGCAAGTTCCACTAGAAACCTATTCTTTCTTTCAACTACTCCATTTTGTTGTGGAGTTCTAGGTGCTGAAAAATTATGAGAGATACCATGTTCTTCACAGAATTCTTCAAATTGTGCATTTTGGAATTCTCCACCATGATCACTTCTTATGGATACAATCTTTAGTGATTTTTCATTTTGGATTTGCTTAGCATACTTCTTAAAAGCTTTAAAAGCATCACTTTTCTGCACAAGAAACAAAGTCCAAGAATATCTAGAAAAATCATCAATAATGACCAAAGCGTATAGATGACCTCCGAAGCTTTTTGTTCTTGATGGACCAAAGAGATCCATGTGTAACAATTGTAGTGGCCTTGTAGTAGACACCACATTCTTAGATTTGAAAGTTGTTTTGATCTGTTTGCCCTTTTGGCATGCATTACATAATTTGTCTTTGATGAACTTCATCTTTGGTAGACCAATAACTAAGTCATGCTTAATCAATTTGTTCAAGTGCTCCATGTGAATGTGAGCAATCCTCTTGTGCCATAACCAAGCGTCATTGTTGTTTACCATAAGACATTGTACCTTCAGAGACAAATCATCTAAAGTAATCATAAAAATATTGTTAGTTCTTATACCTTTGAGTTTTACCTCATTGGTTGCCTCATCCATAATAAGACATTCTTCTTTGTTGAATTTAATCTTGAACCCTCTATCACAAAGTTGACTTATGCTAAGAAGGTTGTGCTTTAATCCTTCAACATAGAGAACATCCTCAATTTGAATGGATGGAGGTGTGCCAACTATTTCAACGCCAAGAATCTTTACTTTGGTGTTGTCTCCATAGGTGACATACCCTTTGGCTTTATGTACTAGATATGAAAATTAGTGTACATCTCCTGTCATATGCTTTGAACATCCACTATCAAGATACCAAACATTTGATGTGGATTTCAAGCATACCTACACAAACAAATTATTCTTTGTTAGGTACCCAAGTTGCCTTGGGTCCTTCACAGTTAGTTCCCTTTTTCACCCACACATAATGCCCACTTGCTATACTAAAGTTTCTAACATAGCAAGCATTAGGTGTATGGCCTTTAATACCACAATAAAAACAAGTAGGTTCAAAGTTGCTTCTATATCTAGAAGGATAAGATTTCTTCTTAGGAAATGTTTTCTTTTTCGATACATTAGCCTTTTTCTTTTGATGATTATGAACAACTTGCTTCTTTTCTACTTTCTTGGGATTGGAACTATTACTAGCCTTTACAAAAACAGTGGGATTGTTACTTGGTTTCTTAGAATTCACATAACCAAGACCCCTTTTATCATTCGGATAACATTGTTGGCTTAGTAATCCTTCCAATCCTCTTTGTCCTTTTTCATATCGTTCAATGACTCTTTTCAATTGAACAATTTGAAAGACATTTGATTCACACTTGGAGCATGCAAAGTTTTCTTTTTCTTTAATAAAATTCTGTTTTTGAAGATCAAAATCTTTAGTCATGGTGTCAATTTTTTCTAAACAAATTAGAAGTTCTTTTTCTTGATTTGACACCTTTTTGGATAAACTTTTGCATTCTTTCAAGAGTTCATCAATAGCATCTTGAATATCATCATCAAAAAGATTAAATTCATTACTAACCTCTTCTTCATCGTCGGAGTGATGTGAAGCCATTAATTCTAGATTTGCACATTCGTCGCTTTCCGAATAGGATGAAGAACTTATCTCATTATCTTCCCATGCAACATAAGCCTTTTTGTTCTTGAACTCCTTTTTGCCTTTGAATCCATTTTTCTTGGAGAGTTTTGGACAATCCGGCTTTATGTGACCTTGCTTTCCACATTCATAACATGTGACATCTTGTGTTGATGTGGAGGCTTCTTTATCTTTATGATTATAAAATTTCTTCCTTTTGACAAAGTTAGCATTATGAAGATTATTTTTATGACCAAAATATTTTCCTAACCTTTTTACAAGAAGCAAGCAGTTTTCATCTTCCTCCGATGCATCTTTATCTTGACTTTCTTTTGAATCAACTTTCAAAGCAATGCCTTTGGTTTTCTTCTCTAAATTTTCATGTTTTTCAAGTCTACCGAGTTACGTTTCGTATTCTTGAAGTTTTCCAAATAATGTAGCGGAAGTCATTGCAGAGAGACTCTTATTTTCCGAGATTGCCGTTACCTTTGGTTGCCATTCCCTAGTCAATGATCTATGTATTTTCAAGTTGAGTTCATCATTTGTCAAGGTTTTACCAAGAGCATTTAAGTGATTTGTCAAATGCACAAATCTCTTTTGTAAGTCAAGAATGGATTCTCCGGGCTGCATTCGAAATAGTTCATATTCTTGACTCAAGGTATTTAGCCTTGATCTTTTTACTTCAGCCGTTCCTTCATGAGTTTGAACCAGGGTATCCCATATTTCTTTTGCTGTTTTGCAGTTCGAGACACGGAAAAATTCGTCCATACTGAGTGCACCTTGAAGAAGGTTTATTGCCTTTTTGTCATAGAGAACTTTCTTTTTATCATCGTCGTCCCATGCAGTCTTGGGCTTTGCAGAACCAATGCCATTGATTACTGATATCGGGATAAATGGACCATTTTCAACAGCATCCCATACTTCCTCTCCTTGCGCTTCTAAATGCGCCTTCATGCGTATTTTCCAGAAGTCAAAATATTCACCACAGAATAGAGGAGGTTTGTTGTTACTACCACCATCTCTGAAAACTGGTTGATGATTTGCGGAAGCCATTCTGGATCTTTAGGAACAAGTTACCTATAACTTGCTCTGATGCCAATTGTAAGTCTCAGAGTGCCTAAGAGGGGGGGGGGGGGTGAATTAGGTCTTATAAAAATTTATTCGGTTTTATGAGAATGCTTGGTAGTAATTTTTGGTTAAGTGTTTGAAGGTTTTGATTATATCTTTATCTTTTCCTGATTATGGTGATGAAAGCGATAAATGCAGAAAAGTAAAGAACACGGTGATATATCCTGGTTCCCCTTACAATCCGAGAGTACTCCAGTCCCCTTTCCAACACGAAAGAGATTTCACTATAGTTAGAATGATTGTACAACCTATGCTTACTATCTAACCTATAGGATGATCAAAGGTTCTTAACACCTTTAAGACCAAACAAACACTAATGTGAATGAAGAACAATCCTCTTCAAATCACAACACTTACTTCCAACAATCCTGGATAGTAAGGGAATAATTTCTTTAAGTAATACAATGATTTATTTGAAGTATATGGAGAGCTTTATCAATCTTCAATTGATCTTCTTCTTCAAGATAAAAACAATTCTCAAACAATGTATATAAATGTTCACAATGTATGTATGAAACTTGTAATGATTCAATGAAAGTGTATATGGCAAGTTTCACAAAATTATGAACACATGAAAGTATGAATTCAAATGTGAATGAATGAGAAAATTGTTTTTGAAGAAAGTTTTTTGTTGTATGAAAATGTTATTGTGTTCTTGTTTTGAAAATCTGAAAATCTGCATTTTATAAAGTCATAAGAACCTCTTCATTCATGCCAATTCATATGAAAAGTTGCAATGCATTCATGAAAATATACCACTTGAAAAATGTTTAAAAAACAAAAGAAAAGCTGCACTGGTTCGCTAGGAACCGGTTCCGACACTAACAGAACTCGGTTCTTAGTGAACGTTATAAGTCAGATTTCGTATGCCTTGCTCTCATGTCATTGCTGCTTGTGCTCATACCCATCAAGACGCGCTTCAACTGCTGTCAAACGTTTACAAATCTGAAACGTTGCTCACTGTTTACAACAACAACTTTCCTTTGGTGGCAAAACCAGATTATTGGCCTGAATACAACGGCGATATAGTTTGGCACAATGACCAAATGCGAAGGAACAAGAAGGGTCATCCCAAAAGTAGGCGCATCACAACAGAAATGGACGATCTTGACAGGTTGGAAAGAAAGTGTGGTTTATGCCGTCAGGTCGGACACAATCGCAAAAACTGTCCGAATCGGGCGTCTGGCTCGACCACATAAATATTGTAAAACATAAAATCTTTTCATAATTGTGTTGTAAACATTTGGGTTTTCCGTTAACAGATTTTGCTACAATTAATAAAACGCGTACAACAATAATTAACGATATTCAATCTAGGAAATTACAACTGTTAACACAATTTCATCTGACCCATGCATCATCAGCATTACATCACTGTCTGTTTTGACTTCCTCCAACCACACATTAGGTCTTCCTGTCGCATGTGAGGTTGTTGTTCGTTTTCGCTAGATCCTTCGATTTTTCCCCCTCCGCAATGTCTCCATCTAGCCACCGCATCAACTCCCGCTTCAGACGCTCCATGGAGTGAATGTGCCAGAATTTCATTTTCATCGCAGGTTTCGTGGCGGAGAATATAACGTAACCATCTCTGCTAAAAATCATAGGCGACGTCATGACGCAAATAACGGAGTACAAAATAAAAATACAGTGCGAGAAAGTGTGAGAAATTTCAGAGAAACGGACGAATTATTTATAAAACAACATTTTGCCCTAGTTTTGCCCTAGGAGCCAAGTGAGATGGCGCCTCCTCTCACTTTTAAGGAGCATGCGCCATCTCACTTGGCTAAAAGCCAAGGAAGGCGCCAAGTGAGATGGCGCCTAGGGCAAAACCCTTGGTGGAGGCGCCAAGTGAGATGGCTCCTCCTTTGGGGAGTCATCTGAAACATGGTTATTTGCGTAATTTTTTCCGAAACCCGGTTATTTGCGAAATATTATTTTAATACATGGTTATTAATAAAAAAAATTCTCATCTTTGGGCCTTATGTTTTTTTGTTATTTCTAACCCCCCTGTTTCATTTTCACACCCCTGGCCCAGTTTTATTTTCTTTTTCTTATTTTTTATTTATTTGTTTTCTTAATTATTTTTCTAATATTAAAAAAATCATAAAAAATATAAAAATAATAGATTTATATTTTGACATAATTTATTTATTTTTTCTCACAAAAATTATTTTATTTAATCAATACTTTATTTATTTCACTAATTATCTTTGTAAATTTAATTAAAAATAGGTTTTAGTCATTTTCTTTTACACTATTTTAAATATTTTATTTTAATAATTAAAAAGACCAAAAATATTTTATAACACTATAATTTATTTTCAATACAAATATACCAAAAATACTTTTCTTAAACTGGATTTCTTTTAATCAATTTAGATTAGGGTTTTTATTAATTTCTTTTCCTATGTAAATTTAGGCATACCTTTTATTATTGTAATTAATTATTTTATTTTAATTAATTAGGTTAAAACAAAATCTCTTTTCTATAAAAAAATTCAAACAAATATCCATTTATTTTTACATTTCACCTTTTTGTACATTTATACATTTTTGTATAGTTATTCATCTTGTACATTATTTATTTCAATTCTTGTACAAATTCAATATGGTTGTAATAGATTAATTAGGTTTATTTTCTTGCAAACCCCATTTATAATTTGTACACCCCCTCCCACAAGTATTCTAATAGCGTAGTAACTTTAAATTCCATAATTATCGCTTTATATACAAATGCTAGTAATTAGGGTTTGTATGGAAAGACTAAAACCAATCAAATAGAAAACCATAATCAAAGACAAAATCAAGCATGAAAAATAATACATCTGCACACAAGCATCCCCTAGGGTAAATCCACTTTGTTGCCTTTACAAATCGGCCATATTATGTATGTGAGGTATCTTAGTAAATACAAAGCAAAAATACAAGATCATAGTCCCTCAATGACGCTATCTATGTTGCCTTTCAAATGATCTTAGTTCCTAAAGATAATGATAATATACCTTGCAACATTGCTAATCATGCTTATACGATGACCCACGCCCGTCCCGTTTACATCCAAAGATAGGGTTACTTACCAAATCAATGGTAAGATAACAATGTCAAAGGAAAAGAAAATAAACAAGAAAGACTTTTGAGTAGGTAGAATGCTCCTAATTACTTGCTCCATTTCAAAACAAACATCCTTGCTATTTTCAAAACAAACACCTACACTTTCAAAACCTCTTACAAACTTGAAAACATTTTCAAAAGATCAAACATCTTTGTATACATTCTTACGAACGAGAATCATTACAAAGATTGCCTAAACAATGGCCTCTTTACAAAATACTTTCAAATACCACACAAAGTACAATTTCAAACAAAAGCAAGTGATATAGCAAGTAACTAAGAGCCCATAGAAAACCATGGATGAAAAGGGTGCTAATACATTCCCTGTTCATAATCTACCCCCCGAACTCAAGAAATAATCTCAAAGGTCTTTCCTGTGCTTTTTCATCTTTCCTTTTGGATAAAAGAAAAGTCGGTGGCGACTCTTGCTAACCGCAACATTTGTGATCAAACGCAAAACAATCAAGTCAGTTCTCCCACCATACTACAGAACTGGCGACTCTGCTGGGGATAATTCTAAAAGTGGGGTTACCTTAGGGTTAGATCACATTTACCTGCTTTCATTATTTGATTTGTATGCTTTACATTATGGTTCTTTGTTTGGGTTTGAATCCTCTACTCGAATTTGGGGATATCTTATAGGTAAGTAGCAACACGTTATGGAAACTGTGTGGGGTATACCGTCATGGTCTAAGAAATAGCTATGTTAGTGCGACATATTTGTGGGCACCGGTAGCCCTTGAGTTAATCAAGGAGAATACGGGGCCGATGAGTGATGTCATGAAGCACTAATGAACTTTTAGAACCTTTACTTGACCAACTTGGCTATTAGGACGTAGTGAGATGACCGACTTTGGTGCAGTCCGAAGTTGGTAGATACTCGATACTACACTTATTGAGGTTTGGTTTTTCTGAGATATTCCGACCGCCATTAAAGAGGTTTGTGCTGAGACAATTCTCAAAGAAAAAAATCAGTGATATTGAGCTCCTTAGAACCCGGCTACTATTGCTAGGACAGGTTAAGCCAACTAAAATTCAAGAGGGTACTTACCTATGAGACTCCATGCAAGCCTAAACCTAAGGACTGGTTTGATTTGTTTGTGTATATTTACTGGTACATAACATCATGAGCATCATAACATCATACTCATTCACTAACCATTTCAAGGATCTTGGGATTCATCTTTGTTCTATTTTGTAGGACATGGATTTTATTCGTAGGAAAGCTATTTAAGTCAATCTTGTAAGAATCCCTCCACAACTTAAGGAGCTAGCTTCAAGGATTCTAGAAACTTCTCCATTCACTGAGAGACATGGTCGCCTACTCAACTTGGTCACCTCCAACACTGATGAAGACACGATGAAGGTGCTCTTTCAGTTCTTTGATCCTTTACACCATTGCTTCACATTTCCCGATTATCAACTTGTGCCAACTTTGGAAGAATTCTCCCAACTCTTGAGGATTACCATTCTCAATCAACTACCTTTCAACGGTACGAAAAGAGACTCAAAGCCTGAAGAGATTTCCTAAGCTCTACACTTGCAGTCATCTGATGTCACAACTAATTGGGAAACAAGGAGTGGTGTCAAAGGCTTCATAGCAAAGTTCTTGTTTGAGAAATCCAGAAACTGTTGGAACTCTTTGGATTTGCAAGCCTTTGAGAAAATTGTGGCTCTCCTCATCTATTGGATGGTTTTGTTTCCAAATCCTGACCAACTCATAGATGTGAACACCGTCAAGAACTTCATGTCTCGTAACCCGGTGCCTACTTTTCTAGGGGACATCCTACATTCTTTTCACACTCGCACCGTGAGGAAAATAGGTATCCTTATATGTTTCACTCCTCTCTTCGCAAGATGGTTTATTTCGCATCTTCCCCAATCTGTATTGAAGAACGAGCAAGGTTCAAGGTGGTCACAAAGGTTGATGACGCTCAAACATTCAGACATTCATTGGTGTTCCCGATCCATAGAGAATGTTACTAGTGTCGACCATTATGGAGAATTCCCTAATGTCCCTTTACTTGGCATTAGGGGAGGTATCACCTACAACACCTTCTTAGCCTTAAGACAATTTGGTTACGCCCGAAGGGATGGCCCACATGAGATGCTCATTCAAGGTTTGGTATTTGACTACGAGAACGACGATCAAGGTCTTTGCTAGAGATTCATCCGAGCTTAGAGGATGTTGAACAAGGTAGATAGCAAGACATTAGGGCATAAGAACTCCATCCCTCTTGAGCCTTACCTCAAATGGGTACAAACTCCCGCTCAAAGTCTTATGATGCCTTATCCCTCCATTCTCCCGGTAATCATTGGGCCTGTTATGGAAGGAGATGTTCCATACACTGTCCTGCATCCTGACATGCCCCCCTCTCTTAAAGACTTACAAAGAGATTAGATACAAATCAAGGGGGAGCGAGACACCTTCGAAGCCCAATCCTACGCTAGCGAGAAGAAGGTTTTGGAACTCACTAAGCAACTTCATGAGGAGTGGACTCTGAATGCCTATATCGCACCAAAGAGGATGCGTACTACCTTTTTATCTTAGAGTTTTTGTATTTGTTTTGCCCAAGGAGGCATTATTGAACTCAAGCTTTAATTTATTAATATAACGTGTGTTTTATTTTTGTCTAAAACAAATTTGAATCTTTAAACTCCTTGACATCATTGCATATGCATTTAACATTCATCATAACATAAGCAGGTTTCTTGCAACAAGTCTCCTAATCTTTCTACTGTTTATTTCAGTAAGATGGATCTCGAGCAAACGGTGAAGGACCTCCAAGCACAAAATGCTCAGTTTCAACAAATGTTCTTACTTCTGGCCAAAGGACAAGAAGAGTTGAAGACTTTGCTGGTTGAAGAGAAAAAGAAGAAAAAGAAAATAACCGGAGTTCTGAACATGGGAAGAAGATTCCAAGGGCAAGCAAGAAGGACCCTAGACTTTGCAACGTCATATGGCAAGAAAGATAATCAAGATGGAAAAGGCAAGGAAGCAGTTGTCTAGCCAGATTCAGAAGAGGAAGAAGAAGAAGAAGACTATTATGAAGAACAATATCCTTCGGGCGACGACAAGTATAAGCATATAGAAGAACAATTAAGTGCAATTGAAATCCAAAAAGTGCCTGGATTGGACTTTGAGGAGTTGGGATTAGTATCGAGGATTGTCATTCCTCTAAAACTCAAAGCACCGGTGTTCGCTAAATATGACGGAGTTTCATGTCCCAAAATGCATCTCCGTTCCTATGTGAGGAAAATCCAGCCTCATACCGCTGACAAGGATTTATGGGTACACTTCTTTTAAGACAGTCTGTCTGGAACTCAACTTGATTGGTTTTATCCGTTAGAAATAGCCAATGTTAATAATTGGGAAGATCTAGCCGCTGCCTTTTACAAACAATACCAATACAACACTGATCTTGCGCCCACCCGTACTCAACTCCAGAGTATGGCCATGGTTTCAAGTGAGGGCTTCAAAGATTATGCGTAAAAATAGAGGGACTTAGCAAGAAGGGTCCAGCCTCCCCTATTTGAAAGAGAATTAGTAGACATGTTTTTGGGCACCTTGTCAGGACCTTTCTTCAATCACTTAATTAGGAGCTCTTCGGCGGGTTTTACTGAATTGATATTGACCGGAGAAAGGGTAGAAGCCGGGATAAAAAATGGGAAGATTCTGAAAGATGCATCCTATGCTGCTGTAAGGAAACCGTTAATTGGAAAGAAAGAAGTAGTTGTTGTATATCCTCAGAGAAATCAAGATAGGGCTGAACGCCGTCCAATGGTGGGGCTGTCATGATTCCTAAACCCGCACCTGCTCAACAAAGAAGAAAACAGCCAAGAAAGGAAAGACCAGTCAGACAGTTCACCCGAATTAATATGACACTTTCTCAAGTATTGCCACATTTGTTAAGATCCAATCTAGTGACTTTGAAAGAAGCTCCAAAGAACCCTAACACAACCTCTCCTCACTATCATCCTAATGCCCGCTGCGCATACCATTCCAAGAGTCCAGGCCATGACACTAAAAACTGTTGGGCTCTGAAGAAGAGAGTATAAAACCTTCTTGAAGCCAAAGATATTGATTTCGATGCGCCAGAAATTCCCAATGTCATTACTGCCCCTATGCCCAAACACGACCGTGATGTCAACGCTGTTGAGGAAGATATGTTTGTTACTTCAGTTGATGAACTTGTGACCCCACTACTGACTATAAAAAAGAACTTGTTGAATGCTAGTGTATTCCTAGGCTGTGATGAAAGCTATCATTTTTGTTTATCCTCACCAAACAACTATCATTTGTTAAAAGCAAGCGTTCAATGCCTAGTAGATAACAAGGAGATTTTGTTCGAAAAGACTTCCGTTCCAACTGTTTCTTATAAGGATGTATTCATCGTGACCATTTCCGAAAATTCTTCCAGGGTCTCCACCAAAATACCCATTAGAATGACACCAGTTCCTAAAGTAGCTCCGTTGATAATTACAATGTCTGGACCAATTCCTTATTCGTCATACAAAACCGTACCATGGAATTATGGAGGGGATGTCTACTACCACGGTATCAAGAAAGATTGGCTAGCTGCTGAAGATTCAAGTTCCGAGAAAGTTGATTCCGATGTCAGTAATATCGTAAGGACTAGTAAGATAACCCGAAGTGGAAGGGTTTTCTCTCCAGAAATTGCTCCTCCAAAATCTACATCTGGACCCATAATCATTCTTGTTGTTGTTGCTCCTCCAAAGGTTATTCCCAATCCTACAATTATCTCTGCCAATACTCCTGTTGAAAAAACTATTACAAACCCTGTTATCACCCTTACTGACATTCCTGCTGTTGAGTCAACCGAGACTTGAGGTAAAGGTATTCTGGTTGAGCCTATCCGAATGAAGGCACAATCAGTAGCTATCCCTGAGACCTCCCGGAAAGAGATGGAGGAAATTCTAAAGATCATAAAAAGAAGCGATTATAACATAGTCGAGCAACTAGGGCAAACTCCATCAAAAATTTCCATGTTGGATTTATTATTATGTTCCGAGGCACATGAAAAGGCCTTGGTAAAGTTCCTTAAAACTGCCCATGTACCCCAAGAAACATCTGTCGATCAGTTCCAAGACTGTGTAGCCAGCTTGACTGCATATAATGGCTTAGGGTTTTCAGATGCTGATTTAATGCCAAGAGTGAGGAAGCATAATGAGGCATTACATGTCTCAGTCGAATGCAGGGGCACGACCTTGGCTCATGTTTTGGTGGACACTGGTTCTTCTCTGAATGTGTTTCCTAAAAAGGCTCTTGATAGGCTTGACTGTGAAGGATTGACATTGAAATCGAGCAACATAGTAGTGAGAGCCTTCGACGGCTCAAAAAGGATGGTACATGGGGAAGTGGACATAACCATAAAAGTTGGAACCCAAACATTTGATTCAACTTTTTATGTTATGGATATTCACCCTTCATATTCCTGCTTATTAGACCGACCGTGGATTCACAATGATGGTGCTGTTACCTCTACATTACATCAAATGCTGAAATATCCAATTCAGGGGAAGATCATCACTATTCATGGAGAAGAAGAGTATATGGTCAGCCATCTAAATTCCTTAAGATATGTGGAATTAGATGGGGAATTTATTGAAACTACCTTCCAGCACTTTGAAGAAGTCCCACATACGGTGGCAGTAACCAAGGTTGTGTCTCAAGTCTCCAAGATTACAAGGCCTCCGCTCAAGATGTCATCTTTGAAGGATGCCAAGGCAGTGATAGAAGAAGGTGAGTTCACTATTTGGGGTCAACTCCCAGATATCCCATACAAATCTGACAAATTTGGTATGGGTTTCACTTCAGGTGCCCAAAAAGCTGTACGCCGCGCTCGTGCCGGAGGACCACCCTTGAAGATCAACAACCGCGAAGTTAATACAGTAGAGGATGATGAAGACAGCTATGATCTGGAGGACTGGATTTTCCCAGTTGTCAGTGGAGGGCTCAACAACTGGGAGGCTAGAGATTTCGTCCTGATCACTTTTATCCCACAGTAATTTGTCTTTAAATTTTATCGGATCTATAATATTAAAATAATTCAGACTCTTAAAAACCTTGTGTCTTACCCGAGGCACAATGATCCATTTGTAAGGGTTATTATCTCATTTCCATATGACATCAATGAATCATGGACGTTTTTTCATACAAACTTTGTGCTCATTATTTTTCTTTTTACATTTTCATGTCTTTCAAAGATAGCTACTCTTACACACACTCACACTCACAATGCAGGTCTACATCCATTCAGGATCCCATGGGTAACTATTCTGCTATGGCCTTCTGTGACTCTGAAAATCTAATCTACCAAGCCAAAGACGAAGGTTAGGAAGAATGTGAAGTACAATGGGAACTCGCCAGGTTGCTACTACAAGAAAAGAGGACCATTCAGCCCCATGAAGAACCAGTGGACACAATTAACCTAGGTACCGAAGAAGACGAAAGAGAAGTCAAGACGGGTGCCAATATGGAACCCAGTGTTAAGGAGCGTCTGATTCAGTTGTTACACGATTATGTTGAGGTCTTTGCTTGGTCGTATGAAGACATGCCAGGACTTGATGCAGATATTGTGGTACATCGTCTACCAATAAAAGAAGATTGTCCACCGGTGAAACAAAAGGTCTGTCGTATACGACCAAACATGTCAGAGAAGATTAAAGCGGAAGTCATGAAACAATTTAGCGCTAGATTCTTAGCCGTCACCTCTTATCTGCAATGGGTTTCCAATGTTGGTCCCGTGCCCAAAAAGGACGGCAAGGTACGAATGTGCGTGGGCTACAGAGATTTGAATCGGGAGAGCCCTAAGGATGATTTCCCACTTCCCCACATTGATATCCTAGTTGACAATACGACACATCACAAAGTGTTTTCCTTCATGGACGGTTTTTCAGGCTACAACCAAATCAAAATGGCACCTGAGGACATGGAGAAAACAACCTTTGTCACACAGTGGGACACATTATGCTACAAGGTTATGCCATTCGGACTGAAGAATGTTGGGGCAACCTATCAACGTGCCATGGTAGCTCAGTTTCACGACATGATACATCACGAAATATAGGTCTATATGGACGACATGATAGCCATATCCCAAACATAAGAAGCTCATCTTGATCAATTACAAAAACTGTTTGAGAGGCTAAAGAAATACAAGCTGAGGTTGAACCCAAATAAATGCACGTTTGGAGTGAGGTCTGGTAAACTCCTAGGCTTTGTTGTCAGCAATAAAGGAATTGAAGTAGATCCTTCCAAGGTGAAAGTGATACAAGAGATGCCTGCTCCTCGTACTAAGAAGGAAATAAGAGGTTTCTTGGGACGTTTAAACTACATTGCCAGATTCATTTCTCACCTGACAGCTACTTGTGAACCAATCTTCAAATTACTGAAGAAAGATCAAGTAGTCAAATAGAATGATGAGTGCCAAACTGCCTTCGACAAGATCAAAGAGTACTTGCAAGAGCCTCCTATTTGGATGCCACCAGTCGAGGGAAGACCATTGATCATGTATCTGACTGTTTTGGAAAATTCAATGGGGTGTGTGCTGGGGAAGTATGACGAGTCTGGCCGAAAAGAGCATGCTATTTATTACCTGAGCAAAAAGTTTACCGACTGTGAAACAAGATATTCACTGCTCGAGAAAACTTGTTGCGCTCTGGCATGGGCTGATCACCGGCTAAGACAGTATATGCTGACCCATACTACCTTGTTGATATCTAAAATAGATCCAATAAAATACATCTTCGAGAAACCTACCCTCTCTGGGAGAATAGTGAGATGGCAGATGATACTCACAGAATATGACATACAATATACTACCTAGAAAGCAATAAAGGGCAGTGTACTAGCTGATCACCTTGCTCATCAAGCTGTGGAGGACTACCAGTCCATGAAGTTCGAATTCCCAGATGAAGACATCATGATGGTAAACAACTATGAAGAATTCAGATCATATGACGGACCTGAACAAGGATCCCAATGGACCCTGGTTTTTGATGGAGCGTCCAACGCACTCGGCAATGGTATTGGTGTTGTACTCATATCTACTGAAGCATGTCATACTCCCTTTACGGTAAGACTCTGCTTCAATTATATAAATAACATGGCAGAATACGAAGCGTGCATTTTTGGTCTCAAAGCTGCCATAGATTTGGGGATCAAATCCTTAAATGTATTCAGAGATTTATCTTTGGTCATCATCCAGATCAAAGGGGAATGGGACACAAAACAACCTAACCTTATCCCTTACAAAGAACATGTTCTGATATTGATCCCACATTTTGAGAAGATTACCTTCGAGCATTTCCCGCGAGAAGAAAATCAGCTAGCAGACGCACTAGCCACAATGTCATCCATGTTTAAACTTAAATGGGATATCGAAGCTCCCCAGATCACCATTGAACGAATGGAGGAACCAACTCACTCTCACGAGATTAATACTGAAGAAATAGTGGACCAGCCCTGGTTTCACGAAGTCAAGAGGTATCTCGAGGCTCAAGAATATCCGGAAGGAGCTTCAGTCAATGATAATAAGTTCTTAAGGAGATTCTCTGCTAAGTTTTTCCTTAGTAATGGAATTCTCTACAAACCCAATCATGACTTTATTTTGCTCCGTTGCGTAGACAAGATTGAAGCGGAAAAGATCATGGCTGAGTTACATGAGGGCACTTTTGGCACCCATTCCAGTGGGCATACGATGGAAAAGAAAATCCTACGGGAAGGTTATTACTGGTCTACCATGGAAGCAGATTGCTATCAACACTCTCGAACCTGCCATAAGTGTTAGATTTATGCTGACAAGGTGAACGTACCTCCGGTTCCTCTGAATGTCTTGACGGATCCTTGGCCCTTTGCTATGTGGGGCATCAATATGATTTGAGAAATCAAACCAACAGCCTCTAATGGACACCACTTCATCTTGGTGGCCATTGACTATTTCACAAAGTGGGTTGAGGCAGCCTCTTTTGCTTCTGTAACCAAGAATGTTGTAGCCCGGTTCATTAAACAGAATTTCATCTGTCGGTATGGTATCCCAGAGAGGATCATCACAGACAATGGTACGAATCTAAACAATACTATGATCACTGCCCTGTGCGAGTAGTTCAAGATCCAGAATCACAATTCTTCCCCTTACCGGCCGAAGATGAATGGTGTTGTCGAAGCTGCAAATAAGAATATCAAAAAGATCATATAGAAAATGACAGTCACATATAAAGATTGGCATGAGATGCTACCATCCGCTCTCCACAGGTATTGTACCACAACACACACATCAACCGAGGCAACACCCTACTCTCTGGTATATGGCATGGAGGCTGTCTTGCCTATTGAGGTCCAGATCCCCTCTCTAAGAATCATGAAGGATGCATACCTGAATGAAGAAGATTGGATCCAGACTCGACTTGATCAATTGAACTTGATTGATGAGAAAAGGCTTATTGATGTATGTCATGGTCAAATGTATCAAAAATGGATGATCAAGGCTTTCAACAAAAAGGTCAGATGCCAAGTGTATCAAGTCGGGGACTTGGTGATCAAACGTATCATACTACCGCAAGATGATCCCAGGGGCAAATGGACTCCTACATACGAAGGACCATTTTTAATTAAAAGCATATTCTCTGGTGGAGCAATGATATTGACCACCATGGATGGTGATGAACTGCCACACCCTATGAACACAGACATAGTCAAACGATACTATGCATAAAGAGACCCGCTAGGTCGACACACCTAGGCAAAACAAGGGCATACAGGCGAACCAAAAGGGTTCGAGCAAAAACTAGGGATAAAACCAAATAAATCTGTACACCCGTCAAGTTAAAAACCCAAAAGGGCGACTTGGGCAAAAAAGGGTATCCCGGTGGACTGAAAACCTGAAAGTGCGATCCAGGCAAAAGTTAGGGAATTAAAGCGTATGACTATGTCCCATTGGATCACCTTACGGAAAAACATTGCTTTCTACTAACAAACTCGACGTTTCTAATCAATTCAATCCGCTTCGGACAAAGCAACAAATAGACATGATGCTCAGAGACACGAAGGCTATAGCAGAATGGGAACCCCATGGGATTATTGCATATAACTATCTTTTCTTTGTATCAAAATTATCATTTTTTACAACGACGCTCTCTTACTAGAATGATTGTCTCATTGTACAAAAATACTTACTCAAAGTCAATACAAAGATATCCCTTTGAAAGTGCAAAACTATTGGTTTTTTCTTTACTCTTATGTTTTGTTTACAAAAACGTCCAATGATTTATTTTTGAACATATGCATTTGAACGTAATTACCATTTACAAATAAACAAAGTAAAAAGACAATCACTGATGGCTTTAAGAGATAGGGAAATATCTTTGAGCTATTCCATAAAATCCCCCGCAGTGTGCTGTTTAATCCCCAACGGAACAAAGTTTCTAGTTATAAATCCCCAGTACAAGTCATCCAATTTCTCAGGATTCCCCAACAGGATTTTACAAGCAGTACACGACATTTCCCTTATGACAAGGTTTATTTCTCTAAGAGGAAATTCATCAACACTTCAACTTCACAACATGAAGACTTACACTCCATATCCTCAGCAGCAGTCAGGGATTTTATTTCCCCCTATCCACAACAGTGCAGCAGATTAGCTCACATACACATACATCACATCCATATATCATAAACATCGATAACACGAATGCACATATCACAATCTCATTGTACCATGCATTTCATACAACATGACATTGCATACAACTAATGTTTTTTTACCCTTTTCAGGATAAGATTAATCAATAGCTACCAATAACAATGTTCAAAGGCTTTTCAGATACAGTTCAGATATGCTCCAGACACAGATGCCATTCTGATACTCATTCAGATTCAGCTTTCAGATACAGTTCAGATATGCTCCAGACACGGATGCCATTCTGATACTCATTTAGATTCAACTTTCAGATACAGTTCAGATACGCTCCAGACACGGATGCCATTCTGATACTCATTCAGATTCAGCTTTCAGATACAGCTCAGATACGCTCCAGACACGGATGCTATTCTGATACTCATTCAGATTCAGCTTTCAGATACGCTCCAGACACGGATGCCATTCTGATACTCATTCAGATTCAGCTTTCAGATACAGTTCAGATACGCTCCAGACACGAATGCCATTCTAATACTCATTCAGATTCAGCTTTCAGATACAGTTCAGATACGCTCCAGACACAGACGCCATTCTGATACTCATTCAGATTCAGCTTTCAGATACAATTCAGATACTCTCCAGATCCGGGTGCCATTCTGATACTCATTCAGATTCAGTTTTTAGATACAGGTCAGATATGCTCCAGACACAGACGCCATTCTGGTACTCATTCAGTTTCAGCTTACAGATACGATTCAGCAATCATTTTTGGATGGCATCTGCAAGCCCATCTCCAACAACTTTCCATCATCCCTCCAAATGGCATCTTTAATCCCATTCCCTATACCATCAACCTTCACATCACCGAGTGCAAATTTCTGGGCACTCTAGTGTCCAATCATCTTCCACCTTCGAGTCACGAATGGCAAAACTCGCCAATCTAACTCTTCAGGCTTAAGAAGATTGAACAGGGGCAACTGTTGTACCCCAAAATTTCCCCTCTCATTTATCAAGAATTTTTCTCACAAGATCTCCTTTGGCTCAAGACTGCACTAGGGTTGATCAGCTCAAGATACCTCCTTAAGCATTGATGACCAAAATTATGGTTTAAGTTTGCACAAGGATTTTTGAACTTCTATTTCTTCATATGACTTTCATGGATCATTATGGACTCCCAAGATTACTCATGTCAAGTTTCAAGCCTTGGATCACACTTTTGCTCAGTCAATTGAGTAGTTGACCTTAAAATCAGCTATATTGGGGAAAAAGTCATCTATGGCCAATTTACAGTCAAACATCATAATTTTTGATCTACATCAACATTTTAAATTAATATGTATCATTTGATCAAGTTTGGACCATAATTCCTCAAGAAATTTGATCAAATCTTCAAAAGGGCAAAATGGTCAAAATTAGGGCTTTGATTGGGAAAGGGCAATTTCTGATTTTTGACTTAGAAAATGATCAATTGGTTTAAGGCATGATCTCAAGAGTCCAATTGCATAACTTTTACCTAATGACATGGCTCAAAACATTGCAAGTCCAATAGATTGACAGATGAATTTTGCAGTCAACTGATCAAAAGTCAACTACATACTGAAAAGTCAAACTTTGACTTTTTGGTCAAATTCAAATGCCAAAGATCACAATTCATCAAAACATGTGAAAATATGAAACGTATTCATCAAGAAATCCAAAATTCAAGATTTCATTTTGAAAAGTTAAAATTTCTAAACTTAAAAATATTTCTAAGTGTTGGAAATTTCTTATTTTTTCATAACTTTGAGCAAACTTTTCACCATGATGCAAGGTGATTCAAGAGAAACTTCCAACATGAAAGTTGTAGATATTCATGAAATCTACAACTTTTCTTCACCCAACTTATTCCAAAAGTTCTTGGATCTCAAGTTATAATTTTAAGAACATGTGGTCATGAAACAAAATACTTAGTGAAATTGAGCCCTAATTTGGTCAAGATTTTGACCCAACTTCATGACACTTTTTCATATAGTTCCAAGGGGAATATTCAAAAGAAATTCAAATATGGTTTTAGAGAACATTATAATATTTCCAAAATGTCCAAGAACTCCTTGAGATCATTCTTGAGTAGGGAGAATCAAAGAGATGAAGTTAGGGTTTTATCACTTGAATTACAAGGCATTTTGTGATGAACAAAATTCAAATTCAAAGTTGTGCTGCATAAACTCTACTTTGCAGGCCTAAAACTTGTTAGGCACTCCATAATTAATTTCTTACATAACTTTTAGAGGTCTCATTTCAAGCATTCAATGCAAGGCCATGCTTTATATCCATTTTGGGAAGAAAGTGCACATTGCCATTTTGATAAAGCGACTTTTTGCACAAAACTTGTTCTTGAGCCTTGCACTTGTTCTCTTCTGATCATACAAGTCCTATAATTCATAATAAACTTGTTAGACACTTACAATCACTTAGCCCATGCTTGTACTACACATTGAAACTTGTTTTCCCACTTTTCTTCAAAATCACGTAACCTAGCAATTAGCTTGAGACTTGTACTTCTGATTGTCCAAAGCTCTAAAACTCTTTTGTTTATACATACACAAACCATTTTCCACAAGGACACGAATGCTTAAGCCCTCAAACACTTTGAAATCAAAACTTGCACCAAAAACCTCCATTACTTGTCATTTCTGACCTTGAACTTCAAATACACAATCCACTCGTGCGTTTTCAATTTTAATCAATCACAAAGCTTCTATAACTCATATAGAGGCTATCCAAACCCTTACTACACAATTGTAACACCATTTGCACCATCCTCAGTTTTCAAAATCAGGGGTCTGCAAGTGGACTTCTCCAGAACTCCTCAGCCACCTTCAGCTCAAGCTAAGCATCCCTTTAGCTTCCTGGGAACTTGAGGAAGCTAACTCAATCATTGGAACTCACTGAAAGCTTCTCAGACTCCAAACCTGATACTCTCTTGCAAGGTAAGTTTCCTAACTATGGAACTTTTCATACAAGCATCATCAATGATTTATTTTTGAATGAAACATGTAGATATCATTGCCCTAAAGCTAACCATGTCCATAGTTTCCATTAATTTTGCCTGAGCTTAGATAATTTTAAGATTGAATTTTCTGAGATTTTTAAGGTTCAAATTAGAGCCAATAAAATTTATGTTTGTCTTTGATCTATAGCTTTAATGCTTTATATTTCTGAAATCACGAGGAAATTTGCTACAAGTTTCATGTTTATAGTTTTCATTTTTGTTGAGAAATGAACAAGTTACAGTTGGTCTGGCGGGAGGTTGAAGATGAAGTGTAAATCAGGGTGCGTTTTGTATCATATATTTATTGTTTTGCTTATGTTAATGGATGTATAGCCACCCAGTGATAGAAGCGCGTGCCTGTAACCAGAGGGACCTGGGTTCTAGCCCCAGTGGTACCCTTTTGATTTTTTTCTTCACATTTTTGCATTTTCTAACTTTCCTTTTTGCAGGCGCAGGGCTTCATCTTTGGGCCTTATGTTTTTTTTTAGTTATTTCTAACCCCCCTGTTTCATTTTCACACCCCTGACCCAGTTTTTATTTTCTTTTTCTTATTTTATATTTATTTGTTTTCTTAATTATTTTTCTAATATTAAAAAAATCATAAAAAATATAAAAATAATAGATTTATATTTTGACATAATTTATTTATTTTTTCTCACAAAAATTATTTTATTTAATCAATACTTTATTTATTTCACTAATTATCTTTGTAAATTTAATTAAAAATAGGTTTTAGTCATTTTCTTTAACACCATTTTAAATATTTTATTTTAATATTTAAAAAGACCAAAAAATTTTTATAACGCTATAATTTATTTTCAAGACAAAAATACCAAAAATACTTTTCTTAAACTTAATTTCTTTTAATCAATTTAGATTAGGGTTTTTATTAATTTCTTTTCCTATGTAAATTTAGGCATACCTTTTATTATTGTAATTAATTATTTTATTTTAATTAATTAGGTTAAAAAAAAATCCCTTTTCTATAAAAAATCCAAACAAATATCCATTTATTTTACATTTCACCTTTTTGTACATTTATACATTTTTGTAAAGTTATTCATCTTGTACATTATTTATTTTAATTCTTGTACAAATTCAATATGGTTGTAATAAATTAATTAGGTTTATTTTGTTGCAATACCCATTTATAATTTGAAAACCCCCTCCCACAAGTATTGTAATAGAGTAGTAACTTAAATTCCGCAATTTATCGCTTTATATACAAATGCTAGTAATTAGGGTTTGTATGGAAAGACTAAAACCAATCAAATATAAACCCTAATCAAAGACAAAATCAAGCATGAAAAACAATACGTTTGAACACGAGCACCCCTAGGGTAAATCCACTTGGTTGCCTTTACAAAATGCCCATATTATGCACGTGAGGTATCTGAAGAAGTGAAAAACACAAGAAGGGGGGTTGAATTGTCAAACTGAAAATCAATGCAATCAACACGATATTTTTATCCTGGTTCGTTTGATCTCAAACTACTCCCGTCCACCCGTCAAGGTGATTTCGCCTCTCTCCAACGAGGTCTTAATCCACTATATTCAACTGAATATTACAATCTGCTTTACCAACTGCTAAAGCCTTCTTGATGCAAACCACAAACCGGTTTGTCAAGGAATTACTTTCTTACAAAGAATTGAAATCTAGGTGTGTGAATGTTTTCTACAAAACTGTTTATCACAACTGTGATACTACACAAATTAAGCTTAAGAGAACTAGATTGCTAAAACAATTGAGTAAGGAATTTTGGAGCTTTTAGCAAACTGAGAGTGAGGAAGATGATGAATAGCTTTTTGGCGTGTAAATTCTTGTAGAGCATTAGCCAATTCAATCTTCATTGACTTGTTCATATAGCATTGGAAATAGTGTACGTTGGAGAATAATTCTGTTTCAATGCTAATAACAATCTTTCCTTATTAAGCAGATCTTGTCTGGAATGATGCCGTTGGTAATAACTCATCTTGAATGCACAGTACCGTTGCCACTTAAGCGTGTTCTGGCTTTGGCTCATTCTGACGCTGCTTAGGTGCTGATGAACTATTGTTGTCTTTATCAGAGATCAGAGTGTTGAGCAAAGATCTGTTCATCAAGCTTCAGCATAAGCGCACGTTAATCTTCTGATTCTGGTATCTAATATAACATCTTCTGATGCTGATGTTGATATCCAATTTTCTGATGCTGATGAGGATGTTCTCATGCTGATACCCATCAGAGTTTCTGTAAAACAGAATGTAATTTTTAGATAGCATATGTGTCTTACATGAATCATACAATTAATATATCTTAGCATTTTGTTATCATCAAAACTTAAACTTAGGGTAGTAGATTCAAACTTTGTTCTAACAATCTCCCCCTTTTTGATGATGACAAAAACTAGATATTTTTTAATTGAAAATAGCGTGAAAAGTATCAGAGATAACTGAATAATAAGTTGTATCAGAATTAATTAGGAAGTTATCAAAGATAAGGGATAAGAGATATCAGAGTTTAGATTGGAGATACTCCCCCTGAATTTATTACTTCCCTTTTTAATTCCAAGAGTTCTTCAGGATCAGATCTTTATTGACTTTCTTTGAACATCAGAATATCAGAGCTTCAGATCAGAATATCAGAGCTTTGAACATCAGAATATCAGAGCTTCGAGCTTCAGTGTATCAGAGGTGATTAACTTCTTGTACCTGTAGACTTATGCAAAAACAGAAAACATTCAAGTATGTCAGAGTGTTAGAATGTTTGAGACTTTTTGTCTCAGTAATCCGTTATTGAAAAATATCATTCTTGTTCTCCCCCTTTTTGTCAGCAATCAAAAAGTGTAAGTGATGTGCTAAAAATGATCAGAGCAGAAAAACTTGTTATATTAAAAATTCAGAGCCAGACAAAGCAGTACAGATGATATGCAAAGAAAACATTGAAAATATCATGAATGAAAAACTAAGGTTGGGGTGGGAAGCGTGTGAACAGAGTCTCCAGCATTGCCTTAATCTGATCAGCAGTTTCAGTCTGCTTGTGCACCATGCTGACTACTGTATCTATCTTGCTGTCTTGCACATCCATCCTTTCCTTCATCTTCTGATCATTTTCATCCATTCTTTGCTGCAGACGAATGTCATTCAGCTTCAGCTCTTCCAGAGTCTGCCTGTCCAAGGCAGCTTGAGAAACATCAGAAGCAGGAAGCTTCTGAGAGCTTTCTGCAACATCTTCAGCTTGACTGACCTCTTCAGCTTGAATAGTCTGATCTTCTGCTTGCTGAACTTTTGAAGCTGGACGCTTCTCAGACCATGGCTCACTATCCAGAAAGAGCACTTCGTCCTGTGGCAGCTGACTTTCAACTTCCTTCAGCAGCTTGCTGAAGTTCTGTTGTGCCTGCTCATAATTGATGTCTTGCAATTTGAGGGCTTCAGCACGTACCCATATTCTGAACCGTGTCCAGAGCTGGTCTGAGGCAGCAGGATCAATCATTCCAGGACAAACTTGCTTTAGAGAAGCAATCCATTGCTGCAAACCTGTTTCAAAATTCACAATGCCAGAGCCAACATCTGGCTGTTTTGGTTTGGGAATGGCTATTTTGTGTTTGAGATCAGTAAGACGGTTAAGGATTGTTAAATCGATGAAGGTCCTGTTGTGGTCTTCTGTAGTTTGTTTGGGAGATGGAGTTGGGGAATCAGAAATAATAATTGGACTGTTTGGAGTGTTTGGAGGGGTAGTTTTTGGTGAGGATGGCAGTTGGGCCATGGTTACAGTTGTTCCACATGGCAACTGAATTGCCAGGGGTTGTGGCTTAGAAGATTGAGGAGAATGAGGTTCAGGTGATGGAGTTTCAGAGTGATGAAACTCAGGTTGTGGAGGTGATGGTTGAGGTGATGGTGGATGAATTTCTTGTTGAGGAGAGGGAGGAGGAATTGCTGGTTGTGGAGAGGGAGGTGGAATTTCTGGTTGTTGTGGAATTTGTGGTTCTTCTGGTATGGGTGAGAGAGGTTGTTCTGGTTGAGGAGAGTGGACAATTTCTGGTTCAGTGTTTGGATTATCTGAGAGGTGAGCGGAAACACGTTCATCAATTTCAGATAGAACTTTGTCAAGTTCTGATGCCGTTGATGTTGTGGGTTTTGGAGTTTGGGATTTGGTACGGGGTCTCCTGAGAGTCAGTGACTCAGAAGGGTCATCTTCTGGTTCGGTATCATCAATAGTTGGTATGGGGATTGGAAGTTCATGTGAAGCTGGGGTTGGGATTGATGTTGGAATAGCAGAAGAATTTAAAATAGAAGCAGCAGATAAATTACCTCTTTTCTTAGGGGTCTGCTGGGATGGTCCTTCTGAAGTGGCCTTTCTTTTCTTCGTCTTCTTTATAGTAACTTCTGGTTGTTGTTGGTGCAGATCTTTGATATTCAGCTTGGGATCTGTACCATCAGCCTTGCAAGCATCCAAGTATCTGAGAACCACCACTGGTTTAGATTCTATCTCAGAAAATAATGGAAAGTCGTCCAGAGGGACTCTTCTTCTGGTGATGTCAGCAAGAGGAGTAACGCTGGGCTCCTTTCTGATATTCTCTATCAGTTTCATTTTCTTCAGATTCTTGGCGTTCAGAGGCTTGCCAACAGTAGGTTCAATAGAGCTTAATTCCTGAGCTTCTGTAAGCTGCTCTATCAGCCTATTCTCAGTCAGAATATCTGATATTAACCTGCCAAAGGGTATGCAATCCCTTTTTGTTCTTTCTTCTTCCCTTGTCTCCTTGACGCTGGTCCTAAGGTGATTAAACAGAAGATGAGCCAAGTTGATTTTTACCTTCTGATTAATAAAATAGATCAGAAACTGCTGATCTATATTTATATAATCAGGAGAGCTTGTTGGCTTCCTGTGATTAAAGCACCCCAGAATGATCTTCGCCCATATTCTGTCTTGATCCTTTAAGTCTCTGATTTTGCTGCTGGGAACCCCATGGGTGAAAATCTGCCTTGCAATGACAGCAACGTCAGAGCATCTTTCAGCCATGTCGATACAGCGGATACCACCACCATTGTATCCAATCAATCTTTCTATGTGATCCTCAGTGATCACAATCTTCTTTCCTATTATGTAGGAGGTGACTTGATGCGTTGATGAGTACGCATGAATCCAGAACTCCTTGACCAAGACTAGGAACGTTGGTCCAACCAACCTATCAAAATATTTCTCCCATACCTGTGCCCTAACTTCTTCTGTCAAGTCAAATCCATTTTCTTTCAGACTAGAGAAGTCAACAATCAGTTCAGACAGCACTTCCAAATTTTTCACTGGTGTAAGGAGTGTTCTGAAGGGAACTTGGTACTGTTCAGAAGAAGCCTCCTTCTGAGAACCTGCAGAAACATTGCTGGAGGTTGCCATGTTCACACTTAGGGTTTTTCTAAGAAAACTGAAAAATGGGTTTCTTTTGAGAGAGATGAACACACAAGGAAAATGCAGAAAAATATTTGTGAGATTGTAAGAAACGGTAAAAGATAAATGTGAGATGTTAATGTGCTTAAATAGATTTCAAAATAATTTTTGAAAGTGTAAACGGTTTCAAGAAAGAGAAATAATTCATGATTACGTTTTTAAAACATGATTACTTTCATTTAATGCTTGCTAATTTTGGGGGATTTGAGAAATATATTTGAAACGGTTACCAGACATGTGTCTCAATGCACCCAATCAGCATTTTGCCTTCTCAGAAGCGTGCACGCGTTCTGCTTCAGAGATTTGTTGATGATTGGATGACACTTGTTTGATTTAGTGAGCAGCACGTCTATCCTTTAGCTGAAACGCTCAGATCTTTAAGAATAGCATCTGATACAATCTGCATGTCTATCTTTCTGAAAAGAGATTGATCAGAAGTTCACAGTAAACAGAAAACACATTCTGAAGGATAATATATAGAATTAAAGCATTTTCACTCTGGGCAGATTTTCATGCTGAGATGTTTCAGAATGAAATTGAACCTATCTTCAGAAAGGGGTTTAGTGAAGATATCAGCCCATTGATGGTCTGTATCAATAAATTTTAAGTTCAAAATTCCTTTCTGAATATAGTCCCTAATGAAGTGATGTTTTATTTCTATATGCTTAGCCCTAGAATGTAAAATAGGATTCTTACTTAAGCAAATAGCAGAAGTATTGTCAGAGTATATGGATGTTACTCTCAAAAATCTGGAAGTCTTCAAGCTGACTTTTCATCCAGAGCATTTGTGTGCTACATCCTGCTGCTGCTATGTACTCAGCTTCTGCTGTTGATAGCGCAATTGTGGATTTCCTTTTGCTGGACCAAGAGATCAGATTTTCTCCCAGAAACTGGCAGCTTCCAGAAGTACTTTTACGCTCTACTCTGTCTCCAGCAAAGTCAGCATCGCAGTAGCCTACTAAGCTGTAGTCACTAGATTTTCTATAAAATAAACCCAGATTAATAGTACCTTTCAGATACTTGAAAATTCGCTTAACAGCTGTTAAGTGAGATTCTCTAGGATCTGATTGGAATCTAGCACAAATACATATGCTGAATAAGATATCAGGCCTTGAGGTTGTCAGATAAAGGAGAGAACCAATCATACCTCTGTAGACCTTCTGTTCTACCTTTTTGCTTACCTCTTCTCTTAAAAGAATGCACGTGGGATGCATTGGAATCTTTGATGGCTTACATTCTGAGAGGTCAAATTTCTTCAGAAGATCTCTGACATATTTGCTCTGATGAATGTAAGTTCCCTCTGGAGTTTGATTGATCTGAATTCCTAGAAAGAATTTCAGTTCCCCCATGAGGCTCATCTTAAATTCTGCCTGCATACACTTAGCAAATTTTCTTCCAAGAGAAGGATTAGTAGATCCAAAAAGAATATCATCAACATAAATTTGACAGACTAAGATGTCATTCTTAACTGACTTACAGAATAAGGTAGTGTCCACCTTCCCTCTGGTGAATTCATTTTCTAACAGAAAGTTACTTAGTCTTTCATACCAAGCTCTGGGAGCTTGTTTCAGACCATATAGTGACTTCTTTAGTTTGAAAACATGTTCTGGATGTTTTGTATTTTCAAAACCAGGGGTTGGTGCATATAAACCTCTTCTTCTATATAACCATTTAAGAATGCACTCTTGACATCCATCTGATACAGAGTGATGCCTCTATTAACAGCAAATGAAATTAAAAGTCTGATAGACTCTAACCTGGCGACTGGAGCAAAGGTTTCTGTGTAGTCTATTCCCTCTTGCTGACTATAACCTTGTGCTACCAGTCGTGCTTTGTTTCTGATGACTTCACCTTGTTCATTAAGCTTGTTTCTGAACACCCATCTTGTTCCAATGACGTTGAATCCTTTTGGTCTGGGAACAAGATCCCATACGTCATTTCTGGTGAATTGATTCAGATCTTCTTGCATTGCTAGAATCCAGTCGTTGTCCAGAAGTGCTTCATCAATAGAAGAAGGTTCAATCAGAGACACAAGTCCCATGAGGGTTTCTTCAGAGTTTCTGAAGCTTGCTCTTGTTCTGATTGGATCTTCCTTTCTTCCTAAGATAGTTTCTTCTGGGTGATCCAAGCTGCTTCTGGGTAGTCTCTTCTGAGGTTGATCAGTAGCTGTTGTAGGATTGCTAGCAGTGCTCCTTCCAGATGTTGAAGGAGTGTATATGTTGAGAGCTTCTGATGACTTGTCTTCAGAACCTGTAAATTCAATTTCCATACCTGCAAAAACTTCATTCTGCTTTGACTTTTCAGAGTCAAGCTTATCATTAATACAAACACTGATTGATTCTTCCACAATCTGTGTTTCTGTATTGTATACTCTGTACCCTCTTGAGCGTTCAGAGTATCCTAACATAATACACTTCTGTGATTTAGAGTCAAACTTGTTCAAATAATTTTTTGTATTCAACATAAAACAAGTATATCCAAATGGATGAAAATATGAAATGTTGGGCTTTCTGTTCTTCCACAATTCATATGGAGTCTTTTCCAGAATAGGTCTTATTGAGATTCTATTCTGAATGTAGCACGCTGTGTTTATTGCCTCTGCCCAGAAGATCTTAGCAGCATTTGTCTCATTGATCATGGTTCTGGCCATTTCTTGCAATGTTCTGTTCTTTCATTCTACAACTCCATTTTGTTGGGGAGTTCTAGGACAAGAGAAATCATGTAGAATGCCTCTGTCATTAAAGAATGACTCAAAATCTTTGTTTTCAAACTCTCCACCATGATCACTTCTGACTTTAACGATTCTAAGATCCTTTTCATTCTGAACTTGGTTACAGAAGGTAACAAACACAGAGTGTGACTCGTCCTTGTGTCTTAAGAACTTTACCCATGTCCATCTGCTATAGTCATCTACGATTACTAACCCATACTTCTTGCCACTGACTGAAGCAGTTTTAACTGGTCCAAATAAGTCAATGTGCAGAAGTTCTAATGGCTTAGAGGTAGAAACAACATTTTTAGATTTGAAAGAAGGTTTTGCAAACTTGCCTTTCTGACATGCTTCACACAGAGCATCTGAATTGAACTTCAAATTAGGAAGTCCTCTGACCAGATTGAGTTTGTTAATCTGAGATATTCTTCTCATACTAACATGCCCCAATCTTCTGTGCCAGATCCAATGCTCGTTGTTAACAGACAGAAGACACTTTACATTCTGACTTTTTAGTTTAGAAAGTTTGATTTTATAGATGTTGTTTTTCCTCTTTCCATTAAACAGGATAGTCCCATCTTTCTGACTAACAGCTTTACATGATTTTTGATTAAAGATTATATCATAACCGTTATCACTTAATTGACTTATGGATAACAGATTATGCATTAATCCATCTACTAGCAGAACATTATTTATAGAGGGAAGATTTCCATTACCTACAGTTCCAGAGCCAATGATCTTTCCCCTCTGATTGCCTCCAAAGCCAACGTGGCCTCCAGGCTTAAGTTCCAGGCTTTGGAACATATGCCTTCTTCCCGTCATGTGTCGCGAGCAGCCAGAGTCCAGGTACCATGACTGGTGTTTCTGATTTGCTGCTAAAGATATCTGCAACATGTATTATTTTATCCTTAGGTACCCAGATTTTCTTGGGTCCTGATTTGTTAGATTTACCAAAACTCTGGTTGAATTTTGGTTTCACAGAATACTTACTGCTAGTGTATTTAATATCATGTGTGTGACCATACATAAAATGTGAGTTCAGAGGAGTGTGTTTAATGGTTAAATCCATGACATTCTTTGGTGTAGGAACCTTACCTTGGTATCCTATTCCCTTCCTGCCGTTTCTGCTAACTCCATAGATCATTGAAGTCATTTTGCTTCTATCTATGCTTTTAGCAAGGAACTTCTGGAAACTGTGATCATACTCCTTGATGATCTCATCAGCACTGCTGGGAGTTTCAGAAATTGGTTCCTTGTGAGAGTTTTGTAAAACATTTTCTAATTTTGAAATTTTATTTCTCAGCTCAGAATTTTCCAATTTAAGACTCTCAGTCTTATCAGAGTCAGATTCAAGATTCCTTTTCAGGTTTCTGAATTTAACTCTAATCTGCTGGTACCTTTCCAGGATTTCATTAAGGCTTTCAGCAAGTTCAGCCTTAGTAAAATTAATTGCAAAGTCAGGAAATACCTCTTCAATATCTGATTCTGAGTCTGATTCAGGAGCTTCACTTTCTTCTGAAATGTTGGCCATGAGAGCTATGTTTGCTCTCTCATCATCTGATTCTGAGTCAGCTTCAGACGAGTCAGAGTCATCCCATGTAGCCATGAGACTTTTCTTCTTTTCTCTTCCAAACTTCTTTTTGGGCTTTTCCCTTTGAAGCTTTGGGCAATCACTCTTGTAGTGTCCTTGCTCATTGCACTCGTAGCAGATGATGTCCTTGGTGTTTGGCTTTCTGCTTCCTGAGGAGCCTTCAGATCTTCTGTATCCAGAGGAAGAATCTGACCTTCTGTATCTGGAAGAAGACTCGTTCTGATCAGATCTTCTGGGATTCCTGAACTTCCTTTGCCTCTACTTCCACAGTTGGTTCACTCTTCTGGAGAGGAGAGAAAGTTCGTCTTCTTCTGATGAGGATCCATCAGATGTTTCTTCAACTGCCTGTAAAACTTTAGACTCAGATTTTTTGTTAGATTTTAATGCTAAAGGCTTACCTTGCTTCTGAGGTTCATCAACTTCTAGCTCTATCTCATGACTTCTGAGGGAGCTGATAAGTTCCTCCAGAGAAATTTTGTTGAGATCTTTTGCTAGCTTCAGAGCTGTAACCATTGGCCTCCACTGCTTTGGTAAGCTTCTGATAATCTTCTTGACGTGATCAGCAGTAGAGTATCCTTTGTCCAGAACCTTGAGACTAGCTACCAGAATTTGGAATCTTGAGAACATTGTTTCAATGGATTCACTTTCTTCCATTTTGAATGCCTCATACTTCTGAATGAGCGCAAGAGCTTTAGTTTCTTTGACCTGAACGTTGCCCTCATGCGTCATTCTGAGTGAGTCAAACATGTTCTTTGTTGTGTCTCTGTTAGAGATCTTTTCATATTCAGCATAAGAGATGGCGCTGAGAAGGATGGTTCTGGCCTTGTGGTGATTTTTGAAGTCACGCTTTTGTTGGTCAGACATTGCTTTCCTATCAATCTTCTGACCGCTTGCATTCACATGGTGCGTGTATCCATCTGTCACCATGTCCCACAGATCAGCATCATGTTCCAGAAAGAAGCTTTCAATTCTGTCTTTCCAGTAATCAAAATTTTCTCCATCAAAGACTGGAGGTTTGCCGCTGAATCTGTCTTTGTCTTCATTGTTGTCATTGCTGGTGTGTTGATAAATTCCTACCATTGTGTTTTTCTGACGCTGGATCTTGTACTGACACGATTAAGTGTTTTAGCTCAGAACCAGGCGCTCTGATGCCAATTGAAGAAGTGAAAAACACAAGAAGGGGGGTTGAATTGTAAAACTGAAAATCAATGCAATCAACACGATATTTTTATCCTGGTTCGTTTAATCTCAAACTACTCCAGTCCACCCGTCAAGGTGATTTCGCCTCTCTCCAACGAGGTCTTAATCCACTATATTCAACTGAATATTACAATCTGCTTTACCAACTGCTAAAGCCTTCTTGATGCAAACCACAAACCGGTTTGTCAAGGAATTACTTTCTTACAAAGAATTGAAATCTAGGTGTGTGAATGTTTTCTACAAAACTGTTTATCACAACTGTGATACTACACAAATTAAGCTTAAGAGAACTACATTGCTAAAACAATTGAGTAAGGAATTTTGGAGCTTTTAGCAAACTGAGAGTGAGGAAGATGATGAATAGCTTTTTGGCGTGTAAATTCTTGTAGAGCATTAGCCAATTCAATCTTCATTGACTTGTTTATATAGCATTGGAAATAGTGTACGTTGGAGAATAATTCTGTTTCAATGCCAATAACAATCTTTCCTTATTAAGCAGATCTTGTCTGGAATGATGCCGTTGGTAATAACTCATCTTGAATGCACAGTACCGTTGCCACTTAAGCGTGTTCTGGCTTTGGCTCATTCTGACGCTGCTTAGGTGCTGATGAACTGTTGTTGTCTTTATCAGATATCAGAGTGTTGAGCGCAGATCTGTTCATCAAGCTTCAGCATAAGCGCACGTTAATCTTCTGATTCTGGTATCTGATATAACATCTTCTGATGCTGATGTTGATATCCAATTTTCTGATGCTGATGAGGATGTTCTCATGCTGATACCCATCAGAGTTTCTGTAAAACAGAATGTAATTTTTAGATAGCATATGTGTCTTACATGAATCATACAATTAATATATCTTAGCATTTTGTTATCATCAAAACTTAAACTTAGGGTAGTAGATTCAAACTTTGTTCTAACAGTATCTTAGCAAAAACAAAGCAAAAATATAAGATTATAGTCCCTCGATGACTCTATCTATGTTGCCTTTCAAATGATCTTAGTCCCTAAAGAGAATGCTAAGATACCTTGAAACATTGTTAATCATGGTTATACGATGACCCACGCTCGTCCCGTTTACATCCAAAGATATGGTTACTTACCAAATCAATGGCAAGATAACAATGTCAAAGGAAAAGAAAATAAACAAGAAAGACTTTTGAGTAGGTATAATGCTCCTAATTACTTGCTCTATTTCAAAACAAACATCCTTATTATTTTCAAAACAAACACCTACACTTTCAAAACCTCTTACAAACTTGAAAACATTTTCAAAAGATCAAACATCTTTGTATACATTCTTATGAACGAGAATCATTACAAAGATTGCCTAAACAATGGCCTCTTTACAAAATACTTTCAAAAACCACACAAAGCACAATTTCAAACAAAAGCAAGTGATCTAGCAAGTAACTAAGAGCCCATGGATGAAAAGGGTTCTAATACCTTCCCTTTTCATAATCTACCCCCTGAACTCAAGAAATAATCTCAAAGGTCTTTCCTGTGCTTTTTCACCTTTCCTTTTGGATAAAAGAAAAGTCGGTGGCGACTCTTGCTAACTGCAATGTTTGCGATCAAACGCAAAACAATCAAGTCAGTTCTCCCACCGTATCACACCATGATAGCAATGTTGTAAGATGTCTTAGCTTTCTCTTTGAGATACTAATATCATTTTGAAAGGCAATATTGATAGCATCATCGAGGGACTATGATCTTGTATTTTTGATTGCTTTTAGCTAAGACATTCCACATGCATAACATGGCCATTTTTGTAAGGCAACAAAGTGAAATTACCCTAAGGGTGTAAGTGTGAAAGTGTATTGGATTTAAATGCATTGTTTATCTTGAATTAGGGTTTGCTAACTTGTTGATTTTATCTTTCCATACAAACCCTAATTACTAGCATTTATATAAAGCGATAAATTGCGGAAAGTAAAATTACTAAGCTATTACATCATTTGGGGAGGGGGTATACAAATTTAGAAATGAGGATTTGCAAGAAAATTAAACCTAATTATCTATTACAACCATATTAAATAAATGTACAAGAATTGAATAAATAATGTACAAATGCAAATGGAAAAAAATGATTTTTGTTTGGATTTTTATAAAAAGGTTTTAACCTAATTAAGAGGGATGATTAATTAAAATTAAACAAAACTTAAACCTAAATTAATTAAGAAAGAAATTAAGTAAAAAGTATTTTTAGGGTTTTTTATGAAAAAGGTTTTAAATTAATAAAAATAAAATGAGAAAATTAATTAATTAAGAGAAACCAAAATTCCAAGTTAATTTTAATTAAGAAAGTAAAATAAAATAATAATTAAACATAAGTCTAAATATTAATTATTTAAGAAAAAGAAATTAATTTGTTTAAGAAAATGTTTTTTTTAATCTTTTTTTGTTTTATAAAGAAAATAAAATATATAAGTGTAAATAATAAATAAAAATATTTTTGGATTTTTTTATTAATAAAAATAATAATAATAATAATAATAATAGTAATAAAAAAAATAATAAAGAAAAATAAAATATAATAAGAAAAATGAAAAATAAATAAAAAATGAAATAATAAAAGTTGGATCAAGCTGCATAAGTAAACAGGGGGGTTAGAAAAAAGTAAAAAAAGTTGAAAGCCCAAAGGGGGAGGCCTTGGTGCCTGGCTGCAAACAAAAAAAAGAAACAGAAAATATGGAAAAATAACAAAACGGACGCTGGGGTTCGAACCCAGGTCCTAAAGTTGAAAGGCGCACGCTTTAACCACTAGGGTGGTCATACATCCGTTTATTTAATTGAAATAATAAATACATAATACAAAACAAGTTCCAGAAATGAACTTCATCTTCAACCTCCAGCCATGGATCCTGTAACTTCACCATTTCTCAACAAAAATGAAAGGTGCAAACATGAAAGTTGCTCCATTTTTCCATACGAATCCAACCATATAAATATCATAAGCTATAAATTAAAGATGAATGAGAATTTTCGAAAGTACCAAATTTTGACCTAATTATTTTTAGAGATTCAATCCTAAAATTCTCCTAGCTCAATCAAAGTAAATGAAATCTGTGGACATGTACAGCTTCAGGGCAATGATGTCTACATTTTATCTTCACAAATGCAAGCCTAACAATGCCTAAATGAGAAGATAGAAGTTCAAGAAATATACCTCAAAACTGGAAATCGTGAAATGAGTTTGAGCTTCTTTCAAGGTGCTGCAGTGATCAGGTTAGCTTCCTCAAGTTCTCAGGAAGCTAATGCAATGATTAGCTTGAGCAATGGATGGCTGGAATGGCTTGGAGAAGACAATGTGCAGACTTTTTTTTTGTTATGGAGGATATGGTAAATAGTGTACAGTTCTGGAATAAGGATGGGGATGAGTTGTATTTGAACTAAGGAAGCTTTTGAGATGATTTGGAGAGAAAACACACGAGTAGTTTGAGAGATGGGAGTTTTTGGTCAGGTCCTGCACAACAATGGAGGTTTTGTGAAATCTGAGTTTTTAGGGAGTTTGAGTGAGTTTTAGGGTGTTAATGCCCGTGTCCTAAGTTGCATAATAGTGTCTCAATGTATAGGAAAAGATTTTGAGAGCTTTTGCTGATCAGACGTACAAGTTCACATGTTATGGCTCTTTTTCTTGTTTTTGAAGCAAGCTTGATACACATTGTCCCAATGCATAGTACAAGGCTATTTAGAGTGGTTACAAGCTTTAAACATGTCTATCTGACTTTGCATGTTGAGTATGTGCTGAACAAACAAGTTAGAGGCTCAAGAAGGATGGACTTTGTGCATAAAGCCACTTTTCCAAAATGTCAATGTTGCCTTTCTTCCTAAAATGGTATTAAGCATGGCCAATTATTGAATGCTTGGATTAAAGCTTCTAGCAGATGCGCAAAACATTAATTATGGAGTGACAAACAATTTTGAGGCCTGCAAAGCAAAGATTATGCAGCCTAGCATGGATTTGGTTCATGTGTTCATCAAGAAATGGCTTGTAATTCAAGTTTGAAAACCCTAACTTCTTACCTTCGATTCTCCTTGCTCAAATATGATCTCAATGAGTTCCTGGACATTTTGGAAATCTTGTAACATCCTATACAACATCTATTTTGGACATTTTTGAAAATTCATCTTGGAACTATGTGAAAAATTTCCATGAAGTTAGGTCAAAATCCTGCCTAAACTAGGGCAAAATTTCACTAAGTTTCCAAGTTTTATGAACATGTGTTCACAAAATCATAACTTGAAATCCATGCATTGATAGAACAAGTTATGTTCTACAATGTTTTAGATCTCATTGAGATCTACCACTTTCATGTTGTAAGTTTCCTTTGAATCATCTTGCATCATGGTGAAAATTTGGCTCAAAGTTGTGAAAAAAATATGAATTTTCCAACACTTAGAAAAATTTCTAAGTTTAGAAACTTTGACTTTTCAAAATGAAATCTTGAATTTTTGATTTATTGATGACCAAGTTTCATATTTTGACATGTCTTGATGAATTGTGATATTTGAGATTTTGACCAAAAAGCCAAAGTTTGACTTTTCAGTGTACAAATGACTTTTAATCAGTTGACTGAAAATCATCTGTCAATCAATTGATCTTGAGGAATGTTTTGAGACATGCCATTAGGTAAAAATGAATTATTTTAAACCTTGAGATAATAACTTAAACCAATCAATCATTTTCTAGGTCAAAAATCAGAAATTGCATCTTCTCAGTCAAAACCCTAATTTTGACCATTTTGCCCTTTTGATGATCTGATCAAATTTCTTGAGGAATTATGATCCAAACTTGATAAAATGACATATAGTTTATGATGTTGATATGGATAAAAAATTATGAAGTTTGACTTTAAATTGACCACAGTTGACTTTTCCCCCAATAGAGTTGATTTTAGGTCAACTGACCAATTGGCTGAGCAAAAATGTGATCCAAGACTTGAAACTTGACATGAGCAATCTTGAGAGTCCAAAATGATCCATGAAAGTCATATGAGGCATTAAAAGTTCATTTTTCCTTGTGAAAACTCAAACCCTAATTTTCAGTCATCAGTGCTTGAGGAGGTGTCTTGAGCTGATCAACCCTTGTGCAGTCTTGAACCAAAGGAGATCTTGTGAGAGATTACTTGATAAATGAGAGAGAAAATTTTGGGGTACAACACCCTCCCTTTTCATAGCCTACCTCCCAAACTCAAGAAAATATCTCAAAGGTCTTTCTTGTTCCTTTCACCATTCCCTATTTGGATAAAAGAAAAGTCGGTGGTGACTCTTGCTATCCGCACTAATTGCGATCAAACACAAAAACAACTAAGTCAGTTCTCCCACCGTATTACAGAACTGGCGACTCTGGATGGGGATAGACTTAAAAGTGGGGTTTCCTTAGATTTAGATTACATTTAATTGCTTTCATTGTTTGATTTGTTTGCTTTACGTTCATGGTTCTTTGTTTGGGTTTGTTTTAATCCTATACCCGGATCTGGGGAAACTTTTAGGTAAGTAGAAATAGATTGTGGAAACTGTGCGGGGTATACCGACATGGTCGAATCAATGGCTACGTTAGTGTGACACATTTGTTGGTACCGGTATCCCTTGTGTTGAATCGAGGAGAATACGGGGCCGCTGTGTGATGTCATGAAGCACTAAATAACCTTAGAACCTTTAATGGAACAACTTGGCCATTAGGAAGTAGTGAGATAACCTGCTTTGATGCAGTTCGAAGTTGGTTGATACTCGATGCTACGCTCATTGAGATTGGACTTTCGGGATATTTCGGTCTCCAATAAAGAGGCTTGCGCTGAAACAAAGCCCGATGAAGAAAGATCAGGGATATTGAGATCCCCTAGAACACGATTACTTTCTAGGACAGGTTGAGCCAACTAAACTTCAAGAGGGTACTTACCTACAAACTTAATGCAAGCCTAAACCTAAGGAATTGTTTGTTTTGTTTGTATATAACGACTTGTTTTCCTTTGTTTGTATATGATTATTTGTATATAAACATCATGACATCATACCGTGGCATTATCAATAACCATTTCAAGGATATCAAGGGCCTGTGATGCAGGGTCATGTTGAACCAGACGTCCATCAAGAGGCGATAGGATTTATTCTCCTCTAACCAAACGCCCTCAAAGAGCAAAGCATGATAACTTGAGTCAAGGTCTATGACCCACTTGACACGGTGAGCTTGATTCTCGTGTAAGGGCATTCAACAATACGAAGTTCTTCACTCAAAGTTGTGATCAAAGTTCAACTTCTAACAACTTCTTGTGTTTACCCCGCGAGATCCTTGAAAAAATTGCATCCACATATCATGCATGCCATCATAACATGTTCTCCCCATACAGGTTTTCTCATCTGCTTACTGTTTAATTCAATAGAGATGGCTCTAGAGAAAACATTTAAAGATCTCCAAGCTCAGAATGCCCAGTTCCAACAAATGCTCCTGAACTTAGCCAAGGGGCAGAAAGACCTGAAAACACTCTTCACCAAAGAGAGTAAGAAGAAGACTAAGAAGAAGGTTGTCACCCTCAACATAGGAAGAAAGTTCAAGGGGCCTACCCAACTAGCTCAAAAAGAAGATAATTCTTCTAAATAAGAAGACAATCAAGAAGAGGAAGCTAGAAGCACTAGAGCTAGGGATAACCAAACTACTGAGGACGAAGACTATTCTGAGGAGCAGTATCCATTGGCGGATGGAAAATACAAATATCTTGAAGACAGACTAAAGGCTGTGGAGATCCAAGTTGTGCCTGGCTTGGACTTTGGAGACTTAAGCTTGGTTCTTGACGTGGTCATTCCCTATAAGTTCAAGATCCATGCTTTTTCCAAGTATGATGGGGTCTCCTGCCGAAACATCATCTAAGGTCTTACGCGCATAAGATTCAGCCACACACTACTGACCAAAAGCTCTGGGTCCATTTCTTTTAAGAGAGTCTTGTTGGGACTCAACTTGAATGGTTCTATCAATTGGAAGGTTCCCGCATCCACACTTGGGAGGATCTAGCTGCTTCTTTCTACAAGCAGTACCAATACAACAATGATCTTGCACCAACTCGTGTGCAATTGTAGAATATGACCATGGGTTCCAACGAGGGCTTCAAAGAATACTCCCGAAAGTGGAGAGACCTGGTCGGCAGGGTACAACCACCCTTAACTGACAGGGAGCTGATTGATATATATGGGAACTTTGACATGACCTTTCTTCAATCACCTAATCGGAAGCTCCTCAGCTGGGTTCACCGAGCTCATTCTAACTGGGGAATGAGTCGAAAGTGGAATTAAAAGCGGGGAAATCCAAATGGCTGCATCTTCAAGTACTGAAAAGAAGCCATACAATGGGAAGAAAAAGTCTAATGCTATATACGACCAAAAGGGTTGTAATACGAGCAACCATGATCAACATATGGGGGCAGTCCTGATCTCTAGTCCTGCATCGCGGCGATAACAACAACGGGGAAATCAGTGAAGGCAAGACGAGCCCAAGAGACAGCTTACCAACATCAATATGCCACTGTCTCAAGCATTACAACACATGTTGAGGATGAATCTTATTACGTTGATAGGACCTCATCCAAACCCTAAAACTTCTTCTCCTAACTACAATCATGATGCAATATGTGCTTATCATTCCGGCAGTCCTGGGCATGATACTAACGATTGTTGGGCGCTGAAATACAAGATTTAAAACATGATTGACGCCAAGTAGATTGAATTCGGCCCTCCAGAGACTCCCAACGTGATCACTGCTCCCATGTCAAATCATTGAGAGCGTCCATTTCATTTTGAATTTTCAATTGTAATTTCTTTTGTTGTTCAAACACCTATCTATTAATGTTAAACTTTGTTTCATTAATGCATTGCATATGTTTGTCTTGAATTAATCCATTCATTTTCACTATTTTTAAACTGTGCATTTTACTCCCTTTATGATATTCAACTATTGTTTAAAAGTTGTAAGCCTTTAGAGGGAGGATGATGAAAACAATAGCATAATCTGATAGAGTATGCTTTTGAACAGACCTTGCTGACGATGTACATACGTTCTTTCAATTCCTAAACACTGGAGTTATAAGGAAGATGATACCTAGTCAACCCCTTTGAGCCAAAGAAGTAGGAGTTTTCTTTTCATGCAAATTGAAACCTTTAATCCAAACCTAGGGCAAGGTTAGTTTCTCAGTTAAGTCAAATGCGTGTTCCGTCGCAAGCTTTCACTTTATACACAATAAATGACACCAAAAACATTATTCTAAATCAAAAGGCGACGATGGTTCCCTGTAAAATAGGCAGTCATTATATCTCGAAAGAAAATACCACTAAGTCAAAACCTACAAAGGAGACTTAAGATAAAAACTGGGGCATCCCGCTGACTGTAATCTCAAAACAGCCAGGAAAAAATTAGGGATAGTGAATCAAAAATATGTCACTACAAATCCTCTACAACATGAAAAATGTTGCAAAAAATGAATGCCTTCTCCAACAAACTTAACTTGTCCGAACCATCACCAAAACGTCATTCCAGACTCAATTGGAGTTCAAACGCACAATTAACTGAGTTTAGGACTGGAGAACATCATGGAGAACGGGTTGGGTACAAACACACTTTGAGCCTTATCCTTTGTTTCTTAAACTGTGAACCAGGACATACTACAACCCTTCAAAAGTGCTAATTGAAGCATGGGTTAGTTCGAAAGCATACTGTTACAAAAGGTATCCTGACTCCTGTAAGGCTTACTGTAAATCCTGAGTTGAATTCATATTCTTACATAATTCTTTTATTTGCTAACACGCATTTTCAAACTTCAAGACAAACATAAACTTTGCATTATTTGAATATCACTGTTTCCATATAGTTAATTGTTTGACAACAGGGAAATTCACACGACTAATATCTAGTGAACAAAAACTCTCTCAATGAACAAAATATCTTCAAATGGAAAGACGCTTCCAATGACAAACCTCTCAGAATCAAGGGGCAATTCATGATCTTTGTCCAACACATTTGGGGCAGTCAAGTCGAGATTCAAAGAATCTCTCAAGAAGTGCTGAATAACCAGGGGCAGGTCTGCATTTGAATCACTTGGGGCATTGAACATGAATTCCAACAAAGGGCCACGTATGACCAAACACACATTTTTTGGAAGCATTACAAAACCTACTACTATGGACAGTGACAACACTTACAAAGTCTCCATTCATAAGGTGACCCCCAGTCAAGTCCCCACAGTGTCATCTCTAGAAGGTTATCCCCACAAAATAATCTTCACAATAAGGGTATAAACCCCTCCACGACAAATTCATGGATATCCCCATAAAGTCGGATCCATGCAATCCCCAGCCAGAGTCTCAATCTCCAGAAAACCTCTCCCCAGCTGAGTTGGTCTGAAGAAGAATCCTCGAGGATTTCTGCCAAAAGAAAACGCCTCCCCAGCAGTTTGTCAAATTTTCTCTTCAATAGGGTTTATTTCCCCAAAAAAACAGAAAAATTCACCAGCTTAAGTTTGCCTCTCAGACTGTCACAAATTAAGGGACCACAACCCCTAATCCCCAATGAAGTCATCAACGAAGTCAATGTCATCTCTGAAAGTTACTGCAAAGCATGGACACGACCATATAATAGTTTAAAAGCTCCTCTTCCCTAATAGAGTTTACCACTATCCCTAGTGAGTTGCTGCAAGGCCTGGAATCCAACCAGATAACATTTAACTTCTTTATCCCTAACAAGTTGTTAACTTCCATTCTCTCCAATCAAGAGATAACTCCCCACTAGAGAAACAAACGACTAGAACTCCTGAACTCTTTCCCTCAATAAGAAATCAACACTCTCCATAGAGTTTTCCCTCAAGAAGAAGTCAATATACCCCAGCGGAGTTCTCCTCAAACAACAAAATAGGAATCCCCAACAGAAACATTCTAAAACAAGGCCTGAATGTGTGCATACTCTTCATCCCGAACATCAGTCCGGGATTTAATTTCCCAAGGCTCGTCAGCATTTGTCAAGGCTTTATTTTTCCAGACAAAGATACACTTCAATAACGTTTCACATTTCATACGTCATAGCATAGACATACGAAATGCATATAGCACAATCTCATTTATTTTAAGAACACCCGTACACAATGCATTTTATACATTACATACAACTAATGCTTTAACTTTTTAGGAAAGATCAATCAATAGATAATTATCATCAACAATTTTCAACAGGTCCAAGATTAATACCTGAAACAAGATAGGACAACTATCTATGAGCGACTGATTGTAGAATAATACCTAAAACAAGACAGGACAACTATCTACATAAGCAGATTAAAGATTAACTCCCGAAACAAGTCGGGGAAACTATCTTTCTTTCAAATAGATGCCGTTTTACACAGACTCATCCTAAAGAAACCCTACCCAGGTTTCTTCTCTTGAATTCCCATATGCAATTCTACGCGGATTCATCCTAAACCAACTCTACCCAGGTTCGTTCTCATGAATTCCCAGATGCAGTTTCACACAGACTCATCCTGAAGCAACCCTACCCGGGTTCCTTCTCATGAATTTCCAGATAAAGTTTCACACGGACTCATCCGGAAGCAGCCTTACTCAGGTTCCTTCTTATAAATTTCCAGATGAAGCAGCCTTACCCGAGTTCCTTCTCATATATTTCCAGATGAAGTTTCACACAGACTCATCCTGAAGCAACCCTACCCAGGTTCCTTCTCATAAATTTCCAAACACGGCTTAACATGGGTCCATTCCAGCATGTCATTCAGAGTTAAATCAACCAAATATTTATTCTGATACTTCTCCCAGTTACAGTAAAGCTTAGACTTAGTCTAATTTCTATCAACAATCATTGTTGGATGGCATCCATAAGCCCATCTCCGACAACTCTCCATCATCTCTCCAAATGGCATCTTTAAGCCCATTCCATACACAATCAACTGACACATAGTCGAGTTCAATTTCTGAGCACTCTAGTGTTCAATCATCTTCTACCTTCAAGCTACAAACGACCACTTGCCATACTCGCTTTTCAGGTTTAAGAAGATTGAACAGGGGCAGCTGTTGTACCCCAAAATTTGCCATCTCTTTTCTCAAGACATTTTCTCACAAGGATTTATTAAAGTTCAAGATTGCACAAGTATAATTGGATTTTTAATGCCCCACATAGTTGCCATGGTTCATATTGGATTTTCAAGCATCAAGTCAAAGAAGAAACTGTTGAAAGAGAAAAGCAGATAATTTGTTTTTTTTTGTGACAAAATTGAAGAAAAACAAGCTTACTTCGATTCATACTAGCTTCCAATGGGCATTTCTTCGATTCATACTAGCTTCGACTGGGAATTACTTCGATTCATGCTAGCTTCGACTGAAATCCTTCCTTAATGCTAATTTCAACTGGGCAATGTCTCCCTTTGAAACAAATTGCTTCGATTCAGAAAGCAATGGCCTCCTGTAGGTTTGCTTTGATTCAGAAGGCAATGGCCTCCTGCAGGCGTGCTTCGTTTCAGAAGGCAATGGCCTCCTACAGGTTTTCTTCAACTCAAAAGGCAATGGCATCCTGTAGGCTTGCTTCGATTCAGAAGGCAATGGCCTCCTGCAGGCTTGCTTCAATTCAGAAGGCAATGGCCTCCTGCAGGCTTACTTTGATTCACAAAGCAGTGGCCTCCTGAATGCAAGCTTCATTTGGACAATGACTATATTCATACAAGCTTCGATTGGGCATTTGGCCTCCCACGAGCAAGTTTAATCCACAAAGCTTCTATTTGAGTATTGGTTTCCTTCGAAGCAACATACTTCGAATCCAACTCTAAACCCTTCGAGCAAGCTTGGTTGAAGAACATTGATCAAATCTCACTTGTCATACTATGTTGCTTCAAAATTTTACATAATTAGAGGCTTACACAAATTTGTGATGCATTACACAAAGATTCGAAGCTTTACCCATTGGAATATACCATTTTTGGATGAAATGGTAAAAAGCTACATATCTTTTTCATAACGATTACTTTAATCACAAAGTTAGTTTTTTGAGCTCCCAACCTGATTTTATCTGAACACAAGCAGTGTCAAAAAGCATAAGTCAAATATCCTGGACCCAAAAAGCATTAGGCCCCACTTGTACTTGGACTTGGGAACTATGAAAATCCATAAAACTTGATTCTTTCGTTTTCAACCAAACCATGGTTTGTCATCTTACAAATCTGGTTACTCCAACATCTCTAACCTTTTCTCTATAAATAGAGAAACCATTTGCAAGCTAAAAAGAGACTTTTGTTGGGTGAAAAAAATCATCAAACACTCCTAAACTCTCAAAAACTCAGAATCTCCATCCATACACCATATAAAGAGAGAGATTACTAGCCTAAAACACTCCCAAAATCTGAAATACCTCCTTGCTTTATTTTGGCCTTTCGATTCACTAAGACTCCGTATACCAGATCTTAGATTCAAGTGATTTTCAAAGAAAAGTAACAACTGGAATAGCTTCAGGGAGGTTGAAGCAGGTTAATCCATCATCAAACTGTTCTTGGAGGCTCTGTCGAAGTATCTCAAGTTTCGCTCCAAGAGGTAAGTTTTTCTTAAACTTGGAACTTTTCATTCAAACATTATTTTTATATACAAATAAAAGAAAAGATGTAGATATAATATTTAGGAAGTTGACCATGCTTTTAGTTCCGATTATCATTGTTTATACGTTGAAAACTTCAACTCTGACTAGTTAGGATTTGATTTTGGTACCAAACAAATTTGTGCTAACCTCTGATCAGTAGCTTTCAAAAGTTACATAGATAGATTTATATTCAAATTTTAGACAGGTTTGATATTTACACTTTTCGATTTGGTTGAGAATCAAAGCTTTTAAAAGCTTAACATGGTGATATGTATCCCTGTGCTCGAAGGAAGAAGAAGTTGAGCATTTCAAACATTCATAAACGAGTTCATTTTGTACCTAATCGAAGTTATCTTATGAACAAATGAAACAGACCACCCCAGTGGCACAAACAACGCGCGTGAAAGGCGTTTATATATCAGGTTCTGGGTTCAAACCCTGGCAGGACCATAACAGTTTTTATCATTTATTTGTTTCCTTTTCCTTTTAACAAACTTCAAACATTTTACCAACCAATCAAAACAACTCCTTTTGAGTTGATTTTTTGCACACTATTTATATACAATGTTTTATTTTATGAATATATAAAAATATCACAAAAAATATTTTATTTTCATGATTATTTTGATTAACCAAAACCTTTCTTTAACAAAATCAAAACAAATTCATTTTCTTTTTATTCATATCTTGTATATTGATTTCCTTTTAATTCTTGTACATTATTCAAATTCAATATGGTTGTAATAGATAATTAGGATTTAATTTCTTGCAAATCCCCATTTGTAAATTTATACACCCTATCCCCAAATGATGTAATAGTGTAGTAAGTTTACTTTCCGCAATTTACCGCTTTGATATAATTTTTTAGTAATTAGGGTGTCTATGGAAAGATGAAATCAATGCTTAGAAAACCCTAATCCAAGATAAATCAAGCATTAAAAAATAAACACTTACACACTTGCACCTCTAGGGTTAACTCCACTTGTTGCCTTGAGAAAATGGTCATAATATGCATGTGAGACGCCTTAGCAAAAACAACCAAAAAATACAAGATCATAGTCCCTCGATGACGCTTCGAATGTTGCCTTACAAATGATCTTAGTCCCTCAAGAGAAATGCTAAGATATCTCACAACATTGTTATTCATGACTATACAATGACCCACACCTGTCCCTTTACATCCAAAGATAAGACTCCTTACCAATCAATGGTAAGATAGCAATATCAAAGGAAGAGATAAATGAACAAAAGACTTTTGAGTAGGTAGAACATTCTTAGTTGCTTGTTCACAATCCATATTCAAAACAAACATCTTTTCAAACACATCAAATAATTTCAAAACATGAAAATATTTTCAAAAAAGTCCAACACTTTGTATGCATTCTTATAGAGACGAGAATCATTACACAGTTTGCCTCAACGAAGGCGCTTTTCAAAATTACTTTCAAAACCCACCACAAAGCATATTTTCAAACAGAGCATTTTTCAAAGTGATCTAGCAAGCAACTAAGATCCCATAGATAACTATGGATGAAAAAGCGTGCTAACACCTTCCCTTTTCAAAACCTACCTCCCGAACTCAAGAAAATATCTCAAAGGTCTTTCCTGTTCTTTTCACCCTTTCCTATTTGGATAAAACAAAAGTCGATGGCGACTCTTGCTATCCGCAACAATTATGATCAAATGCAAAAACAATCAAGTCAGTTCTCCCACCGTATTACAGGTGGTAGAGGACATTGTCGTTTGTGTGGGTCCTTTATCAAGGACATTAAATAGAGGATGGCTTTTTTACCTATTAAATTTGTTGGATTCGGTTTATACTCAAAATTAGAGGATGCTTCATATGTTGTTATTTCTTCCACGGCCAAATCTTGGGTATTACAAGACCATATATTAAGAGACAGTGAGATATATGGTATGAACTCTGATTTTAACAAAGCTTTAAATGTTATTAGTGGTATGATTCCAAAATTTGACCTTATCAATCTTACTAGAAAGGAAAGTTTCCCCTAAATCCCAACATGTTTTGGTGGATGTATTTTTTAGTAAAAGTATTCAGGATATGGAAGTAAAGTTTGATATGACCACACGACAGAAAGTCGTGTTTAGTTATTTGCAAACATCACATGCTCATGATTTTCTCATATATATTCTTATTAATGGGTTAGACTAGCATATATAATTAGTTGAGTAACATAGTATCTCTAGATATCGACTTATGATTCCCTTATTTCATGTTGATGAGATCTACCCTATTTGCCATAAGGTGTGCTTGAATACCTTTGGTGAGCACTTGGTTAATTGTAGGGAGCTTACAATGTTCAAATATTGGAATAAATTTGTTAGGAATTTTTTTGGATGTATTTTGGTGGGTGGGAGTACCTGTGAAGAAATAGGCGCATGTGAATTTGTCGACCGACCCAAAAAATGTAAGATTTAAACTTAGGTCAGCTGATGTTATGATGTACGAGTGGATAAAAGGGAAACATGCATGCATGGTGTGATACGGTGGGAGAACTGACTTGGGTGTTTTGCGTTTTATCGTATATGTTGCGGTTAGCAAGAGTCGCCACCGACTTTTCTTTTATCCAAAAGGAAAGGCTGAAAAGAACAGGAAAGACGTTTGAGATTGTTTCTTGAGTTCGAGGGGTAAATTATGAAAAGGGAAGGTATTAGCACCCTTTTCATCCATAGTTATCTATGGGCTCTGAATTGCTTGCTAGATCACTTGCTTTTGTTTGAAAATGTGCTTTGTGTAGTTTTGAAAGTATTTGTAAAAGGCGCCATCGTTTAGGAAAACTTTGTAATAGTTATCGTTCGTAAGAACATATATAAAGTGTAGAGATTTTGAAAATGTTTCAAGTCTGGAAATGTTTTGAAAGTGTTGGTGTTTGTTTTGAAAATAAGCAAGAGTGTTGATTTGAAAATGAGCAAGCAACTAGGAACAATCTACCTACTCAAAAGTCTTAGTTCATTTCTTCCTTTTCTTTGTCATTTCTATCTTACCATTGATTTGGTAAAAAGCCTTATCTTTGGATGTAAAGTGACGGACGTGGGTCATCGTATAGCCATGATAACAATGTTGTTAGGTGTCTTAGCATTTTTCTTTGAGGGACTAAGATCATTTTGAAAGGCAACACATATAGCGTCATCGAGGGACTATGATCTTGTATTTTTTTTGGTTTTGCTAGTATATTCCACATGCATAACATGGCCATTTTTGTAAGGCAACAAAGTGGATTTACCCTAAGGGTGAAAGTGTGCAAGTGTGTTGATTTACATGCTTGTTTATCTTGAATTAGGGTTTACTACTTGTTGATTTTAGTCTTTCCATACAAACCCTAATTTACTAGCATTTATATAAAGCGGTAAATTGAGGAAAGTAAAATACTAATCTATTACATCATTAGGGGATGGGGTATACAATTTTATAAATGGGGATTTTGCAAGAAAATTAAACCTAATTATCTATTACAACCATATTGAATAAATGTACAAGAATTGAAAAATAATGTACAAATGCAAAATGGAAAAAGAAATAATTTTTGTTTGGTTTTCATGAAAGGGTTTTAACCTAATTAATAAAATGATTAATGAATATTAAATAAAATTAACTTAAACTAATTAAGAAAATAATTTAACTTAAAAAGGATTTTTTAGGGTTTTTTATGAAAAGGTTTTAAATTAAAAATAATAATGATAAAAATTAATTAATTTAAAGAAAACCTAAATTCTAAGTTAATTTTAATTAGAAAATAAAATAAAATAATAATTAAACCTAAGTCTAAATATTAAATATTTAAGGAAAAAAAGAAATTAGTTTGTTTTAAGAAAATGTTTTTTAGTCTTTTTGTTTTTTATAAATGAAATAAATAAGGTGTGAAAATAATAATAATAATATTTTTGGATTTTTTATTAGTAAAGATAAAAATAATATTAATAATAATAATAATAATAATAATAATATTAAAGAAAATAAAAAATATAATGAAAAAGAAAAAAAATAAATAATAAATAATAAAGAAAAATGGGCCAGGGGTGTAAAAGTAAGGAGGGGTTAGAGTTCAGCAAAAAAAAAGCTCAAAGGGGAGGCCCAGGCGCCCGTTTCAAACAAAAAAAGATGGAAAAATGTGAAAAAAACAAAACAAAAGGGTACCACTGAGGCTCGAACCCAGGTCCCAAAGGTTAACAGGCACACGCTTTACCACTGGGGTGGCTATACATCCATTCATATAAACAAAACAACAAATATATAATATAAATCAAGTCCTGAATGAACTTCATCCTCAACCTCCAGCCAAAGAATCTGTAACTCATTTATTTCTCACCCATTCACAAAACTTGCAACATCAAACTTGTGAGAAATTTCCTCACGATTCTGAATACGTAAATAACTTAAGCTAATTCTCAAAGATGAGCATGAATTTCTAACAATACCAAATTCTGACCTAAATATTTTCATAGGTTCAAACTCAAAATTCTCCCTACTCAAACAACATAAATGAAATCTATGGACATGTATAGTTTCAGGGCATTGATGTCTACATTTTATCTTCACAAATGCAAGCCTAACAATGCCTAAATGAGAAGATAAAAGTTCAAGAAAAATACCTCAAAACTGGAAATCATGAAATGAGTTTTAGCTTGATTTAAGGTGCTGCAATAATCATGTTAGCTTCCTTGAGTCTCTAGGAAGCTAATGCAATTCCTAACTTGAGTTGAGAGTGGCTGGAATGGTTTGGAGAAGTCCAACTGCAATGCTCTGTTTTTGGCTATGGAAGTTGATGAAGATGATTTTACAGTTGTGTAATAGGGTATGAGATAATTTGTATTTGATGCAAGGAAGCTTTAGAAACTAAAAGGCCAAAGAATGCACAAGGGAGATATGAGTTTGATGTGTAAAGTCAGAACTTACACAACAATGGTGTTTTGAAGCAATTTCAGGCTAGAGGGAGTTTTGGAGTGTTTCAGGGTGTTCAAGCTCGTGTTCTAGCTCACAAATAGTGCCTCTATTTATAAGCAAAATGTTTGGAAGCTTGTTGTTGATCAGAATTCAAAATCACAAGTTTAAGCAAAACATGTGATTTTTGAGAAATTCAAGTTTCAAAATCTTGTGTACTTACTAAGTGTGATACGGTGGGAGAACTGACTTATGGGTTTTGCATTTGATCGCAAATGTTACGGTTAGCAATAGTCGCCACCGACTTTTCTTTTATCCAAAAGGAAAGGTGAAAAAGCACAGGAAAGACCTTTGAGATTGTTTCTTGAGTTCGAGGGGTAAATTATGAAAGGGAAGGTATTAACACCCCTTTCATCTATGGTTTTCCATGGGCTCTTAGTTACTTGCTAGATCACTTGCTTTTTGTTTGAAATTATGCTTTGTGTGTTTTTTGAAAGTATTTTGTAAAGAGGCCATTGTTTAGGCAATCTTTGTAATAATTCTCGTTCGTAAGAATGTATACAAAGATGTTTGATCTTTTGAAAATGTTTTCAATTTTGCAAGATGTTTGAAAGTGTATGTGATTGTTTTGAAAATAGAAAAGATGTTTGTTTAAAATGGAGCAAGTAATTAGGAGCCATCTACCTACTCAAATGTCTTTCTTGTTCATTTTCTTTTCCTTTGACATTGTTGTCTTACAATTGATTTGGTAATCAACCCTATCTTTGGATGTAAATGGGACGGACGTGGGTCATCGTATAACCATGATTATCAATCTTGAAAGGTATCTTAGCATTCTTTTTAGGGACTAAGATCATTTGGAAGGTAAGTTAGATAGCGTCATCGAGGGTCTAAGATCTTGTATTTTTGCTTGTTTTTGGCAAAGATACCTTACATGCGTAATATGGTCATTTTGTATAAGGCGACCAAGTGGGGTAATCCTAGGGGTGCTTGTGTGAAAGTGTATTATTTTCATGCTTGATTTTGTCTTGAATTAGGGTTTTTCTAAGTATTGGTTTTGGTATTTCCATACAAACCCTAATTACTAACATTTGTATATAAAGCGATAAATTGCGGAATTTAAAGTTACTACACTATTACAATATTTGTGGGGAGGGGGTGTACAAATTGAAATGGGGATTGCAAAAAATATAAACCTAGTTAGTCTATTACAACCATATTGAATAGGTATTGATGTGCAAAGATTTAAATGTACAAGATGAAATAAATATACAAGAAATGTAATTGTTTAAGAAAATGGGTATTTTGGATTTTTATGAGAAAAGGGGAAATAATTTTAACCTAATTAATTAAAGAAAATAATTAATTAAACTTGAATTTATTTAAGAAAAGATTTTAAATAAAACCCTAGTTCTATTGATTAATGAAAATAAGTTTAGAAAAAAGTATTTTTTGGTATTTTGGTCTTGAAAATATTTATGGCATCATGAAATATTTTTAGTCCCTTTTTTTATATAAAAAATAACACATTTTAATTAGTATGAAAGAAAATAACTAATAACCTAGTTTTAATTATATTTACAAGATAATAAGTAAAAAATAAATAAAGTATAATTAATAAAAATATTTTTTGTGAAAAAAATAAAATAAACTAAGTCAAAATATAAATCTAGCATTTTTTTGTATTTTGTGATTTTTTAGTATTTAGAAAATATATTTAAGAAAATAAAAATGAAATAAAAAAGAAAATAAATAAAATTGGGCCAGGGGTGCCAATAGCCTGCAGTGGGTTAGTCAGCAAAAAAATAAATAAATAAAGCAAGCCCAATAAGGCCCAGACGCTCAAAAAGTCAGAAATGCCAAAATGTGTAAAAAATATGTAAAAGGGTACCACTGGGGCTCGAACCCAGGTGCCATAGGTTAACAGGCGCGCGCTTTACCACTGGGGTGGCTATACACCCGTTCATATAAATAAAACAATAAATATGTAAGGCAAATCAAGTCCTGATGACTTCATCTTCAACCTCCAGCCAGTGTACCTGCAACTTCTTCATTTCTCAACAAAAATGGAAGATGACAAAATGAAAGTTGTTGCATTCATCCTCATGAATCTAACCATGTAAATAACTAAAGCTAAAAGTCAAAGATAAATGAGAATTTCTCTGGCCCTAATTTGAACCCTAAAAACTCCATAAACTTCAACTCTAAAATTCTCTAAGTTCAGACCATATAAATGAAAACTATGGATATGTACAACTTTGTGGCAATGAGGTCTATATTTTTCCTTCACAAAATAAACATTAATGATGCTTAAATGATGAGATAGAAGTTCAAGTGAAATACCTCAAAATTGGAAATCGTGAAATGAAAATGGGCTTGATTCAAAGTGCTGCAAGAACCATGTTAGCTTTCTTGAGGTCCCAGGAAGCTAATGCAATGATTAGCTTGAGCTGAAAGTCGCCGAGGAGCTCTGGAGAAGTCAAGTTGCAGACCCCTGTTTTTGAAAATGAAACTTGATGATGGAGGTGTTACAATTGAGAAAATGGACTTTGGATGGTTTGTATTTGATGTTTAGAAGCTTTTGGAAGTGAAAGGCCAAAGAACACACGAGGGGATTTGGAGTTTGGTATATAAAGTCAGAATTTGCACAACAATGGTGTTTTGAGACAGTTTCTGGCTAGAGGGAGTTTGAGTGAGTTTTAGGGTCTTCAAGCTCGTGTGCTAGCTCACAAATAGTGCTTCTATTTATAAGAAACAAGTTTGGAGACTTGTTGTTGATCAGAATTTGAAATTACATGTTTATACATAACATGTGATTTTTGAGAAAACAAGTTTCAATGCCTTGTGTACTTGCTAAGATAGAGTGGTTATGCTTTAAACAAACTTGCTTCTGACTTTGTAGATGAAGTGTGATCAAAGGGAACAAGTTAGAGGCTCAAGAATGGACTTTATGTATAAAGCTTGCTTTTCAAGAATGGTATTGTTAACTTTCTTACCAAAATGGAAATGTGAATTGGATAAAGCTTAAATCACTTGGATTATAGCTCAAAAGTTTGTGTAATCCATTAATCATGTGTTCATCCAAAATGACTTGTAATTCAAGAGACAAAATACCAACTTCATCTCTTCGATTCTCCCTACTCAAGAATGATCTCAAGGAGTTATTGGACATTTTGGAAAGCTTTCAATGTGCTATACAACCCATATTTGAATTTCTTTTGAAGATTCTCCTTGTAACTATGTGAAAAATTACCATGAAGTTAGGTAAAAAAATCTGCCTAACTAGGGCAAAATTTCACTGTCTTTTTTAGTTCATGAGCATGTATTCATAAAATTATAACTTGAGATCCAAGCACTTTTGGAAGATGTTGTGTGACACAAAGTTGTAGATTTCATGGAGATCTACAACTTTCATGTTGGAAGTTTCCTTTGAATCATCTTGCATCATAATGAAAAAATTGCTCAAAGTTATGAAAAAATAAGAAATTTTTGACACTTAGAAAAATTTCTAAGTTTAGAAATTTTGACTTATCAAAATGAAATCTTGATTTCTTGATGAATAAGTTTTCTATTTTGACATGTTTTGATGAATTGTGATCTTTGGTGCTTAAATTTTACCAAAAAGTCAAAGTTTGACTTTTTAGTATACAGTTGACTTTTGATCAGTTGACTGCAAAATTCATCTTTCAATCCAATGGATTTGAAATGTTTTGAATCATGTCATTAGGTTAACAGGATGCAATTGGAGTCTTGAGATCACGCCTTAAACCAATTGACCATTTGCTAGGTCAAAAATCAGAAATTTCCCTTTCCTAGTCAAAACCCTAATTTTGACCATTTTGCCCTTTTGGAGATTTGATCAAATTTCTCGAGGAATTATGATCCAAACTTGATCAAATGGCATATGTGGGTTCATGATGTTGATGTGGATAAAAAAATTATGAAGTTTGACTATAAATTGGTCATAGTTGACTTTTTCCCAATACAGTTGATTTTTAGGTCAACTGATCAATTGACTGGACAAAAGTGTGATTCAAGACTTGAAACTTGACATGAGAAATCTTGAGGGTCAAAAATGATCCATGAAAGTCATATGAAGCATTGAAAGTTCAAAAGTCCTTGTGCAAACTCAAACCCTAATTTTGGTCATCAGTGCATAAGGAGGTGTCTTGAGCTGATCAAACCCTAGTGCAGTTTTGAGCCCAAGGAGATCTTGGGAGCGAATTCTTGATAAATGAGAGGGAAAATTTTGGGGTACAACACTAAGATAGAGTGGTTATGCTTTAAAAACACTTGCTTCTGACTTTGTGGATGGAGTGTGATTAGAGGGATCAAGTTAGAGGCTTAAGAATTGACTTTGTGCATAAAGCTTGCTTTTCAAGAATGGTATTCTTCACTTTCTTCCCAAAATGGCAATGTGAATTGGATAAAGCTTAAACCATTTGGATTATAGCTCAAATGTTTGTGTAATCCATTAATTATGGAGTGACAAACAAGTTTGAGGCATGCAAAACAAAGATTATGCAGCCTAACATGGATTTAGTTCATGTGTTTAGCAAGAAATGGCTTGTAATTCAAGTTTGAAAACCCTAACTTCTTGCCTTCGATTCTCCTTGCTCAAGTATTATCTCAATGAGTTCTTAGACATTTTGTAAATCTTGTAACATCCTCTACAACCTATATGTTGTACATGTTTGAAAATTCATATTGGAACTATGTGAAAATTTTCCATGAAGTTAGGTCAAAATCCTGCCTAAACTAGGGAAAAATTTCACTAAGTTTCAAAGTTTCATGAACATGTACTCACAAAATCATAACTTGAAATACATGAATTTCTAGGATAAGTTGTGTTATACAATGTTTTAGATATCATTGAGATATACAACTTTCATGTTGGAAGTTTCCTTTGAATCATCTTGTATCATGGTGAAAAATGGGCTCAAAGTTATGAACAAATATGAAGTTTTCAACACTTAGAAAAATTTCTAAGTTTAGAAATTTTGACTTTTCAAAATGAAATCTTGAATTTTTGATTTCTTGATGAACAAGTTTCATATTTTTACATGTTTTGATGAATTGTGATCTTTGACACTTCATTTTGACCAAAAAGTCAAAGTTTGAGTTTTTAGTGTATAGTTGACTGAAAATCAACTATCAATCAATTGATCTTGAGAGATGTTTTGAGTCATGCCATTAGGTCAAAATTATGCATTTGAATACTTGATATCATAACTTAAACCAATCAATCATTTGCTAGGTCAAAAATCAGAAATTGTTCCTTCTTAGTTAAAACCCTAATTTTAACCATTTTGCCCTTTTGATGATCTGATCAAATTTCTTGAGGAATTATGATCCAAACTTGATCAAATGACATACGTGAGTTCATAATGTTAATATGGATATAAAATTATGAAGTTTTGACTGTAAATTGAACTCAGTTGACTTTTCCCCCAATATAGTTGATTTTAGGTCAATTGATCAATAGATTGAGCAAAAATGTGATCCAAGACTTGAAACTTGACATGAGAAATATTGAGGGTCCAAAATGATCCATGAAAGTAATATGGGGCATTAAAAGTCCATTTATCCTTGTGCAATCCCAAACCCTAATTTTCAGTCATCGGTGCTTAAGGAGGTGTCTTGAGCTGATCAACCCTTGTGTAGTCTTGAGCCAAAGGAGATCTTATGAGAGATTATTTGAGAAACGAGTGGGAAAATTTTGGGTTACAACAACTGCCCCTGTTTAATCTTCTTAAACTTGAAGAGTTAGATTGGCGGATCCGCCCTTCGTGACTTGAAGGTGAAAGATGATTAAACACTAGAGTGCCCAGAAATTTACACTCGAAGATGTATTGTGAATGGGCTTATAAATGCCATTTGGAGGAATGATGGTGAACACTGGAAGAAGTATCAGCATAAATCTCTGGTTGATTTAGACTAAGACTTGATGTTCTACCCGTGGGAAAAAGAAGATAGTTAAATGCAGATGTATGCATGATGTTCACAAGATGTGTTATTATGCTAAATGAATTTTGTATGTATATGTTATGATGTATACATGTGAGATGCATGTTTTTGTCCGAGAAAATAAATCCCTGACTACTGCTGAGGAATTCCTGTGAAGTTGAATCCCAGATCGCTGTTGGGGATGAAGAGTATATATATCTCCAAACTTTGTTGACAAAATGTTTCTGCTGGGGAATATCTCTTGAATGTCAGCTGTTATCTGGTCAGATCCAGGCTTCACAAATATTTGCTGAGGACGAGGAAGTCAACCGCTATCTTGGATCCAAGCTTCACAGTAACTTACTAGGGAAGGAATAAATTAACTGTTATCTGGTCGGATTCCAGGCTTTGCAGAAAATTTCTTGAAATTGAACTGTTATTTGGTCGGATCCAGGCTTCACTATAATTTGATGGGGTTAAGGAAGTTAACTGTTATCTGGTCAGATTCCAGGCTTTGTAGTAGCTTGCTAGAAAGGATGAAGTTGAACTGATATCTGGTCGGGTCCAGGCTTTATTGTAACTTGCAATGGTAACTACTATCTGGTCGGGTCCAGGCTTCATAGTTTTTGATAATTTATACTATTATCTGGTCGGGTCCAGGCTTCATAGTGTCTTGCTGATATTGTAGCTAGTTATTATCTAGCCGGGCTCCAAGCTTCGCAATAACTTGCTTGAAAAGACAAAGTTGAGCTGATATCTGGTTGGGTCCAGGCTTCACAGTAACTTAATGATATTGAACCGCTATCTGGTCGGATTCTAGGCTTTGTATATTTGAGGTGGATGAGGTTAATTGTTATCTGGTCGGGTCCAGGTTTCACAATAAACTGCTTGGGGATTTAGTTGTTATCTGGCTGGATTCCAGGTTTCACAAAGAATTTCTAAAGGGAATTAATATCTGGTCGGATCCAGGCTTCACAATAACTTATTGTGGTAGAGGCAAACTCAATTGGGGAACAAAAGTTAAACCTTTGTCTAGTTGAGTCCAGGTTCTTCTATATCTTTGAAGAGTTAAACTATTATCTGGTCGGATCCAGGTTTCATAGTATTTGAAAGTTGTACTAATATCTGGTCGAGTCCAGGCTTCATAGTATCTTTTCGAGATAGTAAAGGTTTTGTTGACGACTTTACTGGGGATTAGGGGTTGTAGCCCTATGATTTGAAATAGTCTGAAAGGGAAACTCAAGTTGGAGAGTGTAGACTCAGTCGGGGAGGACAAACTCAGCTTGGGAAGGACATACTCAACTGGGGATAATAGGCTCAGCTGGGGAAGATGGACTATGCCAGGGGAATACATACTCGTCTGGGGAGGGATAGACTAAGCTGTGGAATTTTGTGGTTCCTTTATTATTGTATGTTGGGGAAATAAACCTTGATGGGAAATAAACCCTGTTGATGATTACTCGATGAATTGCTAATGAAGTGAGTTCTTTGAGGAAGAGATCCACAAGGCTTCTACTAGTATGATCAACTTAGCTGGGGATAGAGTCGTCAAGAGATTGAGGCTCTGGTTGGAGCTTATCCTGTGAAAAGAAACTTTGTTGGTAACTTTGTTGAGTAATGGTTTATTGTAAATGTCTTGTGGGGAAATTGCTAATGAAATAACTCAGTGGGGATATTACATATACATTAAATAGATGTTTGTTACTTCTTAGCAAGACACACATGCCAAATAGTTTTAATTATGTTCATATGCATATGCTCGTTCAATTTTAGTCATTGGACAATTTTGCATTCAAAACAAAATAGAAAGTTTGCACTTCAAAGTATATTTGTATTGATATTTTACCCATGAATAGGAGTTTTGTACAAAGAGATGGAGATCCCAGTAAGAGGAAATTGTCGAAAGGAAAACAAGATTGAAAACAAAAACAAATAGCCATGTGAAATGATCTCACTGCATTCCAACTCTACTATTTCCCCAATGTCTTCGAATGCCCCCTTGTTGTTGACAGAAGTTGATTGGATTGATCTTGGACCGTTTGAACTCGAGCCTTGGTGATAAAGTTAACTGTGTCTTCGAGCCTTGGTGATATATATATACTTGTTGATTCCAACTCTACTATTTCCCCAATGTCTTCGAGCCTTGGTGATATATATATACTTTATTTTGTTAAGTAATTAGAATAAAAAAATATAAAATAATACATTTTCATTTTTATTAATATTTTACACTAAAAATATCTTTTTTACAATATAATTTTATTTTTTGTATAAATTAATATATTATTGTATATGATTAATAAATAATACTATTTATTAAGAATTAGGGTTTTTGCCCTAAATAACAAAATAATTAAAATAGGCTTTCTTTTTTATTTTATTATTTTTACTTCATATCGAAAAATACTTTTTACATACATAAAAATCTTTTTTGCATAATACATTTTATTTGATATTTATTTAATTGTATTTATTTAAATATTATATTATGCCTTGTACATTCAATTTGGTTGTAAAACTTAGAATTTAATTTCTTGTCAAATACCCCCAATTCAAATTTGTACCCCCCTCCCTATATCATGTTGTAATAGTGTAGGATTTAAATTCTCGTACTTTTAAATGCTTTCAATTATGCCATGGTTAGACCTAGGGTTTGTATGCAAATAAAATCAACAACTAGCTTGACATAATCCAAGATAAACATGCATGAAAAACAAACACAATGCACACTTGCACCCCTAGGGTTACAATCCACTTGTTGCCTTTAAAAATGGGCCATGGTTGCATGTCAAGTACTTTGGCAAAACAAAAACAAAACAAAAGATCATAGTCCCTCGATGACGCTATCTGAGTTGCCTAAACAAAATGATCAAGTCCCTTAAGAAAAATTGCCAAAAATACTTGACACTATTGCTATCGTGGTCTATACGATGACCTGCGCCTGTCCCGTTTAACATCCTATTACAAGGATGTTCACCAAATACAATGGTGAAGCAACACTGTTAAAAGGGTTAAAAACATAAGAAAGATCTTTGAGTAAAATAGGGTAGAAAACTCTTGGTTACTTGATCAAAGCTTGCAAAAACATCCTTGCTATCTTCAAAACACACTTCACAACACAATTTCAAAACCCTACTTTCAAACATTGAAAACTTTTCAAAAGACAAAAACACCTTTGTATACATTCAAACAAGAATCATTACAAAGGTTGCCACAATGATAGCCTCTTTTCAAAACATCTTTCAAAATCACACACAAAGCACCATTTCAAACAATTGAAAAGCACCATTTCAAACAATTGAAAAGCAAAGCAAGTGATCTAAGCAAGTAACTAAGAGCCCATGGATAACCATGGATAGAAAGGGTGCTAATACCTTCCCTTTCTATAATCTACTCCCAGAATCCAAGAAAACATCTCAAAGGTCTTTCCTGTGCTTTTTGACCTTTCCTTAGGATAAAATAAAAAGTCGGTGGCGACTCTTGCTAAACTGAAACATTTGCAAACACAAACGCAAAATCCCAAGTCAGTTCTCCCACCGTATCACAATAATCATCAACAACTTGTTGTGTCAAATGATCTGCTAGTACGCTTTCTTTGATGGCCTTTTACGTCGTGTATTGAATGTCGTACTCAGTCAAGATCATTTTCCATCTGGCTATCCGTCCGGAGAGGGCAGGTTTCTCGAAGATGTACTTGATTGGGTCCATATTAGAAATCAACAGAGTGGTATGAGTCAACATATACTATCTTAGCCTGTGAGCAGCCCATGCCAGAGCGCATCTAGTTTTCTCGAGCAGTGAATATCTAGTTTCATAGTCAGTAAACTTTTTGCTCAGGTAATAAATTGCATGCTCTTTTCGGCCAGACTCGTCATGTTAGCGCAAAATACACCCTATAGAGTTCTCTAGTACTGTCAAGTACATGATCAAGGGTCTTCCTTCAATTGGAGGCATGAGAATAAGAGGCTCTTGTAGATATTCTTTGATTTTGTTGAAGGCATCTTGGCACTCATCATTCCATCTGACTATCTGATCTTTCTTCAAGAGTTTGAAGATTGGCTCACAAGTAGCTGTCAAGTGTGATATGAAGCGGGCGATGTAATTGAGACGACCCAAGAATCCTCTAACTTCCTTTTCAGAATGAGGGACTGGCATTTCTTGGATGGCCTTCACCTTGGCAGGATCAACTTCAATGCCTTTATTGTTGACAACAAAACCTAGAAGCTTTCTAGATCGTACTCCAAATGTGCACTTGTTAGGGTTTAACCTCAACTTGTACTTTTTCAACCTTTCGAATAGTTTGTATAGGTGATCAAGATGTTCCTGTTTTGTTTGTGATCTGGTAATCATATCATCCACATATACCTCTATTTCATGATGGATCATATCATCAAACAAAGCTACCATAGCCCTTTGATATGTTGCCCCTGCATTCTTCAATCCGAACGACATGACCTTGTAGAAGAAGGTGCCCCATTACATGACGAAAGTTGTCTTATCCATGTCTTCAGGAGCCATCCTTATCTGACTATAGCCTGAGAAGCCATCCATGAAAGAGAAGACTTTATGCTGAGAAGTATTATCGACCAAGACATCAATATTGTGGTAGAGGGAAGTCATCTTTGGGGCTTGCCCTATTCAGATCCCTATAGTCTATGCACATGAAAACTTTTCCGTCATTCTTTGGCACTGGCATGAAATTTGCAACCCATTGGGGATAGGATGTCACAGCTAGGAACCCTGCATCAAATTGTTTCATCACTTTAGCTTTTATCTTCTCAGACATATCAGGCCTCATGTTACGAACCTTTTGTTTGACAGGAGGACACTATTCCTTTGCCGGTAGACGATGAACTATGATGTCGGTATCCAACCCTGGCATATCTTCATAAGACCAAGCAAATATTTCCATATAATCATGCAACATCTGAACCAACCTGCTCTTGACACTTTTCTAAGTTAGCTCCAATCTTGATTTCCTTCTTATCTGCCTCAGTACCCAGATTGATGACTTCAACTGACTCTTCGTGCGGCTGAATAGATTTTTCCTCTTGTAATAGAAGTCTGGCTAGTTCTCCTAGTATTTCACAATCTTCCCCGCCTCCAGAGTGGATGAGGACCTGCAAGAGTCTGTCTGTGTGCATGTAAGATACATGGCTATTTTGAAAAATGTAAGAAAGGAAAGAAAGACAATAAACACAAAGATTTGAATGCAAAAGAGTCCAATGATTTGTATTGAATGATCATATGATTAGATGAAAATAAATAAAACCCTTGACAAATGGACCAAAGTGCCCCGAGCCAGGCACATAGCTTAAAAGTCATTGTTAAATACTACAGATAAAACGTTCTTGAATTGAAAGAAAAGCAATAACAAGTAGATTACTCCTCAATGAAGGAGATAGGCACAAAGTCCTTTGCATGCCAATTCTTCAGCTCCGTTGTAGTGGGATACACCCAATCTTCAAATGCAGCTTCTTCATCAGAATTACCCATAGCATTGACTTCATGGCTTTCCAATACAGAGAGGTGGCTTTCATGCACGAGCACGTCTCACCTCCTTCTGAGGCTTGACGGTGAAACCCAAACCAAACTTGTCCACTTTGAATGGGATATCGAGGAGTTTCCCCCAATTATCAAAGCTTCCTTCTTCAATTGCAGCACGAGCATCTTTGATTGAAACCATCTTCGGTACCATTTTAACAGCTTTAGATTCATCAGAAGAACATTTGGTAGCAGCAACCATTGGTGGCACAACCTCAAAGGCTTGACACGGGGTCTCAATTAATTCCCCATCCATCTCTACGTACTTGAACGAGTTGAGGTGACTTACCATAAACTCTTCTTCTCCACAGACAGTGACAATTCTTCCCTTGATCGGATTTTTGAGTTTCTGATGGAGAGTCGAGGTTACTGCCCCAGCTTTATGGATCCAAGGGCGACCAAACAGACAATAATAGGCAGGACGGATATCTATAATGTAGAAGGCGGAGTTGAAGATTTGGGAGCCCACCTTGATTGAAAGATCTACCTCCCCATGAACTGTTCTTTTTGATCCATCGAAGGCCCTCACGATGATATCACGTGGTTTCAAGACTAAACCTTCACAGTCTAGACGGTCTAATGCCCCATTGGGTAGCATGTTTAGAGAAGAACCAATGTCGACTAGAACATGTGCCAGGGTAGTCCCGTTGCACTCGACAGAAACATGTAGAGCTTTATTGTGATTCTTCCCAAGTGGTGTTAGGTCAGCATCTGAAAATCCCAAGCCATTATCAGTCGCCAGGCTAGCCACGCAATTCTCAAATTGGTACATTGTGATCTCATGAGGTACATGAGCCTTTTTCAAGAATTTGATTAATGTCCAAGCATGGGTATCTGGACATAGTAGCAAAGACATCATAGAAATCTTAGAAGGGGTTTGCCCCAACTGTTCCACAATCTTGAAGTCGCTCCTTTTTATTAACTTTAAGATCTCGTCCATCTCACAAGCGGAAGGTTCTCCATCAGCAACATCCTTTGCGGGTATTTATGTTACGACCGACTCAACAACCTTCTCTTTCCCTCTTGTATCAGTGCTTGGCTGGGTAGCAGTAATGCGTATGGGCGCCTTTGTAACAACTGGTGGTGAGATATTAGGTGAATATATTCTCCCAATTCTGGTTACTTTGCTTGAGCCAGTTATGTTACTAACATCATCAGTTTTTTCTTCTTCAATCCAAGTGTCTTGTTTAATCCCATGATAGAACACCTCAGCACCATAGTTCCATGGTACTGCCTTGTTTGAAGAATAGGGAATTGGTCCGGGATTGATAATTATTAAGGGAGAAACAATTGGTTCATTTGACATCCTAATAGGACCTTTGGAGGTGATCCTAAGAGGCTTATTTGAGATGGTGATAATGGAGAGATCTTCACATTTATTAGTCAAACTTTTGGCGAGCGGGGTCTTCTCAAATAGAATTTCGTGGCTATCCATCAGGCGTTGTATGCCTTTCTTCAGCCCTTCGCATGCATTGAGTTGTTCGGTACAACAAACACAGTCTTTCACATAGCCAGGGGAGATCCCGACTTTCAACAGATTCTTTTTGATGATGTTCAAAGGAGTAGTCAAGTCTTCAACAGAGTCAACAAAAATTGTATCTTCAACAACATTAACACCCTTTCCATAATTTGGCATAGACGCGGTGATTACATTCGGAGTTGGAGGAGGATCAAACTCAATAATCTTGTTATCAATCAAATCCTTAATTTTATTCTTCAAGGCCCAGCATTGGTCAGTCTCATGCCTGGGGCTACTTGAGTGGTAAGCACATTTCGCGTTCGGATTATACTTTGGTGAAGAGGTATCTGGGTTGCGGGAGGATCGTGCAATATCACCAAATTAGCCTTGAGTAAGTGTTGTAAGGCTTGAGACAGTGACATGCCTAACCTCGTAAATTGTCTTCTCGGAGTTTCAAAACGTTGATGATTTGCATATGGTCTTGGAGTAGGAGTTGGATTGGAGATTCAGACAACATTAACAGATGGATGATCATTCTTCTTGGTACGGGCCCTTGCCCCGTACACAACATTGATTTCCTTCTTTGCAGAAAAAGGTTTCTTAACAGGATTAGAAGTGGAGGTAGATGCCACAGAGATCTTCCTACTTTTGATGCCGCTTTCAACTCTTTCACCAGTTAAGATTAACTCGGTGAATCCGGAAGAGGAACATCCAACCAACAAGTTAAATAATGGACCGGATAAAGTGCCCATAAAAATGTCGATGTGCTCTCTATCAGTCAAAGGTGGTTGAATCCTACTGGCGAGGTCTCTCCACTTTTGTGCATATTCTTTAAATCCTTCGTTCTTCCCCATGGTCATATCTTGCAACTGAACCCTTGTTGGTGCCAAGTCGGTGTTACACTGGTACTGATGGTAGAAGGCGATAGCTAAATCCTCCCAAGTATTGATGCGGGAACCATCTAACTGGTAGAACCATTCTAGTTGCGTTCCAGTCAAACTCTCTTGGAAAAAGTGAACCCAAAGTTTCTTATCAGCAGTGTGCAGTTGTATCTTGTGCACATAAGATTTCAGGTGAAGTTTTGGATAAGAAACTCCATCGTACTTTACAAAGACTGGTATTTTGAATTTGTGGGTGTGATACAATGGGAGAACTGACTTGGGTGTTTTTGCATTTGATCGCAAATATTGCGGTTAGTAAGAGTCACCACCGACTTTTCTTTTATCCAAAAGGAAAGGTGAAAAAGCACATGAAAGAACATTGAGATTGTTTCTTGAGTTCGGGGGGTAGATTATGAAAAGGGAAGGTATTAGCACCCTTTTCATCCATGGTTTTCCATGGTCTCTTAGTTACTTGCTAGATCACTTGCTTTTGTTTGAAATTGTGCTTTGTGTGATTTTTTGAAAGTGTTTTGTAAAGAGGCCATTGTTTAGTCAAACTTTGTAATGATTCTCATTCGTAAGAATGTATACAAAGATGTTGATCTTTTGAAAATGTTTTCAAGTTTGTAAGATGTTTTGAAAGTGTAGGTGTTTGTTTTTTTTGAAAATAGCAAGGATGTTTTGTTTTGAAATGGAGCAAGTAATTAGGAACATTCTACCTACTTAAAAGTCTTTCATGTTCATCTCCTGTTTCCTTTGACATTGTTATCTTACCATTGATTTGGTAAGTAACCCTATCTTTAGATGTAAACGGGACGGGCATGAGTCATCGTATAACCATGATTAGCAATGTTGCAAGGTATCTTAGCATTCTCTTTAGGGACTAAGATCATTTGAAAGGCAACATAGATAGTGTCATCGAGGGACTATGATCTTGTATTTTTCTTATTTTTTGCTAAGATTCCTCACATGCGTAATATGGCCATTTGTAAGGCAACCAAGTGGATTTACCCTAGGGGTGCTTGTGTGCAAGTGTATTGTTTTTCATGCTTGGTTTTGTCTTTGATTAGGGTTTTCTAATTGATTGATTTTAGTTTTTTCATACAAACCCTAATCACTAGCATTTGTATATAAAGCGATAAATTGCGGAATTTAAAATTACTACTCTATTACAATACTTGTGGGAGGGGGTGTACAAATTACAAATTGGGATTGCAAGAAAATAAAGCCTAGTTATCTATTACAACCATATTGAACTTGGGTAAATAATGTACAAAAATGAGTAAATATACAAGAATGTAAAATGGAAAGAAAATGGACTTTTATTTGGATTTTTTAGGGAAAAGGGGTTTTGTTTTAACCTAATTAACTAAAAGAAAAATAATTAATTAAATTGGTAAAAAGTAAAACCTAGATTTATTAGGAAAAGAATTCAAATAAAACCCTAATCTATTAATTGATTAAAAAAGGAATTAAGTTTATAAGAAGAATATTTTTGGTATTTTTGTCTTGAAAATAATTTATAGTATTATAAAATATTTTTGGTCTTTTCACATTTTAAAATAATATATTTGAATTGTGTAAAAGAAAATAACTAAAACCTAGTTTCTAATTAAATTTACAAATCAATTAGTAAAATAAATAAAGTATGATTAAATAAAAATAATTTTTTGTGTAGAAAATAATAAATAAACTATATCAAAATATAAATTTAATATTTTTATATTTTTTCTTATTTTTTAGTATTAGTTGAAATATTTAAGAAAACAAATAAATAAAATTTGAGAAAAAGAAATAAAATGGGCCAGGGTGTGAAAAGCCAGCAAGGGGGTCAAAAGTAAAAAAAAAAAAAAAGGCCCAGCGCTGCCAAAAAAGGTCAGAAAATGTGAGAAATGTAAAAAAATCCCAAAAGGGTACCATTGGGGCTCAAACCCAGGTCCCTATAGTCACAGGCGCGTGCTTCTACCACTGGGGTGGCTATACATTCGTTCATATAAACAAAACAACAAATATATGATAGAAAACAAGTCCATGACCTGAACTTCATCTTCAACCTCACGCCCAGCCAGAGTACCTGCATCTTGTTCATCTCTCATCCATTTGCAAAAACGTAAACATGAATCTTGTAGCAAATTTCCTCATGATTTCATAAATGCAAAGCAATAAAATTATAGATCAAAGACAAGCATGAATTTTAATGGTCCTGATCTGAACCCTAAAAATTTCAAAAACTTCAATCTTAAAATTCTCTAAGCTCAAGTAATATAAATGAAAACTATGGACATGGTTAGCTTCAGGGCAATGATATCTACATTTTTCATTCACAAATAAACCATTAATGATGCTTGTATGAAAGTTCAAAGTTGAGATAACTTACCTCGCAAGAGGGTATCACGTTTTGAGTTTGAGTAGCTTTTAGTGAGTTCCAATGATTGGATTAGCTTCCTCAAGTTCCCAGGAAGCTAATGTGATGCTTAGCTTGAGCTGAAAGTGCCTGAGGAGTTCTGGAGAAGTCAAGGTGCAAGGTGCTGTTTTTGAAAATGGTGGATGATGATGGAGGTGTTACAGTGGTGTTGCAGGTGTTGGAATTGTTTGTGTATGTTATTTAGAAGTTTTTGAAAGTAAAAGGTCAAGAAATGCACGAGCAAATTTGGAGATTAGATTCAAAACTCAGAAATGGCAAGTTTTGAAGTGTTTTTGGTGATTATGTGTTCTTGGTCTTTTTAGGGTTCAAGTATGCGTGGGATTTGTGGCAAATAACTTGTGTATGTATAAGAAAAAGGTCTTGAGTGCTTTGGAGAGTCAGAAGTACAAGTTACAAGCTAGTTGCTATGTTACTTGATTTTCAAGAAAAGTGGGAAAACAAGTTTCAAGAGGAAGTACAAGCATTAGCTGGGTGATTGTAAGTGTTGAGATCAACTTCTCTTGAGTTATAATACATGTATGATCAGAAGAGAACAAGTGCAAGGCTCAAGAACAAGTTTTATGCAAAAAGCTACTTTATCAAAATGGCATTGTGCACTTTCTTCCCAAAATGGATATAAAGCATGGCCTTGCATTAAAAGCTTGAATTGAGACCTCTAAAAGCTGTGCAAGCAATTAATTATGGAGTTCTTAACAATTTGGAGGCCTTCAAAGTAGAGTATATGCAGAATAAGTTTGAATTTTGAATCTTGTTCATCACAAAATGACTTGTAATTCAAGTGTGAAAACCCTAACTTCATCTCTTCGATTCTCACTACTCAAAAATGATATCAAGGAGTTCTTGGACATTTTGGAAATATTGTAATGTTCTCTAAAACCACTATTTGAATCACTTTTGAAAATTCCCCTTGGAACTATATGAAAAAGTGCCATGAAGTTAGGTCAAAATCCTGACCAAATTAGGGCAAAATTTCACTAAGTGTTTTGTTTCATGACCACGTGTTCTTAAAATTATAACTTGAGATCCAAGCACTTTTGGAAGGAGTTGTGTAAAGTAATGTTATATATTTTATGGATATCTACAACTTTCATGTTGAAAGTTTCTTTTGAATCATCTTGCATCATGGTGAAATTTTTGCTCAAAGTTATGAAAAAATAAGAAATTTCTAACACTTAGAAAAATTTCTAAGTTTAGAAATTTTAACTTTTCAAAATGAAATCTTGAATTTTTTATTTCTTGATGAATAAGTTTCATATTTTTACATGCTTTGGTGAATTGTGATCTTTGACATTTGATTTTGACCAAAAAGTCAAAGTTTGACTTTTTAGTATACAGTTGACTTTTGATCAATTAACTGAAAATTCATTTGTCAATCCATTGGACTTGAGCAATGTTTTGAGCCATGTCAATAGGTCAAAATGATTAAATTGGACTCTTGATATCATGCCTTAAACCAATTGATCATTTGCTAGGTCAAAAATCAGAAATTGCCCTTTCCTAGTCAAAACCCTAATTTTGACCATTTTGCCCTTTTAAAGATTTGATCAAATTTCTTGAGGAATTGTGATCCAAACTTGATAAAATTATACATATGAGTTTATAATGTTGATGTGGATAAAAAATTATGAAGTTTGACTGTAAATTGGCCATAGTTGACTTTTTCCCCAATATAGTTGATTTTTAGGTCAACTGTTCAATTGACTGAGCAAAAGTGTGATCCAAAGCTTGAAACTTGACATGAGTAATATTGAGGGTCCATAATGATCCATGAAATTCATATGGGGCATTGAAAGTTCAATTATCCTTGTGCAATCTCAAACCCTAATTTTGGTCATCAGTGCTTAAGGAGGTGTCTTGAGCTGATCAACCCTAGTGCAGTCTTGAGCCAAAGGAGATCTTGTGAGCAAATTCTTGATAAATAAGAGGGAAAATTTTGGGGTACAACAGTGTGGAATAGAAACTCCAGAGATCAAACACAAATCATAAAAATCTAAACCGGGGACGACTTGGATCTCGACGGCATTCAATCTGTCTTCTAACTGTTTGTACTTGATATCGGCGGGTGGATACTGCTCGTCAAAATAATCACCATCAAATGCTTGATTATTAACACAGTCAGCCTAGGTACTCTTAACCTCACCAATCTGGTTCTCGTCTTCTTCAGATGAGTCTTCCACTACCAGGATCTGAAGAACCGACTCGTTGAACCTTCTGCCCATGTTGACCAGGGCTCTCTTCTTGGGCTTCTTCTTAACTGCCAGCAAGGCCATCATATGTTTCTGCCCCTTGACTAGGGTCAGTAGAGTTTCTTGGTATTGAGAGTTTTTTGCTTGAAGATCCTTCAAAGTTTTCTCTAGATCCATCTTGCTGAAATAAACAGCAGAAAGATAAGGAAACCTATTATGCGAAAACCTGTCATGTTATGATGCATGGAATATGTATATGCAAATGATTTCAAGGATTTGTGGAATTTAAATTTGCATAGACAAAAGAATGAACAAACATAAATTTTCATTAATTATCTTGAAAAGATTACAACATGCCTCTTGGGCTTAAAAAATAACTTTCTAAGATAAAAAGACTGAACGCATCCTCTTCGGCGCAAGGTAGGTGTTCACACTTTGCTCTTCTTGTAGCTTCTTTGTAAGCTCCAAGAACTTCTTCTCGCTAGCATAGAATTAAGCTTCGAAAGTATCTCGTTCTTCCTTTAGCTGAATCCATCCTTTTTGCAAGTCTTCGAGAGAAATTGGCATGTCGGGGTGGAGGACAGTGTAGGGAACATCTACTTTAACCACATGTTCCATAATAACTAGTAAGATGGATGGATAAGGCATCACAAGTTTTTGAGCACGAGCTCGTACCCACTTAAGGTAAGGCTCAAGGGGAATGGAATTCTTGTGTCCCAACATCTTACTATCCATCTTGCTCACCATCCTCTAAGCTCGGATAAACCTCTGACGGTAGCTTTAATCGTCGCCCTCGTAGTCGAATACCACTCCTTGAATGAGCATCTCATGTGGGCCATCTCTTCGAGAAAAACCAAACTGTCATAAAGCTAAGCATGGGTTGTAAGTGATATCTCCTCTAATGCCAAGTAAAGGGACATTAGGTAATTCACCACAACGGTTGATGATAGTAACGTTCTCCAAGGTCCGAGAACACCAATGAACATCTGAATGTATCAGAGCCATCAACCTATGGGACCATATTGAACCTTTCTTGTTCTTTAACACATATCGAGGAAGATGCGAAATAAACCATCTTGCCAAGAGAGGAGTGCAACACATGAGGATCCCTCTCTTTCTCATAGTGCGAGAATGAAAAGAATGAACGATATCTCCCAATAAAGTAGGCACCAGATTTCAAGACATGAAGATTTTGGCAGCATTTACATCTATGAGTTGGCCAGGGTTTGGAAACAAAACCATCCCATAGATGAGAAGGGCCAAGATTTCTTCAAAAGCTTTTAAGTCCAAGGAGTTCCAACAGTCTTGAGCTTTCTCGAACAATAACTTGGCTAAGAAACCTTTGACACCACTCCTTGTTTCCCAATTAGTTGTGATATCAGATTGTTGCAAGTGTAGTGCTTGGGCAATCTCTTTAGGTTTTGGATCTCTTTTCGTACCGTTGAAGGGTAGTTGATTGAGAATGGGATTCCTCAAGAGTTGTGAGAATTGTTCTAGAGTAGGCACAAGCTGATAATCAGGGAAAATGAAGCAATGGTGTAGAGGATCAAAGAACTGGAACAACACCTTCATCATATCTTCATCAGTGTTTGAGATAACCAAGTTTAGGAGACGACCATGTCTTTTGGTGAATGGAGAATTCTTAGGAACCCTTGATGCTAACTCTTTGAGTTGAGTAGGAATTCTTACGAGATTGACTTGGATAGTATTCCTGCGGATAGAAGCCATATCATACAAAACAGTACAAAGTTAAAATCCCAATAATCCTTGAAATGGTTAGTGAGTATGATGTTATGATGTTTATGATGTCATGTACAATTAAATATATACAAACAAGGCAAACAAGTCCTTAGGTTTAGGCTTGCATAGAGTCTCATAGGTAAGTACCCTCTTGAAGTTTAGTTGGCCCAAACTTATCCTATAAATAATAACCGGGGTTCTAAGGGTTCTCAATATCATTGATTTGTCTTCTCGGGCATTGTTTCAGCACAAGCCTCCTTCACGGCGACCGAAATATCCCGAAAATCAAACCTCACTGAGTGTAGTATCGAGCATCTACCAACTTCGGACTGCACCAAAGCTGGTCATCTCACTACGTCCTAATGGGCAAGTTGGTCAAGCAAAGTTCTAAAAGTCAGTTAGTGCTTCATGACATCACTCAGCGGCCCCGTATTCTCCTTGACTACTTAAGGGCTATCGGTACCCACAAATATGTCACACTAACGTAGCTATTGCTTAGAACATGTCAGTATACCCCGCACAGTTTCCACACTGTATTGCTACTTACCTATAAGGTATCCAAAATCCGGGTAGAGGATTAGAACAAGCCCAAACAAGGAACTAAAATGTAAAGCAAACAAATCAAATAATGAAAGCAAATAAAGGTGATCTAGCCCTAAGGTAACTCCACTTTTAAATTTATCCCCAGTAGAGTCGCCAGCTCTGTGATACGGTGGGAGAACTGACTTGGGTGTTTTGCATTTTATCGCAAATGTTGCGGTTAGCAAGAGTCACAACCGACTTTTCTTTTATCCAAAAGGAAAGGCTGAAAAGAACAGGAAAGACCTTTGAGATTGTTTCTTGAGTTCAGGGGTAGATTATGAAAAGGGAAGGTATTAACACCTTTTTCATCCATAGTTATCTATGGACTCTAAGTTGCTTTCTAGATCACTTTCTTTTGTTTGAAAATGTGCTTTGTGTGGTTTTGAAAGTATTTTGAAAAGACGCCATCGTTTAGGAAAACTTTGTAATAGTTATCGTTCGTAAGAACGTATACAAAGTGTTGAGCTTTTTAGAATGTTTCAAGTTTGGAAATGTTTTGAAAGTGTTTTTGAAAGTGTTGGTGTTTGTTATGAAAATAAGCAAGAGTGTTTTATTTGAAAATGAGAAAGCAGCTAGGAACAATCTACCTACTCAAAAGTCTTAGTTCATATCTTCCTTTTCTTTGACATTCCTATCTTACCACTGATTTGGTAAAAAGCCTTATCTTTGGATATAAAGGGACGGGCGTGGGTTATCGTATAGCCATGATAGCAATGTTGTGAGATGTCTTAGCATTTTTATTTGAGGGACTAAGATCATTTTGAAAGGCAACATTGATAGCATCATCGAGGGACTATGATCTTGTAATTTTGATTGGTTTTGCTAAGATATCCCACATGCATAACATGGCCATTTTTGTATGGCAATAAAGTGGATTTAGCCTAAGGGTGCAAGTGTGCAAGTGTGTTGATTTACATGCTTGTTTTCTTGAATTAGGGTTTACTACTTGTTGATTTTAGTCTTTCCATACAAATCCTAATTTACTACCATTTATATAAAAGCGATAAATTGCAGAAAGTAAAATACTAAGCTATTACATCATTAGGGGAGGGGTATACAATTTTACAAATGGGGATTTTGCAAGAAAATTAAACCTAATTATCTATTACAACCATATTGAATAAATGTACAAGAATTGTAAAATAATGTACAAATGCAAAATGGAAAAAGAAATGATTTTTGTTTGGTTTTCATGAAAGGATTTTAACCTAATTAAGAAAATGTTTAATGAAAATTAAATAAAATTAACTTAAACTAATTAAGAAAATAAATTAACTCAAAAAGGATTTTTTTAGGGTTTTTATGAAAAGGTTTTATATTAAAAATAATAATGATAAAAATTAATTAATTTAAAGAAAACCTAAATTCTAAGTTAATTTTAATTAGAAAATAAAATAATCTAATAATTAAACCTAAGTCTAAATATTAAATATTTAAGGAAAAAAGCAAATTAATTTGTTTTAAGAAATTTTTTTTTAGTCTTTTTGTTTTTTTATAAATGAAATAAATAAGGTGTGAAAATAATAATAATAATATTTTTGGATTTTTTATTAGTAAAGATAAAAATATTATTAATAATAAAAAAATATAAACAGTAAGGAAAAATAAAAATAAAATAATAAAGAAAAATGGGCCATGGGTGTAAAAGTAAGGAGGGGTTAAAGGTCAGCAAAAAAAAACAAAAGCCAAAAGGGGAGGCCCAGGCGCCTGTTTCAAATAAAAAAAAGATGGAAAATGTATAAAAAAAGGGTACCACTCGGGCTCGAATCCAGATCCCAAAGGTTAACAGACGCACGATTTACCACAGGGGTGGCTATACATCCGTTCATATAAACAAAACAACAAATATATAATATAAATCAAGTCCTAAAATGAACTTCATCCTCAACCTCCAGCCAAAGAACCTGTAAGTCATCCATTTCTCACCCATTCACAAAACTTCCAACATCAAACTTGTTAGAAATTTCCTCACGATTTTGAATATATAAATAACTTAAGCTAATTCTCAAAGATGGGCATGAATTTCTAACAGTACCAAATTTTGAGCTAAATATTTTAAGAGGTTCAAACTCAAAATTCTCCCTACTCAAACAACATAAATGAAATCTATGGACATGTATAGTTTCAAGGAAATGATGTATACATTTTATCTTCATAAATGCAAGCCTAACAATGCCTAAATGAGAAGATAAAAGTTCAAGAAAAATACCTCAAAACTAGAATTCGTAAAATGAGTTTGAGCTTGATTTAAGGTGCTGCAATGATCAGGTTAGCTTCCTTGAGTCTCTAGGAAGCTAATGCAATGCCTAGCTTGAGTTGAGAGTGGCTGGAATGGTCTGGAGAAGTCCAACTACAATGCTATGTTTTTTGCTATGGAAGTTGATGAAGATGATGTTACAGTTGTGTAACAGGGTATGGGATGATTTGTATTTGATACAAGGAAGCTTTAGAAACTAAAAGGCCAAAGAACGCACGAGGGAGATATGAATTTGACGTGTAAAGCCAGAACTTGAACAACAATGGTGTTTTGAAGCAATTTTTGGCTAGAGGGAATTTGAGAGTGTTTCAAGGTGTTCAAGCTCGTGTTCTAGATCACAAATAGTGCCTCTATTTATAAGCAAAAAGTTTAGAAGCTTGTTGTTGATCAGAATTCAAAATCACAAGTTTAAGCAAAACATGTGATTTTTGAGAAATCCAAGTTTCAAAGTCTTGTATACTTGCTAAGATATAGTGGTTATGCTTTAAACACACTTTCTTCTAACTTTGTGGATGGAGTGTGATCAGAGGGAACAAGTTAGAGGCTTAAGAATTGACTTTGTGCATAAAGCTTGCTTTTCAAGAATGGTATTCTTCACTTTCTTCCCCAAATGGCAATGTGAATTGGATAAAGCTTAAACAATTTGGATTATAGCTCAAAAGTTTGTGTAATCCATTAATTATGGAGTGACAGACAATTTTGAGGCATGCAAAGCAAAGATATGCAGCCTAACATAGATTTGGTTCATGTGTTCATCAAGAAATGGCTTGTAATTCAAGTTTGAAAACCCTAACTTCTTGCATTCGATTCTCCTTGATCAAGTATGATCTCAATGAGTTATTAGAAATTTTGGAAAGCTTGTAACATCCTCTAAAACCTCTATGTTGGATATTTTTGAAAATTCATCTTGGAACTATGTGAAAAATTTACATGAAGTTAGGTCAAAATCCTGCCTAAACTAGTGCAAAATTTCACTAAGTTTCCAAGTTTCATGAACATGTATTCCCAAAATCATAACTTGAAATCCATGAATTTATAGGATAAGTTATGTTATACAATGTTTTAGATCTCATTGAGATCTACAACTTTCATGTTGGAAGTTTCCTTTGAATCATCTTGTATCATGGTGAAAAATGGGCTCAAAGTTGTGAAAAAATATGAAGTTTTCAACACTTAGAAAAATTTCTAAGTTTAGAAATTTTGACTTTTCAAAATGAAATCTTGACTTTTTGATTTCTTGATAAACAATTTTCATATTTTGACATGTTTTGATGAATTGTGATCTTTGACACTTGATTTTGACCAAAAATTCAAAGTTTGACTTTTTAGTGTATAATTGACTTTTGATTAGTTGACTGAAAATCAACTATCAATCAATTGATCTTGAGAGATGTTTTGAGCCATTCCATTAGGTCAAAATGATTCATTTGAATCCTTGAGATCACAACTTAAACCAATCAATCATTTTCTAGGTATAAAACCAGAAATTGCTCCTTTTTAGTCAAAATCCTAATTTTGACCATTTTGCCCTTTTGATGATCTGATCAAATTTCTTGAGAAATTGTGATCTAAACTTGATAAAATGACATATGTGAGTTCATAATGTTGATATGGATAAAACATTATGAATTTTTTACTGTAAATTGACCTTAGTTGACTTTTTCTCCAATATAGCTGATTTTAGGTCAACTGATCAATAAACTGAGCAAAAATGTGATCCAAGACTTGAAACTTGACATGAGAAATCTTGAGGGTCCAAAATGATCCATGAAATTCATATGGGGCATTAAAAGTCCATTTATCCTTGTGCAATCCCAAACCCTAATTTTCAGTCTTAGTGCTTAAGGAGGTGTCTTGAGCTGATCAACCTTTGTGCAGTATTAAGCCAAAGGAGATCTTGTGAGAGATTATTTGAGAAATAAGAGGGCTAATTTTGGGGTCCAACACATGGACTTCAGGACTTAAGGTTTTATTGTAGAAAAAATAACCCTCAAAGCCGCAACAAGTAAAGTGGTTAAACATAATAAAAAGATGTTCTAATAATCAATATGCTTCTAAACTATATGCATTTGACATTTTTGGCTTCCTAGCACCAGAGACATGGGATCTTTTACAAAGAGTTAAAATAATCTCACATATCAATGTTGTTTCTCCTATAGAAATGAACACAATTTTTAAGAGGATTGATTTCACCATTAAAAAAAAAGATAGTAGTGCATCTCTGTTGCCCGATTTCATTACATTTTTGCGTAAATAATACTCTCTCTCTCCCCTCTCTCTCTCTCTCTCTCTCTCTATATATATATATATATATATATATATATATATATATATATATATATATATATGTGTGTGTGTGTGTGTGTGTGTGTGTGTGTGTGTGTGTGTGTGTGTGTGTGTGTGTGTGTGTGTGTGTGTGTGTGTGTGTGTGTGTGTGTGTGTGTGTATGTGTGTGTGTGTGTATTCCCTATTCAGCAATAAAAAAATTCTACTAATTTGAGACTTAACCATTGAGTACATGAATTACTCAATTTTAATATGCTTGAAAGTGTTTCTCAACCATTAAATTACAACAAAAAAACCATTCAAACTTTTAGAATTAGAAACTCTAAGAACTCCTCTCGTTTTCTCTCTAAGCTTCTCTCTTGAACAGTTCCAGCACACCAAAAATGACTAGAAAATAAGTATGCCACAAAGTATAGACACCTGCATCATGCCTTGCCAACCTTCACACACATTGGCAACATGAATTTCATCTGATTCTCACCTCATCCCATTCACTTTTGGACAATTATAGTTTTAAATGGTGAAAAATGATTCAAATATCTGCCCCATGACCCCTATTGGAAACCTCGGGGTGAGAAAAAACTCAGATGCATATGTTTGTCTAGATTTCAACGGACACTCTACAGTTTTCAATCTTACATAAAAATTAATGATGATTCCAATTTAACCATCAACCACTTTGTTGTTCTATCATTTCTTAAATTTTTCTTCATCAAAATTGATCAAGTCCAAGCATTGTTTGAGCCTCAACCTAGTTGATGACTAGGTGGACACATCCTTTAAATTGTATTCTATAGCAAATTTATCAACCATAGTCTTCTAGTTTCAATCATGTATTTAATTGTGAGGAAGCTAAATGTTAGAGAACCTAAATCTACAAGAATGATACTTGCATTAGAAAATAAATCACAAGTTTATCCTTACGAAATTTTAGATATGGCATAAGATTCAGAAACACCTCTTCTATTAGGGAGACCATTCTTAGTTACGGGTAGAGCCCTTATTAATGGAGAAATGGGGGAACTAATGTTGAGATTTTATGATAAAAAATTACTATTCAACATTTTTAAAGTAATGCATCATAAAAATGAAAGACTCAATGAAATGAAATTAAATAGAGAATTAAAGTCATGTCTCTGAATAAGACAACATCTAAACCATGGGAAATAGTTACGGCGAACCCTATTGTAAAAGAGGAAGAAGTTCTAGATATGGAAGAAAATGAGTACATGCAAATTTTAGAGGATGCCCCATTAGAGGAAATTGAAACTAAAAGTTGAAGAATTAAATGAATAAGGTCTAACAAAATATACACAAGAAAGACCAACATTAGAGCTCAAAGAACGTCTGAAACATTTAAAAAACATATTTATGGGTGTTGTACCCCAAAATTTTCCCTCTCATTTTTAAGGCATTTCTCACAAGGATTCTTAAGTTTCAAACCTACACAAAATACATTTGGATTTTTTAGCATCAAGATTAAAGAATAAATTGCTAAAAAAGGGGACAAAAAGGTGAAAATGCTCTTTTTGACAAAATTAAAGGAAAAGAAAGTTCTTTTTCAATTTTGCGTCCTTCGGTTGGACACTTTGGCTTTGGTTACATCTTTCATTTGAGCACTGGAATCACTTGGGCAAGTTCATTTCCTGCTTCGTTGGATACCAGGTGTTCGTTTGAACGTTTGTGCAAATCTTTCGTTTTGCCACATAACATCTTTCATGCGTGTTAGCCAAGACTTACAAGGCAGAATTTTCTATCATGTTAACATGCACAAATCCCCTCTTCTTCCCTATTTCGATTACATATCTTGACACCTGCAGGCCTCCTTCATTTGGGACAATGGCCTTCCTAATATTGCAAGCTTCGATTAAGCCTTTCATCCCCTGCATGCATCCTTCGTTTGGGGTGTGCGAATCCTTCAGCACAAACTCTTAGTCATGCCTTTCGTTTGGGCATGTGGCTCCCTCTTTAAAAACTTTCATTTCAGCATATTTGCATAAGGTCACAAGGCAGGGACCTCCTGCATACACCTTTCGTTTGGCCATATTGCCCCTTTGCAGGCAAGTTTGAGTGGGCAATATCCCCTGGGAAATGGCTTGCTTCAACACCCAAATTCTACACTATGCCTTTGTCTCATGCTAAAGAAGTACCATTGTGGCACATTCGAAGGACTTTCCAGACATGTCTGAAAGTCCCAATCGAGTGACATGTTTTACTGACCCATTCGAAGAACACACAGTTGGTCCATTCGATGGACACACAACTCGTGGAAAAAATGTTGTTTTGTTGAGTCTGGTCGAAGGTTATGGAAAGATAAAGGATTCGATTCAAAGAGTCTAGTTGTCCATAGGTCAGGCTACATAGGCCTCTAACTTGTGCCTTACTCCATATTAAATTTTTTTTCAAGCCAACTTGCTCTTGATGACATCACTACCTTTTTAGAAAGTTTTTGAGCCTTACGCCCGTCTCTTCTGCACACTTGCCCCCTATAAACTAGGAGCCACCCATCTAAACCATTGATTTTAGTACTTTTATCTTGGGATCATAAAAAGTTGACACAAGTGGATGTTGGCCTTTCAAAGAAAATATATTTTATTCTTTCACAAAGCCGCTCATTCAAATTTTTCTCTCTCTATAAATAGAGAGTTCATTTGCACATCAAAGGTGGCTGGAAGGCAACAAGAGAGGACGCTGGCAGATTTTGGCTGTGTGGGAAGAACCTTCAAAAAACTCTCAAACTCTCAAGATTCCCAAACACTTAAACACTTGTGAAAACCTAAACCTAGAATCTAAAGAAACACAACACTTGTTTCTTTTTTATCTTTCAAATCTGAAACAATCCTCACACTTTGTTTTTTTTTCTTTCGAATCTAGTAGAAAGAACACTACACCCGTTCTTCCCCTTTGAACCCAGAAATAACAAACACCACCCTTACACCTCCTGACCTTCGAATCCAGCCAAAGGAACACCACACCTGTTTCTTCCCTTTGAATCCAAGAGCATCTAGTTCAACCACTTGAAAGGTCCAGCACACGCTCCAGGCTACAGCAAGGTACGTTGTTCTAAACCTTGAACTCTTTGTTTCTTGCATAACATGTAAATACAATTGCTTTTCGTTTCAAACATGTACATACTATTGCTCTTCTTTTCGTTTCCATCCTTTTAATATGTTTCATGGTTAACAACCTTCTTGGGTTTTTCTCTTTGTATATTTAAACATGCTTTAAAGACTAACTTGTCCCTAAGCTAATGTTGGCATAGCCTTAGACCATGTTGCTATTCATACTCAAACGAAAGAAACAGGATACATAAAGTTAGAAACGAAGCCTCTGGCTTCCATACTAACCTTCAGGCCAAACGAAAGAGGCAGCCAGAAGGCACAACATGCTGGCCTCCAGGCCCCCAAACAAAAGGCACAACATGCTGGCCTCCATTCCCCAATCAAAAGACACAACATGCTGGCCTCTCGGACCCAATCGAAAGCCATGCCTTCACCCCTTTTCAGGCCAGATCGAAGAGATCCATAAAGTGAAGAATCAAAGGGTTTGCTGCCCTAAATCGAAATATCCATTTTTCTTGTTTTTATCTTATTTTTTCCTTTATATTTTTCATGCAATTCAATATGGTTGTAACAGTATAGGATTTTATCTTTCTGCATTTTTTACTTCATACAAAATGTTAGTAATTAGGGTGTATGGAAAGATAAAATCAACAAGTAGACCACCCTGATCAAAAGATAAAAAATGCATGCAATCAAACACACTTTGCACACGTGCACCTCTAGGGTTAACTCCACTTGTTTCCTAATGAAAAATAGTCATGTTATGCATGTGAGACGTCTTAGCAAAAACTATAAAAAATACAAGATCATAGTCCCTTGATGACGCTTCGAATGTTGCCTTACAAATGATCTTAGTACCTCAAAAGAAATGCTAAGATATCTCACAACATTGCTATCATGACTATACGATGACCCAGATCCGTCCCTTTTATATCCAAAGATAAGGCTTCTTACAAATCAATGGTAAGATAGTAATATCAAAGGAAGAGAGAAATGAACAAAACAATTTTTGAGTAAGGTAGAATGTTCCTATTTGCTTGCTCATCTTCAAAACACAAACACTTTTTTCAAATACACCAACACTTTCCATTGAAATATTTTCAAAAAGTTCAACACTTTGTATACATTCTTATAGAGACAAGAATCATTACAAAGTTTTCCTAAACGAATGTGCTTTTCAAAATACTTTCGAAACCACACCACAAAGCATACTTTCAAACAAAAGCAATGATCTAGCAAGCAACTAAGAGCCCATAGATAACTATGGATGAAAAGGGTACTAATACCTTCCCTTTTCATAATCTACTCCCCTGAACTCAAGAAATAATCTCGAAAGGTCTTTCCTATTCTTTTCAGCCTTTCCTTATTGGATAAAAGAAAAGTTGGTGGCGACTCTTACTATCCTCAATAATTGCGATCAAACACAAAACATCCTAAGTCAGTTCTCCCATCGTATTACAGAACTGGAGACTCTACTGGGGAGATTACTTAAAAGTGGGGTTACCTTAGGGCTAGATCACATTTACTTGCTTTTCTTTGTTTGACTTGTTTTCTTTATATTATGGTTCTTTGTTTGGGATTTGTTTTGATCCTCTACCCAGATCTGGGACACCTTATACGTAAGTAGAAATAAGTTGTGGAAACTATGTGGGGTATACCGACATGGTCTAAGAAATATCTACGTTAGTGTGACACATTTGTTGGTACCGGTAGCCCTTGAGTAGTCAAGGAGAATACGGGGCCACTGTGTGGTGTCATGAAGCACTAAATGACTTTAGAACCTTTAATTGAACAACTTGGCCTTTAGGAAGTAGTGAGGTAGCCGACTTTGGTGCAGTCCAAAGTTGGTTTATACTCGATACTATGCTCATTGAGATCGGACTTCTCGAGATATTTCGGTCGCAATTAAAGAGGCTTGCGCTGAAACAATGCCCGATGAGTAAAGATCAGTGATATTGAGATCCCCTAGAACCCGATTACTATTACTAGGACAGATTGAGCCAACTAAACTTCAAGAGGGTACTTACCTACAAACTCCATGCAAGCCTAAACCTAAGGATTTGTCTGCTTTGTGTGTATATGTTTATTTGTACATAACAACTTGCTTGCTTTGCATATTTGTACATAACATCATACCATAGCATTTTCAATAAAAATTTCAAGGATCTCAAGGGCCTATGATGCCGGGTCACGTTGAACCATGCGTCTATCAAGGGGCAAGAGGATTTATTTTCCTCTAACCAAATGCCGTCAAGACCAAAGCACGGTAACTTGAATCAAGGGCTATGACCCACTTGATATGGTGAGCTTGATTCTCGTGGAAAGACATCCACCGATACGAAGTTCCCCAATCAAAGATGTTGATCAATGTTTAAATTCTAACATCTTCTTGTGTTTACCCAGCGAGATCCTTGGAAACATTGCATCCACATATCATGCATGTCATCATAACAGGTTTTCCTGTACATGCTTTCTTATCTGCTTACTGTTTATTTCAGTAAGAGATGGCTCTAGAGCAAATAGTTAAAGATATCCAAGTTCAAAATGCTCAGTTCCAACAGGCGCTCATGAACTTGGCCAAGGGGCGAGAAGATCTGAAAACACTCTTCACCAAAGAGAGCAAGAAGAAGAAAAAGTTTGTCATCCTCAACGTAAGGAGAAGGTCCAAGGGGAATGCCCAGCTAGCTCAAAAAGAAGATGCTTCTTCTAAAGACAGTCAAGAAGAGGAAGCTGGAAGCATTAGAGCTAACATAGCTACTGATGACGAAGACTCTTTTGAGGAGCATTATCAACCAGCGGATGAAAAATACAAACAACTTGAAGACAGACTAAAAGCTGTGGAGATCCAATATGTGCCTGGCTTAAACTTAGGAGACATGGGTTTGGTCCCTGGAGTGGTCATCCCACCAAAGTTTAAAATCCCTACCTTTTCCCCGTACGATGGAGTCTCTTGCCCTAAGATGCACCTAGAGTCTTATGTCCGCAAGATTCAACCATACACAGTTGATCAGAAGCTTTGGACCCACTTCTTCTAAGAGAGTTTAGCTGGGACGCAACTTGAGTGGTTCTATCAATTGGAGAGTTCCCACATTCACACATGGGAAGATTTAGCTACTACTTTTTACAAGCAGTACCAATACAATGCTGATCTTGCACCATCTCGTGTGCAATTGTAGAACATGGTCGTGCGTTCCAACGAGGGCTTCAAAGAATACGCCTAAAAGTGGAGAGACTTGTCTAGCAGAATGCAGCCACCCTTAACTGACAGAGAGCTGATTGACATTTTTATGGGAACTTTGACCAGACCTTTCTTTAATCACCTAATCAGAAGCTCCTTGTTGTACCCTAAAATATGCTCTCTCATTTTTCATGAAAAATCACCCTGGATTCTCAAAGTTTCTCCTATACAAATCCAAGCCTTGAGTTATCATTCCTTTCCAAGCAAGCCATTTACAAGGGCAAAATGGTCATTTGCAAGCTAAAAAGTCAAAATTTAGTTTTTGGATCAAAATCAAAACACAAAAATCATATTTCATCAAGACATGTTGGAATATGAGGTTTGTTTCATCAAGAAGCTCAAAAGTCAAATTTTACCTTGAAAAGTTAAATTCTAAATACTTAGAATTTTTCTAAAGTATTTAAGAAAAATGAAACTTCAGAACTTCCGAACCAACCTCCAGGCAAGAGCAGTCAAAAGTTGCAAACTTGGTTCAGCACATAACCTTCAATCAGAACATGGCTTTTTCAGCAGCTACGCAAGTTCTGTCAGAGTTTGCTAGAGGAATGCAAAGAAAACAACGAAGCCTGAAAGCTCCTTCAGAACATGCTGGAATCAGAAGGTGAGGGGGTCAGAAGATTGGGAGTTACACTGAAGCAGAATCTCTAAGTCCAGAGTTTTCAGAGGCAAATCAAAAGAACATGCTGAAAAGTCTGGAGAACCCTTAGAATTTGCTGAAGCAGCGGGATATTGAGATCAAAACTTGGGTGCGATGTTCCAGACTTTGCTGAAATAGGAACTGCTGACTCAGATTTAAGTAATGATGCAAATCTCGTGTTACAAGATTTCTTATTCTTGACCAATCTCATCAACATTTAATGCTCATTAATGCTCACAACCACTTTTGAGAATTTGTCCAAAGGGTCTCTCCACGTGCAGCATAAAAACACTCTTGTGCAGATTTAGGTATGGGTTTATGCGCTACTTTTCGCTCATGGGTGTCACTTTTCCTTAATCCTCGCTTACTAACCCAGCCTAGGCTTAAAGCTGTCAATCATCACAACTTTTTATGAACTTTTCTTCAAGAGTAAGTCAGCATCTAATGCATGATATTGGCGCCACTTAACGTTTTAAAAACCCACAAATCTTTGCCTATAAATAGAACACCTTTGTCCATTGAGAAGGGGCCGGTCCAAGTTCAGAAAAATTGCTGAAAAGAAACAGAAAGTTTTAGCAAGAAAACACCTTGAATCTCTGCCCAAAATTCCCAGAGTTTCAAAAACTGTAAACACAACATTCCTACTATTAACTTTGAATCTCCTACTTTCAAACCCCATTTGCTCTCAAAGTATTTCTTGACTAAGAAACACCCATACAGTATACCCTCCATCCATACATTCAAAGAACCTGTTCAGAACATCATCAGAGTTAAGGCTAACTCCAGTCCACAAACTTTTTCTAGCTGCAAGGAAAGCACTTGCTGACCCTAACCACATTGCTTAAACATCACCAGAATTGCATGCTCAAAAACACAATGTAGATATCATGCTTCTGATGTTGTTCATGTTCTGAGGTTTTCACGCATCTGTACACTTAAGTAGAGAACAACTCGGTTCAGAACTTGCCTCTGATTTTTGGTTCTGACTTTTGAAATGATATGACACCTGCTGAAACTGTCCTAGGCATGCCTTCTGTTTTGTGGAAAAATAACCAAATTGCAGATGTTCTGACTAGCACGGAGGGAGACCAAGTTCTGACCTTGACGCCAGAACTTCTGGGGCCTGTTTTGTCATCAGTAATATCAGAATTTTTGAAAATTACTGTGTGCCAAGTAGGGTCAGAACTTCTGACCGCATACATTTTCACTAACAGGTTTCTGTTTTGCAGCATACCAGGGTCAGAACTTCTGACTTATACATTTTCACTAACAGGTTGTTGTCCTGCAGCAGGCCAGGGTCAGATCTTCTGACTTCCTCTCAGCAGCACGCTGACTCTTTTCCTTTTTCTTTCTTTCTTCCCCTTGTTATTTTCTTTATTTTTCTCGCTAGTACTCCCCATTCATAAATTTGTACCCCACCCCCTAAATATTGTAATAGCGTAGGACTTTACATTTCCGCATTTTATCGCTTTCAAGTGTAAATGCTAGTGATTAGGATATGTATGGCAAGATAAAATCAATGAAATAGAAAATCCTAATTCAAGATAAAATCATGCATGCAATCAAACACACTTTCACACAAACACCCTTAGGGTTTCTCCACTTGGTTGCTTTATACAAAAATAGCCATGTTACACATGCAAAGTATCTTGGTAAAACAAACAAAATTAAAAGATCATAGTCCCTCGATGACGCTGTTCAAAGTTTCCTTATAAAATGATCTTAGTTCCTCGAAAATACTAAGATACTTTGCAACATTGCTAATCATGGTTATACGATGACCCACGCTCGTCCCGTTTACATCCAAAGGTAGGGTTGCTTATCAAATCAATGGTAAGACAACAATGTCAAAGGAATAAAAAATGCACAAGAAAGACATTTGAGTAGGTACATTACTTCTAGTTACTTGCTCCATTTCAAACAAATATCCTTGCTATTTTCAAAACAAACACACACATTTCAAAAACATCTTATAAACATTGAAAACATTTTCAAAAGACAAACATCTTTGTATACATTATTACGAACGAGAATCATTACAAAGATTTCCTAAACAAATGGCCTCTTTTACAAAATACTTTCAAAACCACACCAAACACATTTTCAAACAACAAAAGCAAGTGATATAGCAAGTAACTAAGAGCCCATAGAAAACCATGGATGAAAAGGGTGCTAATACCTTCCCTTTTCATAATCTACCCTCCGAACTCAAGAAAACATCTCAAAGGTATTTCCTGTGCTTTTTAACCTTTCCTTTTGGACAAAAGAAAAGTTGGTGGCGACTCTTGCTAACCGCAACATTTGCGATAAAACGTAAAACCCTCAAATTAGTTCTTCCACCGTATCACAGAACTGGCGACTCTGCTAGGGACGATTATAAAAGTGGGGTTACCTTAAGGCTAGATCACATTTATTTGCTTACATTGGTTGACTTGTATGCTTTACATTATGGTTCTTTGTTTGGGTTTGAATCCTTCACCCGGATTTGGGAAACATTATAGGTAAATAGCAATACGTTGTGGAAACTATGTGGGGTATACCGACATGATCTAAGCAATAGCTATGTTAGTGTGACATATTTGTGGGTACCGGTAGCCTTTGACTCAATCAAAGATAATACGGGGCCGCTGAGTTATGTCATGAAGCACTAACGAACTTTTAGAACCTTTACTTGACCAACTTGGCCTGTTAGAACAAAGTTTGAATCTACTACCCTATGTTTAAGTTTTGATGATAACAAAGTGAAAAGATATATTATTTATATGATTCATGTATGAACTATCTGCTGCCTAAATTATTACGTTCTGATTTGCAGATACTCTGATTGATATAAGCAAGATCACACCTAATCAGCATCAGAAATTTGGTTCCTGACATCAGCATCAGAAGTTGCCATATCAGAATGTCAGAATCAGAAGATCAATTCACGTATATGCTGAAGTCTGATGAACAGAACTGCGCTTAACACTCTGATAAAGAAACACAACAGTTCATCAGCAGCTAAGCAGAGTCAGAATGAGCCAAGCCAGAACTTGCATTAAGTAAGCAATGGTACTGTGCATTGAAAGCAAATTAATACCAACGGCCTCATTCCAGACAAGATCTGCTCGATAAGGAAAGTTTGTTATTAGCATTGAATCAAGAATATTGCTCCAACGTTCAACATCTCAGTGCTATATAAACAAGACTTTGAAGATTGAATTGGCTAATGCTCTCCAAATCTTTACACGCATAAAAGCTGATCAAAATCTTCCTTCTCTCAGTTTGCTAAACTCTACATATTCTCATATTCAATCATTGTTTAGCAATCTAATTTCTAAGCTTTAAGTTGTGTATACATCACAGTTGTGATACAGTTTTGTAGAAAACATTCACACACTTAGATTTATCTTCTTTGTAAGAAAGTGTTTCCTTGACAAACTGGGTTGTGGTTTGCATCAAGAAGGCTTTAGCAGTTGTTAAAGCAGTCTGTAATATTCAGTTGAATATAGTGGATTAAGACCTCGTTGGAGAGAGGCGAAATCACCTTGACGGGTGGACTGGAGTAGTTTGAGATTAAACGAACCAGGATAAAAATATCTTGTTCATTGCATTGATTTTCAGTTTTACAATTCAACCCCCCCCTTCTTGTGTTTTTCACTACTTCAATTGGTATCAGAGCCTGGTTCTGAGCTAAAACACTTAACCGTGTCAGTACAAGATCCAGCGTCAGAAAAACACAATGGCAGGAAACTATTCTCACACCAGCAATGACAACAATGAGGACAGAGACAGATTCAGCGGCAAACCTCCAGTCTTTGATGGAGAAAACTTTGATTACTGGAAAGACAGAATTGAAAGCTTCTTTCTGGCACATGATGCTGATCTGTGGGATATGGTGACAAACGGATACACGCACCCTGTGAATGCAAGCGGTCAGAAGATTGATAGAAAAACAATGTCTGACCAACAAAAGTGTGACTTCAAGAATCACCACAAGGCCAGAACCATCCTCCTCAGCGCCATCTCCTATACTGAATATGAAAAGATCTCCAACAGAGACACAACAAAGAATATTTTTGACTCACTCAGAATGACGCATGAGGGCAACGTTCAGGTCAAAGAAACTAAAGCTCTGGCGCTCATTCAGAAGTATGAGGCGTTCAAAATGGAAGAATCTGAATCCATTGAAACAATGTTCTCAAGATTCCAGATTCTGGTAGCTGGTCTCAAGGTTCTGGACAAAGGATACTCTACTGCTGACCATGTTAAGAAAATCATCAGAAGTTTACCCAAGCAGTGGAGACCAATGGTTACAGCTCTGAAGCTAGCTAAAGATCTCAACAAAATCACTCTGGAGGAACTTATGAGCTCCCTCAGAAGTCATGAGATAGAGCTAGAAGCTGACGAGCCTCAGAAGCAAGGTAAGCCTTTAGCATTAAAATCTAACAAAAAATTTGAGTCTAAAGTTTTGCAGGCAGTTGAAGAAACATCTGATGGATCCTCATCAGAAGAAGACGAACTCTCCCTCCTTTCCAGAAGAGTAAATCAACTGTGGAAGCAAAGACAAAGGAAGTTCAGGAATCCCAGAAGATCTGATCAGAACGAGTCTTCTTCCAGATACAGAAGGACATATTCTTCCTCTGGATACAGAAGATCTGAAGGATCCTCTAGAAGCAAAAAGCCAAACACCAAGGACATCATCTGCTATGAGTGCAATGAGCAAGGACACTATAAGAGTGACTGCCCAAAGCTTCAGAGGGAAAAGCCCAAAAAGAAGTTTGGAAGAGAGAAGAAGAAAAGTCTCATGGCTACATGGGATGACTCTGACTCGTCTGAAGCTGACTCAGAATCAGATGATGAGAGGGCAAACATAGCTCTCATGGCTAACATCTCAGGAGATAGTGAAGCTTCTGAATCAGACTCAGAATCAGATACTGAAGAGGTATTTCCTAACTTTGCTGTTAACTTTACAAAGGCTGAACTTGCTGAAAGCCTTAATGAGATTCTGGAACGGTATCAGCAAATTAGAGTTAAATTCAGAGACCTGAAAAGGAATCTTGAATCTGACTCTAATAAGACTGAGAGTCTCAAATTGGAGAATTCTGAGCTGAGAAATAAGATTTCAAAATTAGAAAACACTTTACAAAACTCTCAGAAGGAACCAATTTCTAAAACTCCCAGCAACGCTGATGAGATCATCAAGGAGTATGATCACAGTTTCCAGAAGTTCCTCGCTAAAAGCATAGATAGAAGCAAAATGGCTTCAATGATCTATGGAGTTAGCAGAAACGGCAGGAAAGGAATAGGATACCAAGGTAAGGTTCCTACACCAAAGAATGTCATGGACTTAACCATTAAACACACTCCTCTGAATTCACATTTTGTGTATGGTCACACACATGATATTAAATACACTAGCAGTAAGCACTCTGTGAAACCAAAATTCAACCAGAGTTTTGTTAAAACTAACAAATCAGGACCCAAGAAAATCTGGGTACCTAAGGATAAAATAATACATGTTGCAGATATCTTTAGCAGCAAGTCAGAAACACCAGTCATGGTACCTGGACTCTGGCTGCTCGCGACACATGACGGGAAGAAGGCATATGCTCCAAAGCCTGGAACTTAAGCCTGGAGGACACGTTGGTTTTGGAGGCAATCAGAGGGGAAAGATAATTGGCTCTGGAACTGTAGGTAATGGAAATCTTCCCTCTATTAATAATGTTCTGCTAGTAGATGGATTGATGCATAATCTGTTATCCATAAGTCAATTAAGTGATAACGGTTATGATATAATCTTTAATCAAAAATCATGTAAAGCTGTTAGTCAGAAAGATGGGACTATCCTGTTTAATGGTAAGAGGAAAAACAACATCTACAAAATCAAACTTTCTGAACTAAAGAGTCAGAATGTAAAATGCCTTATGTCTGTTAACAACGAGCAGTGGATCTGGCACAGAAGATTGGGGCATGTTAGTATGAGAAGAATATCTCAGATTAACAAACTCAATCTGGTCAGAGGACTTCCTAATTTGAAGTTCAATTCAGATGCTCTGTGTGAAGCATGTCAGAAAGGCAAGTTTGCAAAACCTTCTTTTAAATCCAAAAATGTTGTTTCTACCTCTAAGCCATTAGAACTTCTGCACATTGACTTATTTGGACCAGTTAAAACTGCTTCAGTCAGTGGTAAGAAGTATGGGTTAGTAATCGTAGATGACTATAGCAGATGGACATGGGTAAAGTTCTTAAGACACAAGGACGAGTCACACTCTGTGTTTGTTACCTTCTGTAACCAAGTTCAGAATGAAAAGGATCTTAGAATCGTTAAAGTCAGAAGTGATCATGGTGGAGAATTTGAAAACAAAGATTTTGAGTCATTCTTTAATGACAAAGGCATTTTGCATGATTTCTCTTGTCCTAGAACTCCCCAACAAAATGGAGTTGTAGAACGAAAGAACAGAACATTGCAAGAAATGGCCAGAACCATGATCAATGAGACAAACGTTGCTAAGACCTTCTGGGCAGAGGCAATAAACACAGCATGCTACATTCAGAATAGAATCTCAATAAGACCTATTCTGGAAAAGACTCCATATGAATTGTGGAAGAACAGAAAGCCCAACATTTCATATTTTCATCCATTTGGATGTACTTGCTTTATATTAAATACAAAGAATTATTTGAACAAGTTTGACTCTAAAGCACAGAAGTGTATCATGTTAGAATACTCTGAACGCTCAAGAGGGTACAGAGTATACAATACAGAAACACAGATTGTGGAAGAATCAATCAGTGTTTGTTTTGATGATAAGCTTGACTCTGAAAATTCAAAGCAGAATGAAGTTTTTGCAGGTATGGAAATTGAATTTACAGGTTCTGAAGACAAGTCATCAGAAGCTCTTAATACAGACACTCCTTCAACGTCTGAAAGGAGCACTGCTAGCAATCCTACAACAGCTGCTGATCAACCTCAGAAGAGATTACCCAGAAGCAGCTTGGATCACCCAGAAGAGACTATCTTAGGAAGAAAGAAAGATCCAATCAGAACAAGAGCAAGCTTCAGAAACTCTGAAGAAACTCTTATGGGACTTGTGTCTCTGATTGAACCTTCTTCTATTGATGAATCACTTCTGGATAATGACTGGATTCTGGCAATGCAAGAAGAGCTGAATCAATTCACCAGAAACGACGTATGGGATCTCGTTCCCAGACCAAAAGGATTCAACGTCATTGGAACAAGATGGGTGTTCAGAAACAAGCTAAATGAACAAGGTGAAGTCATCAGAAACAAGGCACGACTGGTTGCACAAGGTTATAGTCAGCAAGAGGGGATAGACTATACAGAAACCTTTGCCCCAGTCGCCAGGTTAGAATCTATCAGACTTTTAATTTCATTTGCTATTAATAAAGGCATCACTCTGTATCAGATGGATGTCAAAAGTGCATTCTTAAATGGTTATATAGAAGAAGAAGTCTATGTACACCAACCCCCTGGGTTTGAAAATACAAAACATCCAGAACATGTTTTCAAACTAAAGAAGTCACTATATGGTCTGAAACAAGCTCCCAGAGCTTGGTATGAAAGGCTAAGTAACTTTCTATTAGAAAATGAATTCACCAGAGGGAAAGTGGACACTACTCTATTCTGTAAATCAGTTAAGAATGACATCTTAGTTTGTCAAATTTATGTTGATGATATTATCTTTGGTTCTATTAATCCTTCTCTTGGAAGAAAATTTGCTAAGTGTATGCAGGCAGAATTTGAGAGGAGCCTCATGGGGGAACTGAAATTCTTTCTAGGAATTCAGATCAATCAAACTCCAGAGGGAACTTACATTCATCAGAGCAAATACATCAGAGATCTTCTGAAGAAATTTGACCTCTCAGAATGTAAGCCATCAAAGATTCCAATGCATCCCACGTGCATTCTGGAAAGAGAAGAGGTAAGCAAAAATGTAGAACAGAAAGTCTACAGAGGTATGATTGGGTCTCTCCTCTATCTGACTGCTTCAAGACCTGACATATTATTCAGTGTTTGTATCTGTGCTAGATTCCAATCAGATCCTAGAGAATCTCACTTAACAGCTGTTAAGCGAATTTTCAAGTATCTGAAAGGTACTACTAATCTGGGTTTGTTTTATAGAAAATCTAGTGATTACAGCTTAGTAGGCTACTGCGATGCTGATTTTGCTGGAGACAGAGTGGAACATAAAAGTACTTCTGGAAGCTGCCAGTTTTTGGGAGAAAATCTGATCTCTTGGTCCAGCAAAAGGCAATCAACAATTGCGCTATCAACAGCAGAAGCTGAGTACATAGCAGCAGCAGGATGTAGCACACAAATGCTCTGGATGAAAAGTCAGCTTGAAGACTTCCAGATTTTTGAGAGTAACATTCCTATACTCTGTGATAATACTTCTGCTATTTGCTTAAGTAAGAATCCCATTTTACATTCTAGAGCTAAGCATATAGAAATAAAACATCACTTCATTAGGGACTATATTCAGAAAGGAATTTTGAACTTAAAATTTATAGATACAGACCATCAATGGGCTGATATCTTTACTAAACCCCTTTCAGAAGATAGGTTTAATTTCATTCTGAAACATCTCAGCATGAAAGTCTGTCCAGAGTGAAAATGTTTTAATTCCATATATTTACCTTCAGAATGTAATTGTTTTACTGTGAACTTCTGATCAATCTTCTTTCAGAAAGATAGAACATGCAGATTGTATCAGATGCAAGTCTAAAGATCTGAGAGTCTAAGCTCAAAGACAGACGTGCTGATCACTACATCAAACAAGTGTCATCCAATCATCAGCAAATCTCTGAAGCAGAATGCGTGCACGCTTCTGAGAAGGCAAAACGCTGATTGGGTGCATTGAGACACATGTCTGGTAACCGTTTTTAAGTATCTTTCTCAAATCCCCCAAAATCAGCAAGCATTTAATAAAAGTAATCATGCTTTTAAAACACAATCATGATTTTTCTCTTTCTTAAAAACGTCTATTTTTTCAAAATATTCTGAAACTCTATTTAAACACATTAACCTCTCATTCTAATTCTTTACAGCTTCTCACTAATTCTCAAGCATTCTCTGCATTTTTCTGTGTTCATCTCTTGCAAAACCTCTTTTTCTCAGTTTCTTCTCAAAATCTTTTAGTGTGAACATGGCAACCTCCAGCAGTGCTTCTGAAGGTCCTTAGAAGAAAGCATCATCTGAACAGTATCAAGTGCCATTCAGAACACTCCTCACTCCTGTGAAGAATCTTGAAGTGTTATCTGAATTGATCATTGATTTTGGAAGCTTGAAGGAGAACGGTTTTGACCTAACAGAAGAAGTTAGGGCACAAAAATGGGAAAGGTATTTTGACAGGTTGGTTGGACCAACATTCCCTATGTTAGTCAAGGAATTCTGGATTCATGCGAAGGCTTCAACGCATCTAGTCACCTCCTTCGTTATGGGGAAGAAGATTGTGATCACTGAGGATCACATAGCAAGGTTAATCGGTTACAGTGGCGGTGGCGTCCGCTGTGTTGATATGGCTGAGAGATGTGCTGATGTGGGCTTGATAGCTGCAAGGATTTTCACCCATGGGGTGCCCAGCAGCAAGATCAAAGATCTGAAGGATCATCACAGAGTTTGGGCTAAGATAATTCTGGGGTGCTTCAACCATAGGAAGCCAACTAGTTCACCTGATTACATAAATGTGGATCAGCAGTTTCTGATCTACTTTATTGATCAGAAGGTAAAAATCAACTTGGCTCATCTTCTGTTCAACCACCTCAGAACAAGTGTGAAGGAAACCAGGGAAGAAGAAAGAACAAAGAGGGATTGGATACCCTTTGGAAGGTTGATATCAGATATTTTGACAGAGAATAGGCTGATAGAGCATCTGATAGAAGCTCAAGAGTTAAGCACCATTGAACCAACAGTTGGGAAGCCTCTGAACGCGAAGAACTTGAAGAAAATGAAGTTGATAGAGAATATCAAAAAGGAACCCAGAGCTACTCCTATTGCTGATATCACCAGCAGAAGAGTTCCACTGAGTGACTTTCCCTTATTTTCTGAGATAGAATCTAAACCAGAGGTGGTTCTCAGATACTTAGATGCGTGCAAGGCAGATGGTACAGATCCAAATCTGATTATCAAAGCTCTGCATCAACCTCAACAAGAAGTGACTCTGAAGAAGACGAAGGCACCTTCAGAAGGATCATCCCAGCAGACACCCAAGAAAAGAGGTAATTTATCTGCTGCTTCTGTTTTAAATTCTTCTACTATTCCAACATCTATTCCTCCTCCAACCTCTCATAGAATCTCAATCCCCATCCCAACAATAGATGAAACTGAACCAGAAGATGACCCTTCTGAGGCATTAAAACTCAGAAGACCCAGAACCAAACATCCCAAACCAACAATCTCAACAACATCAGCAATTGACAAAGTGCTGTCTGACATTGATCAACACACTTCTGATCACTCTGCCAATCCAAACTCTGAACCACAAATTGTCCCTCCTCCACAACCAAAACAATAGCAATTTGCTGAAGAACCAGAACAACAACAACCTCTCTCATCAATTCCAGAAGAACCCCTTATCCCTGAACAACCAGAAATTCCAACAACTTCTCCTCAACCAGCAATTCCGTCTCCCTCTCCTCAACCAGAAATTCATCCACCATCACCTCAACCTGAGTTTCATCACTCTGAAACTCTTCTCCTCAACCATCTGAACCTCATTCACCACAACCATCACCTCTGGAAATCCAGCTGCCAGGTGGAACAACAATCACCATGGCCTAGTTGTCATCCTCACCAGAATCTACACCACCAAATACTCCCAAAACACCAAACAGTCCAATCATAATTTCTGATTCTCCCACTCCATCTCCAAAACAAACAGCTGCCAAGCAAACCACCGAAAACCCCAGCAGGACCTTCATAGACTTAACCAGTCTTGACCGTCTTGCTGATATGAAACATAAAATAGCCATCCCTAAACCAAAACAACCAGATGTTGGCTCTGGTATTATGAATTTTGAAACAGGTGTGCAGCAATGGATTGCTTCTTTGAAGCAAGTCTGTCCTGGAATGATTGACCCAACTTCTGATCAGCTCTGGTCACAATTCAGACTTTGGGTACGTGCTGAAGCCCTCAAGTTGCAGGATATCAACTATGAGCAGGCACAACAGAACTTCAGCAAGCTGCTGAAGGAAGTTGACAGTCTGCTGCCTCAGGAAGCTGTGCTCCCTCTGGATAGTGAACCTTGGTCTGAGAAACAGCTAGCTTCAAAGGTGCAACCAGAAGAAGACAAGACCATTCAAGCTGAAGCAAGTAAAGCAGAAGATGTTGCAGAAAGCTCTCAGAAGCTTCCTGCTTCTGATGCTTCTCAAGCTGCCTTGGACAGGCAGACTCTGGAAGAACTGAAGCTGAATGACATGCGTCTGCAGCAGAGGATGGATGAAAACGACCAGAAGATGAAAGAAAGAATGGATGTGCAGGATAGCAAGATTGACAATGTTGTCAGCATGGTGCACAAGCAGAATGAGACTGCTGATCAGATCAAAGCCATGCTGGAGAACCTGTTCACACGCTTTCCTCCCCAACCTTAGTTTTTTCATTCATGTCTTTTTCATGTTTTCTTTGATTTTCTGATGTACTATTTGAATATGTTTTGTTTGATTCTGAACCCTTTTAATATGACAAGTCTTTCTGATCTTAATTTGTTTTAGCACATCACCTACACTTTTTGATTGCTGACAAAAAGGGGGAGAACAAGAATGATATTTTAAACAATAACGGTTAACTAAGACACAAATTCTCAAACATTCTAACTCTATTATACTTGAAAATGTTTTTTGTTTTGCTTAAAGTCTACAGGTACAAGGAAGCTCCTGGACACTCTGAAGACTAAAAGCTATGAAGCTCTGATCCGCTCTGATACTCTGATCCAAAGCAAAGCTCTGACAAGAAAAGCTCTGATACGCTGATCTGAAGCTCTGCTCTGATATGCTGATGATAGTCAAAGACTTTGATACTCTGATGTTCAAAGAATGGCAAAAAGATCTGATCCTGAAGAACACTTGTAATCAAAGGGAAGTAATAAACTCAGGGGGAGTATCTCTCAACTCTGATATCTTTGATAACCTCTTACTCTGATGCATCTCTCTAATACCTTTTCACGTTATTTTCATTTAAAAAATATCTAGTTTTTGTCATCATCAAAAAGGGGGAGATTGTTAGAACAAAGTTTGAATCTACTACCCTATGTTTAAGTTTTGATGATAACAAAGTGAAAAGATATATTATTTATATGATTCATGTATGAACTATCTGCTGCCTAAATTATTATGTTCTGATTTGCAGATACTCTGATTGATATAAGCAAGATCACACCTAATCAGCATCAGAAATTTGGTTCCTGACATCAGCATCAGAAGTTGCCATATCAGAATGTCAGAATCAGAAGATCAATTCACGTATATGCTGAAGTCTGATGAACAGAACTGCGCTCAACACTCTGATAAAGAAACACAACAGTTCATCAGCAGCTAAGCAGAGTCAGAATGAGCCAAGCCAGAACTTGCATTAAGTAAGCAACGATACTGTGCATTGAAAGCAAATTAATACCAACGGCCTCATTCCAGACAAGATCTGCTCGATAAGGAAAGTTTGTTATTAGCATTGAATCAAGAATATTGCTCCAACGTTCAACATCTCAGTGCTATATAAACAAGACTTTGAAGATTGAATTGGCTAATGCTCTCCAAATCTTTACACGCATAAAAGCTGATCAAAATCTTCCTTCTCTCAGTTTGCTAAACTCTACACATTCTCATATTCAATCATTGTTTAGCAATCTAATTTCTAAGCTTTAAGTTGTGTATACATCACAGTTGTGATACAGTTTTGTAGAAAACATTCACACACTTAGATTTATCTTCTTTGTAAGAAAGTGTTTCCTTGACAAACCGGGTTGTGGTTTGCATCAAGAAGGCTTTAGTAGTTATTAAAGCAGTCTGTAATATTCAGTTGAATATAATGGATTAAGACCTCGTTGGAGAGAGGCGAAATCACCTTGACGGGTGGACTGGAGTAGTTTGAGATCAAACGAACCAGGATAAAAATATCTTGTTCATTGCATTGATTTTCAGTTTTACAATTCAACCCCCCCTTCTTGTGTTTTTCACTACTTCATGGCCTTTAGGACGTAGTGAGATAACCGGCTTTGGTACAGTCCGAAGTTGGTAAATACTCGATACTACACTCATTGAGGTTTGGTTTCTTGGGATATTTCGGTTGCCATTAAAGAGGTTTGAGCTGAAACAATGAACAAGGAAACAATCCAGTGATATTGAGCTTCTTAGAGCCCGGTTACTATTACTAGGACAGGTTTGAGCCAACTAAACTTCAAGAGGGTACTTACCTATAAAGCCCCATGCAAGCCTAAACTAAGAACTTCTTTGTTTTGCTTGTATATACATAATTGTGCATAACATCATGGACATCATGAACATCATATGAATCCACTAACCATTTCAAGGATTTTGGAGATTCATCTTTGTTATTATTTTCTAGGATATGGATTCACTCCGCAGGAAAACTATCCAAATCAACCTTGTAAGAGTCCCTCCACAACTCAAGGAGCTAGCTTCAAGGATCCCTGAGAGCTCTCCGTTCACCGAGAGGCCTGGCCATCTACTCAACTTGGTCACCTCCAACACAGAGGAGGACATGATGAAGGTGCTCTTCCAGTTCTTTGACCCTTTGCATCATTGCTTCACATTTCCTGACTATCAGCTTGTGCCCACTTTGGAAGAATTCTCTCAACTTTTGAGGATTCCCATTCTCAATCAACTACCTTTCAACGGTACGGAAAGAGATCCAATGCCAGAAGATATTTCTCAAGCTCTGCACTTGCACTCATCTGATGTCACAACTCATTGGGAAACTAGAAGTGGTGTCAAAGGCTTCTTAGCAAAGTTTCTGATTGAGAAGGCCCAATGTTGTTTGAATTCCATAGACTTGCAAGCTTTTGAGGAAATTATGGCTCTTCTTATCTATGGGATGGTCTTATTCCCCAATCTTGACCAACTCATAGATGTGAGTGCCATTAAAATCTTCATATCACGCAATCTGGTGCCTACATTACTAGGGGATATCCTGCACTCTTTTCACACTCGCACAATGAGGAAAAGAGGTGTCCTTATGTGTTGCACTCCTCTCCTAGAAAGATGGTTTATTTATCATCTTCCCCAATCAGTCTTAAAAAATGAGCAAGGATTAAGGTGGTCACAAAGGTTAATGACGCTCAAACATTCAGATATTCATTGGTGCTCTCGATCCAAAGAGAATATTATCATTGTTGACCGTTGTGGGGAATTACCTAATGTCCCTCTACTTGGCGTTAGGGGAGGCATCACATACAACCCATGCTTAGCTCTAAGACAATTTCATTATGCCCGAAGGGATGGCCCACATGAGATGCTGATTCAATGCTTGGTATTCGACTATGACAACGACGATCGAGGTCTTCGCCAGAGATTCATCCGAGCTTAGAGGATGCTAAACAAGGCGGATAGCAAGACTTTGGGACACAAGAATTCCATCCCTCTTGAGCCTTACCTCAAGTGGGTACGAACCCGCGCTCAAAGTCTTATGATGCCTTATCCTTCCATTCTCCCGGTGATCATCAAGCCTGTTAAGGAAGGAGAAGTTCCATACACTATCTAACATCCTGACATGCTCATATCTCTTGAAGACCTACAAAGGGATTGGATACAACTCAAAGGAGAGCGAGATACTTTTGAAGCCCAATTCTACGCAAGCGAGAAGAAGGTTTTGGAACTCACTAGGCTACTTCATGAGGAGCAGGATCTAAATGCTTACATAGCACCAAAGAGGATGCGCAATACTTTTTTATCTTAGAGTTTTGTATTATTTATCCCAAGGGGCATTGATGTACTCAAACTCTATTTTATAAATATAACATGTGTTTCTTTGTGTTTAAAACGAACTTGAATTTTTTAAAATCCTTGAAAGCATTGCATGTGTACATATCATTCATCATAACATACACAGGTCTTTTGCAACGAGTATCCTCATCTCTCTACTGTTTATTTCAATAAGATGGATCTCGAACAGACAGTCAAAGATCTTCAAGCTCAAAACATGAAGTTTCAATAGTTACTCACAACCCTGGCCAAAGGACAAGAGGAGTTGAAGACTCTGTTGGCCAAAGAGAAAAAGAAGAAACCAACTGGTGTTGTAATCATGGGGAGAAGATTTCAAGGACAAACTAGAAGAACCTTGAATTTCGCAGCAACATCTGATGAAGGAGAAGGGAAAGGAAAAGAAACAGAAGTTCCGTCAGAATCTGAAGAGGAGGAAGAAGAGGAAGACTACTCTGAGGAACAGTGTCCTCCAATGGATGATAAGTACATACATCTTGAAGAGCGTTTGAACGCTATGGAAATACAAAGGGTACCAGGTCTAGACTTTGAAGAATTGGGACTAGTATCGGGAATTGTGATCCCACCAAAGTTCAAAGTGCCTTTGTTTTCAAAATATGATGGGGTGTCATGTCCTAAAATACACCTCCGATCATACGTGAGAAAGATTCAACCGCACTCCACCGATAAAGACCTGTGGGTGCATTTTTTCCAAGATAGTTTATCCGGAACACAACTCGATTAGTTTTACCAATTAGAAAGGGCCGACGTCCACAACTGGGAAGACCTTGTCGCAGCTTTATATAAACAATACCAGTATAATGCAGATTTGGCGCCTACCCGTACTCAACTTCAGAGTATGGCTATGGCTTCAAACGAAGGTTTCAAAGATTACGCGCAAAATGGAGAGATCTAGTTGGGAGAGTGCAACCCCCTCTGTTTGAAAGGGAGTTGGTGGATATGTTCTTAGGCACTTTATCTGGCCCTTTCTTCAACCATTTGATTGGGATCTCATCTGCTGGGTTTACTGAGTTAATACTAACCGGAGAGAGGGTGGAAGCTGGCATAAAAAGTGGAAAGATTCAGAAGGATTCGTCTGCCTCTACAGCTGTGAGAAAGCCTTTCACCGGGAAGAAGGAGATATATGCTGTTTACCCACAAAGGAATCAAGGGAAAGTTGAACGCCGACCAATGGTAGGGGCCGTTATGATCCCAAAGCCTACATCTGATCAACCAAGAAGTAACCAACCGAGGGTGGAAAGGCCAGTCCGACAATTCACCAGAATTAATATGACTCTAGCCTAGGTTTTACCACATCTTCTGAAATCAAATCTGGAAACTTTAAAGGAAGCTCCAAAGAATCCCAACAATGCGTCCCCTCATTATCACCCAAATGCCAGATGCACATATCATTCCGAAAGTCCGGGTGACAATACTAACAACTGTTGGGCCTTGAAAAACAAAATTCAAGACCTTATAGATGCAAAAGAGATTGAGTTTGATGGCCTGAGAAACCAAATGTCATTTCTGCTCCTATGCCTAGGCATGGTCATAACACCAATGCTATCGAAGAAGATTTGTTTGTTACCACAGTTGATGAACTCTTGACTCCGCTCCCAATCATTAAGATAAACTTGTTGAAAGCTGGTGTATTCCCAGGTTGTAATGAAGACTTCCTTCTTTGCTTATCCTCACCAACTGTTTGCCCTTTGTTGAAGACGGGCATTCAACGCTTGATAGACAACCAAGAGATTCTATTTTAAAATGCTCCTGTTTCACCTGTTCCTATTGAAGACGTTTCAATCATAACCATCTCCGCCAATCCTTCCAGGGTCCCCAAAAGACCCGTTAGGATTACATCGGTTCCAAAGACTACTCCTCTTATAATCACAATGCCCGGGCCGGTCCCGTATGAATCAGACAAAACTGTGCCATGGAATTACGGTGGGGACATCTACTACCATGGTGTCAAACAAGATGGGTTGGCCGCCGAAGAAATAAGCTCCAAAGAAGAAGACTCCGACATTAGAAATATTGCTGGAACTAGTAAGATTACCCGTAGCGGTAGAATCTTCTCTCCAGAAATTTCCCCTCCAAAGGATGTTTTTGGACCCGTGGCTATTCCAAAGGTTACCTCCATACCAATAATCATATCTGCAAGTGTTCCTACAGACAAAGACGACACAACCCCTGCTGCTACCCATACTAACATTTCCACTGCTAAAATTCGAGGAAAAAATATTCAAGAAGTGCCTGTCCGGACGAAGGCTCAACCACTGACTATCCCCGAAACCTCCAAGAAGGAAATGGAGGAGATCCTGAGGATAACAAAGAAGAGTGACTATGATGTGGTTGAACATTTGGGGAAAAATACCTCCAAAATCTCCATGCTAGCATTGTTGCTGTGTTTTGAGGCACATGCGAAAGCTCTGGTGAAGTTTCTGAAGACAGCCCATGTGCCACAAGAGACGTCTACTGACCAATTCCAAGATTGTGTGGCCAATTTGACAGCTGATAACGGCCTAGGCTTCTCTGATACTGATTTGACACCAAGAGGGAGAAAGCACAACGAGGAATTACATGTCTCTGTGGAATATAGAGGAACAACTCTGGCCCATGTCTTAGTGGATACTGGCTCATCTTTGAACGTTTTACCAAAGAAAGCTCTCGACAGATCGGATTACAAAAGACTGACATTGAAACCCAGTAACATAGTCGTGAGAGCATTTGATGGCTCAAAGAGGATGGTCCACGGGGAGGTGGACATCCCCATAAAGGTGGGGACTCAGACTTTCAGCTCAACTTTCTATGTAATGGACACCCACCCCTCTTACTCCTGTCTACTAGGATGGCCCTGGATCCATAATGCCGGTGTTGTCACCTCTACACTACACCAGATGCTGAAATACCCGGTCCATGGAAAGATTATCACTATCCACGGAGAGGAAGAGTACATGATTAGCCACCTAAATTCTTTCCGGTATGTGGAGTTGGATGGCGAGTTCATTGAAACTCCTTTTCAACATTTCGAAGAGGTCTCTCAGGAGGTAGCAGTAACCAAAACGGTATCCCAGATCCCCAAGATCACAAGACCTCCACTTCAGATGTCATCTCTAAAGGACGCCAAGGCAGTAGTAGAGGAGGGTGGATGCACCATCTGGGAGCAACTTCCAGACATTCCGTATAAATCTGATAAATTTGGCTTAGGGTTTACTCCAAGTGCTCAGAAGGCTGTGTTCCGTGCCCGTGCTGGAGGGCCACCTTTGAAGATTAGCAACCGAGAAGTCAATGCAGTGAAAGATGGTGAAGAAGATTGCAGTTTGGAGGATTGGATATTTCCTACTGTCAATGGAGGACTTCGCAATTGGGAAGCCAGAGACTTTGTCCCAATAACTTTCATCTCTCAGTAATTTTATCTTTTACATTTCTGTTGGACTTGTAATATTCACAAAAAATTCACACATTTAAAACCTTGTGTCTTACCCGAGGCGCAATGGTCCATTTGTAAGGGTTTTTATTTCATCTTCATATGACATTCAACGAATCATGGATGTTTTTTCACATACAAACCTTTTGTGTTCATTATCTTTCTTTTACGTTTTATTGTTTAAGGATGGCTATACCCTTACACACACCCACACTCACAAAATGCAGGTACCCCTCCATTCCGGATCCCGTGGGTAACGATACTGCTATGGCCTTTAGTGATTCTGAAGATCTAATCTACCAAGCCGAAGACGAAGGTGAGGAAGATTGTGAAGTACCAGGGGAATTGGCTAGACTACTACAACAAGAAGAAAGAGTTATTCAGCCTCATGAGGAACCGGTGGATACAATCAACTTGGGTACCGAGGAGGACAAAAAGGAAATAAAGGTGGGTGCCAATCTAAAGCCGAGTGTCAAGGAGCGTCTAATTCAGCTATTGCATGATTATGTTAAGATCTTTGCCTGGTCATATGAAGACATGCCAAGACTTGATACAGACATCGTGGTACATCGTCTACCCACAAGAGAAGATTGTCCAGCAGTAAAACAAAAGGTCTGCCGCATGAGACCTGACATGTTAGAGAAGATCAAAGCGGAAGTCATGAAACAATTTAATGCTGGATTTTTGGCTGTCACTTCCTATCCTCAATGGGTTGCCAACATTGTTCCCGTGCCTAAAAAGGATGGAAAAGTACGAATGTGCATGGATTATAGAGATTTAAATAGGGCCAGCCCTAAAGATGATTTTCCTCTTCCCCACTGTTTACAGTGATTTCTGGTAAACAACCGCTAGTCCTCCAAACTATCAAATAATCTTAATGACTGTTATTTAATCTCTCTGGTAACTTGCAGGATCGACTAGATTGATCCTATGGGGTATTGGTCGTTTGGATAAATCTAATTGCAAAACTGATATTCATAGTTAGGATTTGTATTTAGAATGTTTTATAGACGTTCAATTCACTTCGATTACCATGTTAAAAGAATCTAATGACATGATCAAGTAAAGAAATACGAAACTGAATTGAATGAATAAAGATTCGATTGCAAAGAAATGTTTAAATGCAGAAATAAGTAAATGACTTTGAATGTAAAGACTTTAATGTAAAAAGCATGAAATGTAAAAGAGTTTCTGAGATGTAAAGGATTCGAATAGAAGAAAAGCGTTTAAATGCAAGCAATAAGTAAATGACTTTGAATGTAAAGGTATTTGAATGACATTGACATGAAAATGGAAGATAAACTGGAAAAGATAAAGAGTTTTACTGAATTATAAATGTTTGGTGTTATCATACGTACATTGTTCGAGCATTCGTTTCCCTATCCATGTGGTATTTTGAATGTTTACTGAATTTTGTACAATAGATATGACACACGAAATCCTAACGCTAAGACTTCTATTTATACTACTTCGACCATAACGGTCTTGCCTATAAGATTCTGCCACGTTCAGAACATGCAGAGAACTGCTCCTCTCTAGCTTCCACGCGCATATATATTTGAATTCCAACATCCCGCTCGCGTTTGAATTTCAAATGCCTTGGCAATCTTCGCTTCGAACTCATTTCACAAACACAGTCTCGTTACCACTTCGAGGCTTCTTTTAAATATATCTTTACAACTGTCACTCGAAGCTCCGAGCTTTGACATGTCCGTTCGAAGAACCGCTTCTACCATTCCGAACTGTAACATTTTGCTTTATTCCAACGAAACATCCATATTGCTTCATTTCGAACTGTATCATCAAAATCTTCAGCCAACAAAATGCCCCTTTAAAATATGTATTTCGATCCTTTGAGAAACACTTATTTTAAATATATTTGCAAGATTTTGATGTGACTTTTGAGTAATCATAACACTTACTATGTATGACTTCAATCACGTCAATCACGACGCCTCTTGGATTTCTTAATCGTCTTGAATCGGTATTTCACTACATGGTGCAGTTATAAAACAATGATTATTATTAATCACGCTTATTACCAATATCAGCCTTTACGCCACCTCCTCCTCAATCCAACCCACGACTCCCTCGTATCCTAGTCTCACTTAGTGGATGTTTAAGCTTCCACACTATAAAAACTAATCAACTTAGTCTTCTATTCTTTTTTCACACTCTGAAACTTTTTCTTCCTCTCCTCTTACTAAAACCCTAAAACTTCCAACAATCTTCAACAATGTCTTCAACAACATCATCCCAACTGAAGAAAACTTCCAAGAAGAAAAGCAAGAACACAGGAACAATTATGGAAAGCAAGGTCGGTACTTATCAAGGTCAATCTGTGCTTATCCCTCAAATGATCTCCAAGGAAAAGGAAATGCTCTACGCCTCTCAGGTATTGATTCCAACTAACGCTGCTGGAAAGAGGTTTGCTCTAATGGGTCCTCTTACAGTTTTTGAAATCTTGAAAGATACTAGAAAAATATTCCCTGTCTGTTACAACTTTAAACCCTTGTTTAATAAGATGGATATCCCTAAGATAGGCGAGTCTTCTGATTCGACAACCATATAAACTCCAACCGTTCCCCCAAAAGATCCCTTTGTGTTAGACTACATGAAGAGCAACTTTAAACCATTCCGATCCTGCCCTACCTCTGACATAGCTTACCAAAACTGGCTCACCAAAGTAGAAGCCAAGAAATCCCAGCAATGGGAGGAATTAGGCATCTATAATTTGATTAAGTTATCGAAACCAGGCTTCACCTATAGTCATCCACTGTTATTTGCATCCTTATATTTATGGGACAGCACCTACAACACCTTTCATCTCCCTAGGGGAATGATAACACCCACGTTTTTGATATAGCAGCCATCACTGGTTTGTCACCAGTAGGAGAAACCTACATCCCTGATAATGAAGAACACTCCAGCATTATTGACTTCGATGTCAAATTAGCCAGTTTTTCCAAATTCATTAGCCATTACCATACTGAAGGAGATAGTGTGTCAGATGTGGAACATATTGCTTTTCTCACTTTATGGTTATCAAGATACGTATTCTGTAGCAGGTCCTTACAGGTAGCAAGCAGGTTCATCCCTTTAGCTAGAGACTTACATGAGAATAGGAGGGTATGTTTGAGCGAACTGTTACTTGTTGATCTTTACGAAAGCTTAAGATCAGCCGTTTCGAGTTTGAAATCCCATACTCCCAAAAACATCCTTCTAGCTGGCCCCTTCTGGTTACTCCAATTATGGCTTAATGCCATGTTTGAATCCTCATTATCAACTGCTGACACCGTTGTTGAACAAGATCCAGAGATAGAGGATAGAATTATTGAAGGTACAAGGCTGTAAAAACTCACCCCGAATGATGACAAAGATGACTTCAAGGTCCTTTTCTCAAACTACATCATGATTTTTTCCAAAAGACACAAATTTGAAGAGACCATGGCACCCTTTGCTTCAAGGACTCATGGACCATCATGGTTCACCATGTCTCTTTCAGAAGCAGTTAAAAGTAAAGAAATTCAAGATATTTGGAAAGCCTTTTTGCTTCCTAGATTAATTTCCTCACGAATCACTCCTTCCAAGAATCAAATCTTCCTCTTTGCCTATCAACCTAACTTTGTTTCCAGACAATTTGGCCTGTGCCAATTAATCCCTGAACCTCTGTTCCAAACACAGAGTGCCATCACTTCTGGTCGAACCTTTAAAGCAAGAGAAGCCAAACTGCAACAAGAACAATATCAAGACTTCGCTCAATTCGAACTACTACCTTTTGAACCCACACACTTCACAGCGAAGGGTTTTCTGGAATGGTGGACTAAGTTCTACCAATCTTACATGTTCGATACCCTCTCCATTCAACAGAAACTAACTGATGCGTTTGATGTGCAGGTACACTCCAAGAAAGTTATGTTCACTCACGCCAAAGAGATTAGGGCTTTTCAGAACTATTTCGAAACAACTTATAATCCCACATGCTTGGAAACCACTGTGTATCGAGCATCCCAGACCTTGAAGGAAAAATTTAAAGAAAAAATTTCTAAGTTCAAACTTCCTTCAGGGTTGTCACCTGAGGATAGGTATAGGTTGGCACTCGAAATGCATCCACCTAGATTTCCTAGATTGCCTACCTCAGAACTGGCTCTGGCTTGGTTTCCTCCATACCCTTGGTGGTTGACTTGCAAAGAGATGTTCAAATACAAATCTCAAAAGAAACTAAAGCCATCTGAGACTGTGACATGGGATCGTCATTGGCTCCATGATTTCCCAGGACATCTTCGCTATGATCTTTCTGCCATGTCGATTATATCTAATCAAGGCGCAGGTGCGAATGCTTGGGAAAATCCCAAATGTTTCTTACTTTCTTCATCTTTAACATTTACCTTAATTGTTTCGATTTTCAGCCATCAGGATAAAGTCCGTTGCTTCGAAGTCTAAAGAAGGAAGTACCTCCCAACAGTCTGTTGAAACCACTGATGATGTGCCCTTAACCATACCAATAACAACTACTGCAACAACCACAACACCAGCAATAACAATTGTTCCAACTCCAGAGGTAATCAATTAGCCCTGATGTTTCGAATAAACTGAAATTCATGATTTAGATCTAACTCATGTTTAAATCTTTTCAGACTAACAAACTCCCACCAACCACTCTGAAGAAAAGGAAACCAAGCACTACTGGGAAGAATCCCAATGCTGGAGGGAATTCACCATCCTCTTCGAAGAAGAAGCAGAAGAAAGAAGTCTCCAAAGGTGTTGAACCAACTGGCATTTCTGGACTCGATTCCAGAGATGCTGCTCCCTAAAAAAAAATCCAAAAATCCACCTTTGACCTCCAACGTAATGTTGGAACATATAGATAGTAACCTTTCCTCTGAGAATCCACAGGTAAATTGAACTCGAATCTTTAACAGAAATAGTTATTCATTACCTTGGTGCATGCACTTAATATTCTTTGTCTCTGTAGGACATTTCGAACCCAACTCTTACTACTTCGACCTCTCCATCAAAGACTGCTGCTCCCATCAACTCTTCTCCTCATGGGGACTCCAGTAACCTGGTGCAAAACAAAGGATCCTCCAATATGGCGGTTCCGACTGGGGCTTCAGAGCAACAAGATGACCAAGGCACTTCTCCTCCTTTGAAAGAAACGAACGAAGCAACACCTCATGAGTCTGCAAAGATTTTACCAGAAACTTCTCTTCCAAAGTCTCCTCTCGAAACCCTTCAAGAGAGCCCAAAGGACATTCATGCTGAAGAGGAGAAGGCTGATTCTGATCAAGAGAACAAAGAATCTGCAGAGGAAGGATCCGAGGAAGAAGATGCCCAGAATGGTTCGACTGATGGAACAGAGTCAGATGTCAATAGCAGTGAGAACAATGATATGAAAGTGGTGGATCTGGTTGATGATGAAGAAGGCAATGAGCAAGAAAAAAGTGAAGTTGATGGTGACCAGACCAATGAGCCTATGGAAGTCGAGATGGATGTGACTCCCTTGCGTATGGAACTTCCTCAATCATCTCAATCTCAAATGACTGAAGAAGAGTTAGCTCTCCTAAGACGAAATGACCCAATTGGGTATATGAAGGCTAAACTAGCTCAAAGGGACACTCCTCTTGCTAGGGCTGGTACTAGTTCGACTAACGATCCATTGCCGTCAGATGATAGAGTTGTACTCCTTAACAAAATTAGGAGAAAAATCCTTGATGTGGACTTGTTCGAAGTGCTCAAGAAGGATAGTACAACTTGCTATACCATTAAGGAGCTACTTACGCAAGTTAACCTCGCCACCTGCTCTCTGCCAGTCAGCACCATATTATTCGATCTTCAAGCTTTGTTAGATAACGTGACTGGGTGTCTTCTTCAAGACGAATTTGCTACTAAAAAGGTCCAGGAGAAACGAACTGCCATGGACGCTGCTTATGAGCATGCTTCGAAGCTCTCTAAAGAAGCTGAAGACCAAGCCATGCATATAAAGCAAGCCAAAACTGACTATGAAGCTCGAGCTCAGTCTATTCTTCTCTGGGAAAAGCAAATTCAAGAGCTCCAACAAAAGGTTAAGGAGGCTCAACAACAACAATTGGCATATGAAACCAATACTGCTGGCAATCAGTTCGAAGAGCTCCTCAACAAAGGACTTGCAGAAATGGAAGCAGTAGAGCAACTTAAGGGAGAAGTAGCTACCCTGGAAGGAGCAAGGCACTTCACTCAACAAAGGCTTGAGTCCTTTCGGAGTACTTTTGATAGATTGAGGAACAATGCCTATTTTTAAATCTCTGTTTATTTAATTAGTTTTGAATCTTGGTTGAATTTTGGTCTGTAATATCCAAACAATGCCATTTTGGCAATCTATATTACCATTTTGGCATTCCTTTATGATGTTTCGATTACGTTGTTATTATTCGAATCTCCTGCAGGCGTGGCTTATATTTCTTTAAATATTTCCCATTAACCTTTAGGGTTCTCTTATCATCAGCCAACTCTTCGATTTCATATGCATTGTTTGAAAATATCTTTACTATTCGAAAAGGTCCTTCCCAATGAGGTGACCATTTACCTAATGTTTTATTTTTCTTGTCCATGGGCAATATGACTTTCCATACTAAGTCATTAATAGTGAATGCTTTTCCTTTCACCCTTTTGTTATATGCCCTGGCTACCCTTTCCTTTTGTCTCATTAGGATTTCCAATGCATGCAATCTAACTTCATCTAACTCAACTAACTCATTCATCATCATCTGCCAATATAATGCAGATGGGATCTCGTTTTGTCTTTGAATTCGAACTGATTGTAGATGAATTTCTACTGGTAGAACTGCATCATGACCAAATGTTAGTTGGAAAGGCGTGGTGTTAGTAGCTTCTTTAGGAGATGTTCTACAGGCCCATAGTATTTGGTCCAAAGTCTTGTGCCAGTTCCTTGGCTTTTTACCAACATGTTTCTTAATTAACCCTATTATCACTTTATTGGCTGCTTCGACCTGACCATTTGCTTGAGCATAATATGGTGTTGATGTTAGTAATCTAAACCCCATCTCTTGAGCAAATTCTTGCATCTTCCTACCAGTAAACACAGAACCTTGGTCTGTGGTTATGCTCTCTGGCAATCCGAACCTATAGATAATTTGTTTCTGTATGAACTCAATAATAGCCTCTTGGTCAGCAACTATTAATGGTATTGCTTCGATCCACTTGGTAAAATAATCTATTCCTACCAAGATATATTTTTGTCCTTTAGACGAAGCAGGATTAATTTCTCCTATTAAATCTAATGCCCATCCTCTAAAGGGCCATGGTTTAATGATCGAATGTAACTCACTTGCAGGAGCATGTTGAATCCCTGCATGTTTCTGGCATTCTTCACACCCTTTAGCAAAGTCTATACAATCTTTGAGCATGCTGGGCCAATACATGCCATATCGAAATAACAACCATTTCATTTTATGACCTGCTTGATGTGCCCCACATGCCCCATTGTGGACTTCTGACGATGCTAAGTATGCCTCACTTTCTCCTAGGCATTTCAGTAATACGCCTTCCTGGGTCTTTTTGAACAATTCATTTCCCATGAGGACATATGATAATGCTCTATATTTTATCTTCCTATCAACATTCAATGTTGGATTTGTTAAATAACTCACAAGTGGACTTCGCCAATCCGCATCTGATAAGGTGTCTATGGCTAGTACTTCGAATCCCTGTTTATCAGCACAACCTAATTTTATATTCTCTAGATCTGATGGTATGAGTCTAGTAGCCATAACCCTATCTCTTAATTCGACCAAATCCTCAAAGTTTTTGGTAGAAACTTTATAACCTGAAGCCAACTGTGCTAAGTCATTTGCTTCTTGGTTTTCTATTCTTGGTATATGTTGAATATCCATGTATTCGAATTTTCTAAGTAGCGTGTTAACTATGACGAAGTATGTCATCAGATTTTCCTTTATGCATTTGTACTCCTTTGTTATTTGCTTGACCACTAACTCTGAGTCTCCTTTAATTTCGACTCTAGTTGCCCCCAATTCCAATAAAGCTTCAAGTCCAACAATAAGCGCTTCGTACTCAGCTTCGTTGTTCGAGCAACAAGGACCATCTAACTTATACTTGAATTTTGTTGGAATTCCTTCAGGAGAAATTATAAGAACTCTAACACCACTACCATCCCTATGGGTCGAACCATCAAAGTATAATTTCCAAGGTTGCATTTCAACGTAACCCATGACAGTCTTTTCGACCAGTGAATGGTCCACAATGAAATCAGAAATTACTTGACCTTTCACAGCTCTTAAAGGCATGAAAGTCAAAGAATATTATGTTAAGGCTAAAGCCCATTTACCAACTCTGCTATGCATTATTGGTTTCGAAAGCATGTGTTTGATAACATCGAAATGAGATGAAACATAAACATCAACAGGCTTTATATAATACTTAAGTTTCATACAAGAAAAGTACAAACAGAGACATAGCTTTTCTATATTGCTATATCTAGTCTCTGCATCATTCAATACCCTACTTAAATAGTATATGGCTCTTTCGATGCCATTGCTATCTTCTTGTGCTAACATACTACCTATACTAACTTCAGAGGCGGATATGTACAATCTCATGGGCTTTCCCCATGAAGGTGGAGACAAGATAGGAGGCTGAGAGAGATATCTTTTTATCTTGTCAAATGCCTCCTGATGGGCTTCATTCCACTCGAAGGCTTGGCCTTGCTTCAAACGAAGCAACAGAGAGAAAGCTTGGGTTCTTCCACTTAGATTCGAAATGAACCTTCTGAGAAAGTTAATCTTCCCTAGCAAAGATTGCAGCTCCCTTTTTGATGTAGGTGCTTTCGTCTCCATTATGGCTTTGGTCTTATTTTGGTTGATCTCGATTCCTTTTTTATGAACCACAAAGCCAAGGAAATCTCCAGCCTGCACAAAAAATGCACACTTAAGGGGGTTCATTTTTAAGCCATGTTTTCTCATTCGTTCGAATGATTGGCTCAAATGATGCAAATGGGTTTCTGCAGATATAGATTTGATGACTATATCATCAATATACACCTTCATAAAGGTTTCAATGAAATCATGGAAAATCGAATTCATTGCCCTTTGAAAAGTTGCCCCAGCATTTTTTAAACCAAAAGGCATCACTACCCATTCGTAGGTGCCTAAGGCTCCTTGCAAACGAAATGCTGTCTTGGCAACATCTTCTTCAGCAATAAAAATCTGATTGTACCCAGAGTATCCATCTAACATACTTAAATATTTGAATCCTGCAGTAGAGTCTATTAACATTTCTGCCACAGGCATGGAGTACTCATCTTTAGGGGTTGCAGTATTTAAATCCCTAAAATCTATGCAAATTCTCAGAGAGCCATTTTTCTTAATAACAGGCACTATATTTGCTAACCATTCGACATACCTTGTGGTTCTGATGAATCTGCAGTGCAACAACCTTTCGATCTCAGCTTTGATCTTTGTGAGAACCGCTGGTGCGAATCTTATAGGAGTTTGCTTGATGGGCTTCTTGCCATCCTTGATTGGAAGTCTGTGCTCCACTAACTCCCTCTTTAAACCAGGCATTTCATCATAGTCCCACACGAAGCAATCTTTGTTTCTCTTGAGGACTTCGATCACTTCCTTCTTGAGGCCTGGATTAAGTTTTGCGCTTATGTAGGTTATTCTTTTCGTGTTCTTATCCCCCAAATTCACTTCTTCGAGCGGATCCTGCGCCAACATTTTGGCACCTGAGTTTGTGGGGTCCTTCTCGAAGCCTTAGGGTTCTTTATCATAGATGGAATCTAGCATTTGATCTATTTCGTATTCTTCAAAGGGTGAGCCTTTCGAACCATCCCCATTTATTTCCTTCACTTCTACAGCCAATTTATCTACTTCATCCTCTAAGGCCGCTTTCCATTCGTTCTCAGCCATATAGGCCGAAATCCTTTCGAAGAAGGAGGACTCAATCATGAGCAAGGTTGTCGAACTCCCAGCCTGCTGGCCGTCTTTGCGTAGTACCTTCGACTCCTTCATCTTCACTGACTATTCTTCTATCCCAATACATGCCATCATGGCGAAGGGTCATATAATAGTGTGCGTTCCTGGTTTCGTTAATTTCGTCGTTAGGGGCACAAGGAGCAATCTTGGCTAAGTGTTTGTCATAATTTCTCTTGTCAACTAGATTGACTGATATCATGAAGTAACTTTGGTCAGCTTCTATATTCTCAACAATGCCATCCTCTCTCCATAAAACCAACCTCTGATGCATTGACGAAGGAACTGCTCCTACGCCATGGATCCACTCTCTTCCCAACAACAAGTTGTAGTTGGCTTTGGCTTCGATCACCATGAACATGGTGGGCCTGCAGCTCGATCCTACCGTCAAGTCCAGTTGAACTACCCCCAATGTTTGACCTACTTTCCCTTCATAGTTGGATAGGACCATGTTGTGTGGTTTGATGTCACCCTCGTGTATTCCTAACTTTTTCAGCATGAAATGGGGTATTAAGTTAACTGCAGTGCCTCCATCCACTAAGACCTTATTTACGCCATGGGTACCAACCTTTGCTCGAATGAATAATGGCTTTAGATGATTTTTCATAGATGGCTCTGGGCGCTCGAAGAAAGCATTCTGCTCTTCGACAGCTCCGTTATCCATTACGTAGTAACACACTGGCCTATGCTTCATCAGATCTATTGTATCATCCTCCTCATGCTCTTCGATTTCAGTTTCCTTTCCAAACTCACAAGGTAGTACAGATACCACGTTGCAATTGATATTGAGTGAAGACTCCCCCTCCGATTCGAAGTTGTCCGTTAGCATATCCTCGTCTTCTCCTGGACCTGGTGTGTACTCCTTCGATTCATTTGGTTGTGTTTCAGAGAAGAGTCTCCTACTAATTGGGGATTTGTCCTCAGGTTGATTATTTGGTGTAGGTTTGTTGGTGCTTGATTCTCCTTGGTTTTTGATCGAAGTTGCTCCTTTATCTGCCATAGCTTCCCTTTCAGCCTTTTGAATTCTCTGTTGCCTTCGCCATTGTGATCTTGACATAGGGTTTCTTCCTTTGTAGTTTTCTAACCTCACTTCTTCCCACTTTGCCATATTGAACTGCCTTCTATATGTCATGGCGTGGCGTGCGTTTGATTTATTGTTTCTCCATTTGTCTTTGCCCTTGTCAGTTCTGACTTGCAGCCATTTGTCTGTTGGTATTTCAGCAGGAATTTTGAACGTTACCCTTCGAACGCCTTTGGGATGAGGACTATCAGGCCTTTGTTGAGTGTAGTTGCTCTCGAAACGTTGGCTCATCTGACCAGTCTCTTTGTGGTTCCAGCATGGGGCGAAAGGGATCGTTTCGAAGGCTCCGGCCATATTTTGATCGTACACTGCAGAACACCTTGGGCATACTAGGCATTTGGTTGCCCCTTTGTGACAGCGAACCAAAAACTCCAACAAACTTTCTCCAGCTTTAGGGTAACATCTGAATAACTGGTTATCCTGGCGCCAGTTGATGCCAGTTCATGCCCTTTGTTTCCTCTCGAAGTTTGCAGCAATTCTCTGGTTGCAGATGATGCTACATCTAGGGCATAATATCATTTCGGCATCTCCTTTGTGGTACAACATGAGGTAGTCTTTAAGACTGGCATCCCTAGCATAACTATCCTCCATTTTGTATTTTTCTTTTTCTACGTATCTTTCCATCTCCTCCATTTCAGAACGAGGTCTATCCATATCCACCATGTTGACATCTACATCCTCCCCCTTTATGTCATCATCTCCCCATCCTGTAGGTTTGACATCTTCGATTTGGATTTTTGAACTTTCTGGGGCGGAATACTTCACCAAGTAGTCAAACTTTCCACTGGGCTCTCCCAAAGTATCCCATATTTATTTCTGAGGGGAGGCTGGCTTTGTGATCTGGACTTTCTCCAATTTTAGCCTCAGGCCTTCAGTAACCTGTGTCAACTCTTGCTTTTGGTTCTCCTGGCCTTCAGTAGCCTGGATCTCTTTCGAAACAGCCAAAGGTACTGCTTCGATCGAAGCCTCTAGTTGCTTATGGACGTCCTCAGTGACCCCCTTGTTGACTTCGACTAACACACAGTTTTTATTCTCAGTGCTTTTTTCTCCTAATGGAGTGTCATCTTGATCTGCTTCCACCATATTGATTTCTCCAATGCATGCAGGCTCGGAGTAATTGGTGTCTGCAACATCCAAAGGGTCTTCATCTACTTTCATTTTTGGTTTGTCAGCGAATTTCAATCTGCCATCCTTAATTGCATTTTGAATCAGATCCCTAAAAAGAAAACACTGCGAGGTTTTGTGGCCTAGGAAACTATGATACTTACAAAATCCTCTTTTCTTTCTTTGATCTAAAAGAGGTATTTTGACATTCGATGGCACAATTATTTGGCCATCTTTGACAAGCAAATCAAAAATCTCGTCACACTTTGTTACATCGAAAGTATACACCTTCTTTGGGAATTTGTCACTTTTCTCATTTTCAATAATTTCTTTCCCTTTTGTGGGGACTAGTAATTTACAGGAATAAGGGGGAGCCTGTTTCAATTCAGCGAGATCAATTTTGACCTCTTCGAACTCAGGGTAATCTTCTGCTTCCTCAGTTCCAACATAGGAGACCCTTTCTTTCTTGTTATTTTTAAAAACTCTGGACTTCTCGGCTTTTAGTCTTTCGACTTGTCGAACCCTGTCTGCTAGTTGGGCCATATCCCTCAAGTGTTGTGTATCTAATTTCTTTCGAATGGAGTAGTCTAGGCCACCAGCAGCCATTTCGACTAACTCATGTTCAAGAACTACTGTGAAACATCTAAATTTCAAGAGTCTGAACCTATTCAAATAATCATCTATGGGTTCAGTAAGCTTCCTCTTGACACTGGCTAACTCTTTCAGGCTTATTTTAGATTGTCCCATGTTGAATTGTTCATGAAATAACCTCTCCAACAGAGCCCAAGTATCTATGGACCCAGGAGGAAAAGTGGTGAACCATGTGAAAGCGTTCTTAGTTAGGGAACTTGTGAAATATTTAATCCTAAGGTCTTCATTATTTGCTATATCTCCTGCTTCGGTTAGATACCTGGCTATGTGTTCGACTGTTGATTCATTGGTGTCTCCAGCAAACTTTGTAAATTTAGGGACTTTATATACCCTTGGTAAATCAGTGTGCATCACATAATCTATTATAGGAGAGGAATAATTTGGCCTTCTAATACCTGTATTGAGACCGTTTTGAGCCATAATCCTTTCTATCATGGTGGTTAAATTATTTTCTGCCAAGATGTTGTCATTTCGAATTCTATGAACGACTTCATCAGCATCTTGGTGTCGTCCCACCATGACAACTCCTCTAGGTTGTTCTTCTCGAAACTCTGGGACTTCTAACCTTTCGACCCTTGCCCCTGGTTCCATAATTTCCCTTTGTGGGTCTCGAATCACTGGGGCTTCTAAACTTTGTACCCTTGCCCCCAAGTTAACCCCCTCTCTGGCTGGTCTATAGGGTGGGTCATCAGCAATTTGCTCTATGATGGGCATGTTCGCTAGAACCCCCACCTGATTCTGCCTACGCCTTTCTGGCGGAGCGAAGAAATCTGCTATTTGACTCATGTTGTTCGCGTTTTCTCTGTTGGTTACAGTTACGTTTTGTACTATTGGGGCAAAGATCTCTTGCATAGTTTGTGCTAACACTCCTATCATATTATGGTTACTATCATCCATTAATTGCCTAAAAGCCATCTGATTTTATGTGGTTAAGATAGGCAATGCACTATAACCTACTGACCCTTGGTTATTTGTCATAAATTGATTATCCCCAGATCCAGACCCTAATTATGGTGACGTATTCGATGTCGAAGTGTGCAGACCCGCCATAAAAGATGTTGGCATCCCATGAGAGGGATTTCTGTGTCTGTTACCATCGAAACCGGGTGGTCTAGTTAGTGGGGTGGCGAAATGGGTTTGTGTCCCTGATGGTGGGACGAATCCCCCAGGATAACCAGTGGTTCCTGTATTTCCTAGGATCGAACTGTTAGTCGACATGCCACTTGTTCCATTCGTGGCTACACTACTGGTAGAGGATGCAACAGACTGTGTGCTCGAAGGGATCGCATTAGACGTTCCCGTCGAAGCAGACATATTAGTGCCTGTTCCATGTGGGGCATTTTGTTCCCCTTGTTGATTGTTTGGATTAGACATCTTGTTATTACGTTTTCTTCTGGGTAAGGGTTGGTTGCTATTGGTTATTTTACCACTTCTAAGGTTCATATAACAACGAACTTATCACTCAGAAAGAACTTTTACAATGATTATATCCTAACAATCTTTACTTTGTTTTAAATTTCGTAACGACCAATGACTGTCCCACTGGGCGTGCCAATTTGTTTACAGTGATTTCTGGTAAACAACCGCTAGTCCTCCAAACTATCAAATAATCTTAATGACTGTTATTTAATCTCTCTGGTAACTTGCAGGATCGACTAGATTGATCCTATGGGGTATTGGTCGTTTGGATAAATCTAATTGCAAAACTGATATTCATAGTTAGGATTTGTATTTATAATGTTTTATAGACGTTCAATTCACTTCGATTACCATGTTAAAAGAATCTAATGACATGATCAAGTAAAGAAATACGAAACTGAATTGAATGAATAAAGATTCGATTGCAAAGAAATGTTTAAATGCAGAAATAAGTAAATGACTTTGAATGTAAAGACTTTAATGTAAAAAGCATGAATATAAAAGCATGAAATGTAAAAGAGTTTCTGAGATGTAAAGGATTCGAATAGAAGAAAAGCGTTTAAATGCAAGAAATAAGTAAATGACTTTGAATGTAAAGGTATTTGAATGACATTGACATGAAAATGGAATATAAACTGGAAAAGATAAAGAGTTTTACTGAATTATAAATGTTTGGTGTTATCATACGTACATTGTTCGAGCATTCGTTTCCCTATCCATGTGGTATTTTGAATGTTTACTGAATTTTGTACAATAGATATGACACACAAAATCCTAATGCTAAGACTTCTATTTATACTACTTCAACCATAACGGTCTTGCCTATAAGATTCTGCCACATTCAGAACATGCAGAGCACTGCTCCTCTCTAGCTTCCACGCGTCTTCGAACGCTCCAGCACATATATATTTGAATTCCAACATCCCGCTCGCGTTTGAATTTCAAATGCCTTGGAAATCTTCGCTTCAAACTCATTTCACAGACACAGTCTCGTTACCACTTCGAGGCTTCTTTTAAATATATCTTTACAACTGTCACTCGAAGCTCCGAGCTTTGACATGTCCGTTCGAAGAACCGCTTCTACCATTCTGAACTGTAACATTTTGCTTTATTCCAACGAGGCATCCATATTGCTTCATTTCAAACTGTATCATCAAAATCTTCAGCCAACACCCACATCGATATCCTGGTTGAAAATATGACCCAACACAAAGTATTTTCCTTCATGGACGAATTCTCAGGTTATAACCAAATCAAAATGGCACCTGAAGACATGGATAAAACTACATTTGTCACACAGTGGGGGACATTCTGCTAAAAAGTAATGCCATTCGGACTGAAGAATGTTGGGTCAACCTATCAACGTGCCATGGTAGCTTTGTTTCATGATATGATACATCATGAGATAGAGGTCTATGTAGATGACATGATAGCCCGATCACAAACTCAAGAGGAGCACCTTGATCATTTGCAAAAGTTGTTTGAGAGATTGAAGGAGTACAAACTAAGGTTGAATCCAAACAAGTGCACATTCAGAGTGTGTTCCGATAAACTCCTAGGCTTTGTTGTCAGCAATAAAGGCATCGAGGTTGACCCTGCCAAGGTTAAAGCGATACAAGAGATGCCTGCTCCTCGTACTGAGAAGGAAGTCAAAGGATTCTTGGGACGCCTGAACTATATTGCCAGATTCATTTCTCACCTAACAGCTACATGTGAGCCAATCTTCAAACTATTGAAGAAAGATCAAGTAGTCAGATGGAATGATGAATGCCAGTTTTCTTTTGACAAGATCAAAGAGTACTTACAAGAGCCTCCTGTTTTGATGCCACCAGTCGAGGGAAGACCACTGATCATGTATCTGGCCGTTTTAGAGAACTCAATGGGGTGTGTATTGGGGAAGCATGATGAGTCTGGCCGAAAAGAGCACGCTATTTACTACCTGAGCAAAAAGTTTACCGACTGTGAAACCAAATATTCACTGCTCGAGAAAACTTGTTGCTCTCTGGCATGGACTGCTCGCTGGATAAGACAGTATATGTTGACTCATACTACTTTGTTGATATCTAAGATGGATTCGATAAAGTATATCTTCGAAAAGCCTGCTCTATTTGGGAGGATAGCTAGATGGCAGATGATCCTAACAGAATATGACATACATTACACTACCTAGAAAGCTATAAAAGGCAGTGTGATAGCTGATCATCTTGCTCATCAAGCTGTAGAAGATTATCAGCCCATGAAATTTGAATTCCCGGATGAAGACATCATGACATTAGACAACTGTGAAGAAATCAGACCATATGACGGACCTGAACAAGGATCCCGATGGAACATATTCTTTAATGGGGCATCCAATGCACTTGGTAATGGTACCGGCGTTGTACTCATATCTCCATAAGGGTGTCATACTCCCTTTACTGCCAGACTTTGTTTCAACTGTACGAACAATATGGCGGAGTACGAAGCATGCATCTTTGGTCTCAGAGCTCTCATAGATTTGGGAATCAAATCCTTAGATGTATTCAGAGATTCAGTTTTGGTCATCAGCCAGATCAAAGGAGAATGGGATACTAAATACCCAAATCTTATCCCTTACAAAGAACATGTTTTGACATTGCTACCACATTTCGAGAAGATTACCTTCGAACACTTCCCGCGAGAAGAAAATGAGCTAGCAGATGCTCTAGCCACAATGTCATCTATGTTTAAACTTAATTGGGATAACGAGGCTCCCCAGATCACCATTGAACAAATGGATGAACCAGCACACTGTAACGAGATTAATACTGAATAAGTAGTGGACCAGCCTTGGTTTCATGAAGTTAAGAGGTATCTCGAGGCTCAAGAATATCCAGAAGGAGCTTCAATCAATGATAAGAAGTTCTTAAGGAGATTCTATGATAAGTTCTTCTTGAGTAATGGCATCCTGTACAAACGCAATCATAACTCCATTCTGCTCCGGTGTGTGGATAAGATTGAGGCTGAAAAGATCATGGCTGAATTACATGAAGGTACTTTTGGCACTCACTCCAGTGGGCATACGATGGCGAAGAAAATCCTACAAGCAGGCTATTACTGGTCTACCATGGAAGCAGATTGCTATCAACACTCTCGAACCTACCACAAGTGTCAGATTTATGCTGACAAGGTGCACGTACCTCCGGTTCCTCTGAATGTCTTGACGGCTCCTTGGCTCTTTGCTATGTGGGGAATCAATATGATTGGGGAGGTCAAACCTATAGCCTCCAATGGACACCACTTCATTCTAGTAGCCATTGACTATTTTACAAAGTGGGTCGAAGCAGCTTCCTTCGCATCCGTTACTAAGAATGTTGTTGCCCGCTTCATCAAGAAAAATCTCATTTGCAGGTACGGTATGCCAGAAAGGATCATCACTGATAATGGTATAAACCTTAACAATACTATGATCACCGCCTTGTGCAAGCAGTTCAAGATTAAGCATCACAATTCGTCCCCCTATCGTCCAAAGATGAATGGTGCCGTCGAAGCTGCAAATAAAAACATTAAGAAGATCATACAGAAGATGACAGTCACCTACAAAGACTGGCATGCGATGTTACCATTCGCTCTCCACGGGTACCGTACCATGGCTCGCACATCAACTGGGGCAACACCCTATTCTTTGGTATGTGGCATGGAAGTTGCCTATTGAGGTTCAGATCCCCTCTTTGAGAATTATGAGGGATGCAGGTTTGAGTGAGGACGATTGGATCCAGAATCGACTTGATCAATTGAACTTAATTGATGAAAAGAGACTTACTGCTGTTTGCCATGGTCAGATGTATCAAAAACGGATGATCAAGGCTTTCAACAAGAAAGTCAGACGACAAGTATATCAAGTTGGAGATCTAGTGATCAAACACATTATCTTACCACAAAGTGATCCCAGGGGAAAATGGACTCCTACCTATGAAGGACCATTTGTAATCAAGAACATATTCTCCGGTGGGGCAATGATCTTAACCACCATGGACGACAACGACCTGCCACACCCTGCGAACGCGGACATAGTCAAAAGATACTACGCATAAAAAAACCCGCTAGGTTGACACACCTAGGCAAAAAAAGGGCATCCCAGCAAACCAAAAGGTTCAGGAAAAAATTAGGGATAAAATATAAAAAAATTTGTACACCCGGCAAGTTGAAAACCCGGAAGGGAGACTTGGGCAAAAAAGGGTTTCCCGGTGGACTGAAAACCTGAAAGGGCGGTCCAGGTAAAAGTTAGGGAATAAAAGCGTATGACTATATCCTGTCGGATCACTTTGAGGACGACCTCTTGACTTCCACTGACTGTGATGCGGTGGGAGAACTGACTTGAGGTTTTGCGTTTGTGTTCGTAAATGTTGCGGTTAGCAAGAGTCGCCACCGACTTTTCTTTTATCCAAAAGGAAAGGTAAAAAAGCACAGGAAAGACCTTTGAGATGTTTTCTTGAGTTCGGGGGGTAGATTATGAAAAGGGAAGGTACTAGCACCCTTTTCATCCATGGTTTTCCATGTGCTCTTAGTTACTTGTTTAGATCACTTGCTTTGCTTTTGCAATTATTTGAAATGGCGCTTTGTGTGGTTTTGAAAGTATTTTGAAAAGAGGCCATCGTTTAGGTAATCTTTGTAATGATTCTCGTTCGTAAGAATGTATACAAAGATGTTTGTCTTTTGAAAAATGTTTCAATGTTTTGAAAGTTGTTTGGAAATTGTTTTGAAAATGTGTGTGTGTTTGTTTGAAAATAGCAAGGATTGTTTGCAAATTGATCAAGTAACTAGAAGCTATCTACCTACTCAAAAGTCTTTCTTGTACATTTTTATTCCTTCGACATTGTTGACCTATCATTGTTTTGGTAGACAACCCTATCTTTGGATGTTAAACGGGACGGGCGTGGGTCATCGTATGACCATGATAGCAATGGTGCCAAGTATCTTAACATGCTTAAAGGACCAAGATCATTTTGTTTTTAGGAAACCTTTTGATAGCGTCATCGAGGGACTATGATCTTATTTGTTTTGTTTTGTTTTGCCAAGATACCTTGCATGCATACCATGGCCATTTTGTTTAGGCAACCAAGTGGGTGAAACCCTAGGGGTGCTTGTGTGTAATGTGTTGTCATTTTACATGCTTTTGTCTTGTATTAGATCTTTGATTTTTGTTTGATTTTTGTCTTATCCTACAAACCCTAATTTTACTAAACATGTATATAATGCGATAAATTGCGTAAAATAAATCTAAGTTATTACAACAATTATTATGGGAGGGGGGATACAAGTTTTGAATGGGGATATTTGCCCAAAATAAAACCCTAAAATACTATTACAACCCAATTGAATATTTGCAAATTAAATAAATGAACAAGTATTTAAATATGCAAATAAAAATGTATTTATGCAAAATGTATTGTATTTGATTTATGTATGAGAGAATTAATTATTTAAACCCTAAAAAATAAGAGAAAAATAATATTATTTTTGAAAGGGGTAAAACCCTAGTTTTTTATTAAAAGAAAATATATGTTCTATATTTGTTTTATTCATTTTTTGTTTAAGAAAAATAATAATAATATTATGTACAAATATTAAAAATTAAATATATATGAAAAATAAATATTTAATATGTATAAAATAATGAAATAAAATATAAAGTATTTTTTTATTATTTATAGGTTTATTTAAGAAAATAGAAACCATTTGTCAAAATAAACTATTTTATGCAAAAAAATAAATAAAAAAATAGAATAAAATGTGAAAATAAAAAAATTATTTTTGGGGATTTTTTATCATTGGAAAAAATAAATGCAAGCAATAAAATAAAAATATGCAAGAAAAATATGAAAATATAAGAAATAAGTCAGGGGGTGCAAAAGGAATTCAGGGGGTGTGAGTAGCAAAACCAAAAAAGGCCAGAAGCAAAAAAGCCCAAGACAACATCTTCGTCCCTGCCCTTGGTTCCTTCCCTGCGCGCGTTTTTTCAAACCTGCAACTCTCTATTCTTTGCACAAAAATAAAAACTTATAACACAAAACAAGTAGCATTTTTATCACGATTCCAATGATATAAGATTTGAAACCTAACTCTAAAAGACCAAGGAGAATTTCAGTGGCCCTAATTCCTGACCTAATTTTTTCATGAACTTCAAGCTTTAAATTCTCACTACTCAGTTAATATAAATGATAACTATGCATATGTACAGCTTCACCATGTTAAGGACTACATCTTTGCTTCACAAATCAAAGCTTGAGGATTCCTAAATAGAGAGATAGAGTTTTGAAAAATACCTTGTTCAGCTGAGTTTGGATATGGCAATGTGGGGACTTTGAGTGAGGCCTGAGGATCGTGTGAGCTTCCTTGAAGTTCCCTCAAGCTATTCCAATGCCTAGCTTTCCTTTAGGATGCTTGAAACTCCCTGTAGAAGTCAACCTGCAACCTTCAAGTTTGAAAATGGTGATGTCTGAAATAGAGGTTACAGCAACTGGACAAGGGCTTGGATAATTTGGATATGATGTGGATGAAGTGTTTCCAAGGTTGAAAGGAAAAACGCACTAGCCAAAATGGAGTTGGCAAGGATTTTGCAGAAGTTGCCCTGTTTGGGTAGAAATTTGTGTTTTCTGAGTTTTTGAGTGCTTGGGATCTTTTGATTTCGTGCTTAGGGTTGTAACAAGTTTGTGAAGTTGTTTTGAATGATGCCAAGCCCTCTCTTTATCAGATGTACAAGCTCTCTTGAATTTTGCAACTTTTCTTGCTTTTGAAGAAAAGTTGAAGTGACCATGCCAAAATGCTATACTTGCTAGTTCTAGGGCTGCCAAGGGTTGGTAAACATTTCTTGTGATCTATGGAAAATGCTTGTATCCAAGGAACAAGTCCAAGGCTCAAGGCTGATAAAGTTTGCAAAAGCTTGCTTTATCAAAATGGTATTGTGAACTTTTGGTCATTTATGGAATTATTCTTTGTACAATGCTCTAAAGGTCAAAAGAAAGCCATTATCTCATGAGTTTTCATTTAATTATAGAGTGTAGAATGGATTTAGGACCTGTAATGCAAGGTACAAGCAAGCTAGGATCTGATTTGCAACTTGGTGCATTGTAAAAATGGCTTGAACAAAAGTGACAAAATGCCATTTTCTCTTCTTCGATTCTCCCTAACCACAAATGATCTTGGAGAGTTCTTGGACATTTTGGAAAGCTTGCAGCATGCTCTACAATCCATATTTGAAATGCATTTAGGATACCTCTTGGAACTAGGTTAAAAATGTCCATGAAGTTAGGTCAAAAACCTGCCTAAATTAGGGCAAATTTTCACTAAGTTATTTAGTTCATGGACCCCTATTCACAAATTCATAACTTAAGATCCATGAATCTTTTGGGAAAACTTTGTGAATAAAAGTTGTAGATTTAATGGATGAATACAACTTTCATGTTGTAAGTTTTCTTTGAATCCAATTGCATAATGGTGAAAAAGTTGTGGAAAGTTGGGAAAAAATAAGAAATTTTCCATACTTAGAAAAATTCTAAGTTATGAAAATTTTCAAATTAAAACCCTAATTTTCAAAATTGGTTTTCTTGATCAACAAGTTTCATATTTTGACATATCTTGATGAATTATGACCCTTGGCACTTGATTTTGACCAAAAAGTCAAAGTTTGACTTTTCAGTATACAGTTGACTTTTGATCAGTTGACTGCAAAATTCATCTGTCAATCCTATGCATTTGAGATCCTTTGAACTATGTGATTAGGTCAAGATGATGCTATTGAGTCCTTGAAATCATTTTTGAAACCAATTGGTCATTGGCTAGATTAAAAATCAGAAATTGCCCTTTCTCAGTCAAAACCCTAATTTTGACCATTTTGCCCTTTAGATGATTTGATCAAATTTCTTGAGGAGTTGTGGTCCAAACTTGATCAAATGGTTCATATGAGTCTAAAATGTTATTGTGGATCAAAAATTATGAAGTTTGACTGTAAATTGGACATGGTTGACTTTTTCCCCAATACAGCTGATTTCTAGGTCAATTGTCCAATTGACTGGTCAAAAATATGGTCCAAGGCTTGAAACTTGGTATGAGCAATCTTATGGTTCCAACATGATATATGAAAGTCACATGAAGCATTGATGGTCCAAAATTCCTTGTGCGAACTCAAACCCTAATTTCAAGTCATCAGTGCAAGGTGAGATGTCTTGAGCTGACCAAAACCCTAATCTTGTCTTGAGTTCAAGAAGTCTTGTGAGGAAAATCTTGATAAATGAGAGGGCAAATTTTGGGGTACAACACTGACGAACTTAGAGTTTCTGATCAATTCAATCATCTTCAGATGAAGCAACAAATAGACAAGATATTCAGAGATACGAAGGCTATAGCAGAATGGGAACCCCATGGGATTATTACACATAGCTATCTTTCTTTGCATAAATCTTTCTTGTTTTTATGGCGCCATTCTCTTACTAGAATGTTTGTCTCCTTTGTACGAAATACTTACTCAAAGTCAATACAAGGATGTCTCTTTGAAAGTACAAAAATAAAACTATTTGTCTTTTCTTTACAATTGTGTTTTGTTTGCCAAAAAAAAAGTCCAATGATTCATTGATGAACATATGCATTTGAAAATAATTACTATTTACAAATAAACAAAATGAGAAAGACAATTACTGATAGGTTGAAAAGGCCGGAAAACGTCTGTAGACCATTCCATATTCCCCACAGAGTTTTCAATGACTCCCCTGCAAAAAAAAATTCAAGTTTTTAATCCCCAGTAGAAGTCATCGAATTTCTCAGGATTCCTCAAACAGATCTTACAAGCAATACACGGAATTGCCATCACAATGAAATTTACTCCTCACAACAAGAGTTCATCAATGCTTCAACTTCGAGACATGAAAACTCACATACCCCCAATAGACTACAGGTTCCTTAGTTTGAGTTTGCCTCTCCGACTACTACAAGTCAAAGGACCACAATTCCTCTTTCCCAGTAGACTACTCTACATCAGGTTACTGCGAAGACTGGAATCCGACTAGATGACAGTAAACTTCTTTATCCCCAGCAAGTTATTGTGAAGCCTGGAATCCGACCAGATGGCAGCTGACTTTTGATTCTCTCCAGCCAAGGATAACTCCCCAGTAGAGCGACATCCAAAGAGACTCCTGAACTTTTTCAAACAGAAATCACCTTTCCCCCCACGGAGTTTTCAATAATCCCCAGCGGAACAAAACTTCCAGCTACTCGCCAGAACGAAGCTTTTTAGCTTATCAATTCCCGGTAGAAATCGCCTAATTTCTCTGAACTCCTCAGCAGGTGGTTGTGAAGCCTGGAATCTGACCAGATAACAACTAACTTTTCAATTATCCCCAGTGGAATAGACTCCCCAATGATTAATCCTAGGTAGAGGTCGTCAAGATTCTCAGGTTTCCCCAAGCAGATCTTACGAGCAATACATGGAATTTCCCTTACAACAAGAGTTTATTTCTCTCAGCAGAAATTCATCGACACTTCGACTTCAAGACATGAAGACTCACATATCCTCAGCAGCAGTCGGGGATTTATTTTCCCCAATCTGATAACAATACAGCAAATCAACTCACATTCGCATAGATCGCATCCATATATCATAAACATCAATAAAACCAATACATTGCATCATGCATTTCATGCAACATAACTTGGTGTTTCAGCTAACATTTTACCCTTTTCAGGATAAGATTAACAGCTACCATTGACAATATTGCAACTACTGATACAATTCAGATACGCTTCAAACACGGAAGCCATTCTGATACTCATTCAGATTCAATCTCCTGATACAGTTCAGATACGCTCCAGACACGGAAGCCATTCTGATACTCATTCAAGATTCAAAGACAACACCTGATATAGTCCAGATATGCTCCAGACACGGAAGCCATTCTGATACTCATTTAGATTTCAACTTTTGATACAGTCCAGATATGCTCCAGACACGGAAGCCATTCTGATACTCATTCAGATTTCAACTTTTGATACAGTCTAGATACGCTCTAGACACGGAAGCCATTCTGATACTCATTCAGATTTCAACTTTCGATACAGTCCAGATAGGCTCCAGACACGGAAGCCATTCTGATACTCATTCAGATTTCAACTTTTGACACAGTCCAAATACACTCCAGACACGAAAGCCATTCTGATACTCATTCAGATTTCAACTTTTGATACAGTCCATATATGCTCCAGACACAGAAGCCATTCTGGTACTCATTCAGAATCAGATTTCTACACTCCTGATACAGTTCAGATACGCTCCAGACATGGAAGCCATTCTGATGTTCAAACATACAAGCTACATCTCAACAAGCATTCTTGGATGGCATCCACAAGCCCATCCCCATCAAGATCTTATTACCTCTCCAAATGGCATATTTAAGCCCATTCCTCCTATTGTCGCCGAGTGCAAATTTCTAGGCACTCTAGTGTCCAATCATCTTCCACCTTCGAGTCGCGAATGGAAAACCTCGCCAATCTAACTCCTCAGGTTAAAGAAGATTGAACAGGAGCAACTGTTGTACCCCAAAACTTGCCCTCTCATTTTTCAGGAAAAATCACCCTGGATTCTCAAAGTTTCTCCTATACAAATCCAAGCCTTGAGTTATCACTCCTTTCCAAGCAAGCCATTTACAAGGGAAAAATGGCCATTTGCAAGCTAAAGAGTCAAACTTTGGTTTTTGGATCAAAATCAAAAAACAAAAATCATATTTCATCAAGACATGTTGGAATATGAGGTTTGTTTCATCAAGAAGCTCAAAAGTCAGATTTTACCTTGAAAAAGTTAAATTCTAAATACTTAGAATTTTTCTAAAGTATTTAAGAAAAATGAAACTTCAGAACTTCTGAACCAACCTCCAGGCAGGAGCAGTTAGAAGTTGCAAACTTGGTTCAACACATAACCTTCAATCAGAACATGGCTTTTTCAGCAGCTACGCAAGTTCAGTTAGAGTTTGCTAGAGGAATGCAAAGAAAGCAACGAAGCCTGAAAGCTCCTTCAGAACATGCTGGAATCAGAAGGTGAGGGGGTCAGAAGATTGGGAGTTACATTGAAGCATAATCTCTAAGTCCAGAGTTTTCAGAGGCAAATGAAAAGAACATGCTCAAAAGTCTGGAGAACCCTCAGAATTTGCTGAAGCAGCGGGATATTGAGATCAGAACTTGGGTGCGTTGTTCCAGACTTTGCTGAAATAGGAACTGCTGACTCAGATTTAAATAATGATGCAAACCTCATGTTACAAGATTTCTTATTCTTGACCAATCTCATCACCATTTAATGCTCATTAATGCTCACAACCACTTTTGAGTATTTGTCCAAAGGGTCTCTCCACGTGTAGCATAACAACACTCTTGTGCAGATTTAGGTATGGGTTCATGCACTAATTTTCGCTCATGGGTGTCACTTTTCCTTAATCCTTGCTTACTAACCCAACCTAGGCTAAAAGCTGTCAATCATCACAACTTTTTATGAACTTTTCTCCAAGAGTAAGTCAGCATTTAATGCATGATATTGGCGCCACTTAACGTTTTAAAAAACCACAAAGCTTTTCCTATAAATAGAACACCATTGTCCATTGAGAAGGGGCCGGTCCAAGTTCAGAAAAATTGCTGAAAAGAAACAGAAAGTTTTAGCAAGAAAACACCTTGAATCTCTGCCCAAAATTCCCAGAGTTTCAAAAACTGTAAACACATCATACCAACCATTAACTTTGAATATCCTACTTTCAAACCCCATTTGCTCTCAAAGTATTTCTTGACTAAGAAACACCCATACATTATACTCTCCATCCATCCATTCAAAGAACCTGTTCAGAACATCATTAGAGTTAAGGCTAACTCCAGTCCATGAACTTTTTCTAGCTGCAAGGTAAGTACTTGCTGACCCTCACCACATTTCTTAAACATCACCAGAATTGCATGCTCAAAAACACAATATAGATATCATGCTTCTGATGTTGTTCATGTTCTGAGGTTTTCACGCATCTGTACACTTAAGTAGAGAACGACTCGGTTCATAACATGCCTCTGATTTTTGGTTCTGACTTCTGAAACGCTATGACACTTGCTGAAACTGTCCTAGGCATGCCTTCTGTTTTGTGGAAAATAACCAAATTGTAGATGTTCTGACTAGCACGGAGGGAGACCAAGTTCTGACCTTGACGCCAGAACTTCTGGGGGCCTGTTTTGTCATCAGTAATATCATAACTTCTGAAAATTACTGTGTGCCCAGCAGGGTCAGAACTTCTGACCCCATACATTTTCACTAACAGGTTTCTGTTTTGCAGCGTACCAGGGTCAGAACTTCTGACCTATACATTTTCACTAACAGGTTGCTGTCCTACAACAGGCCAGGGTCAGAACTTCTGACTTCCTCTCAACAGCAGGCTGACTCTTTTCCTTTTTCTTTCTTTCTTCCCCTTGTTATTTTCTTTATTTTTCTCACTGGTACTCCCCATTCATAAATTTGTACCCCACCCCCTAAATATTGTAATAGCGTAGGCCTTTACATTTCTGCATTTTATCGCTTTCAAGTGTAAATGCTAGTGATTAGGATATGTATGGCAAGATAAAATCAATGAAATAGAAAATCCTAATTCAAGATAAAATCATGCATGCAATCAAACACACTTGCACACAAACACCCTTAGGGTTTCTCCACTTGGTTGCTTTATACAAAAATAGCCATGTTACGCATGCAAAGTATCTTGGTAAAACAAACAAAATCAAAATATCATAGTCCCTCGATGACACTATTCAAAGTTGCCTTATAAAATGATCTTAGTCCCTCAAAAATACTAAGATACTTTGCAACATTGTTAATCATGGTTATACGATGACCCACGCTCGTCTCGTTTACATCCAAAGATAGGGTTGCTTATCAAATCAATGGTAAGACAACAATGTCAAAGGAATAAAAAATGCACAAGAAAGACATTTGAGTAGGTAGATTACTTCTAGTTACTTGCTCCATTTCAAACAACTATCCTTTCTATTTTCAAAATAAACACACACATTTCAAAAACATCTTACAAAAATTGAAAACATTTTCAAAAGACAAACATCTTTGTATACATTCTTACGAACGAGAATCATTACAAAGATTGCCTAAACAAATGGCCTCTTTTACAAAATACTTTCGAAACCACACCAAACACATTTTCAAACAACAAAAGCAAGTGATCTAGCAAGTAACTAAGAGCCCCTGGAAAACCATGGATGAAAAGGGTGCTAATACCTTCCTTTTTCATAATCTACCCTCTGAACTCAAGAAAACATCTCAAAGGTCTTTCCTGTGCTTTTTCACCTTTCCTTTTGGATAAAAGAAAAGTCGGTGGCGATTCTTGCTAACCGCAACATTTGTGATAAAACGCAAAACCCTCAAGTCAGTTCTCCCACCGTATCACACTCCTCAACCGGGTTCACCGAGATAATACTGACTTACGAAAGGGTCGAAGCTGGCATCAAAAGTGGATAGATCCAAGGAGCTACATCCTATGATACTCATAAAAATCCATACAATGGGAAGAAAGAGTCTTATGATGTGTATGGTCAAAGGGGTCATAACAAGAATAACCACGACCAACATGTGAGGGAAGTTCTGATCTCTAGTCATGCATCAGTGCGACAACAATAGGGAAATCAACGAAGGCAAGAAGAGCCCAAGAGACAATTTACCAACATCAACATGCCCCTGGCACAAGCATTGCAACACATGTTGAGGATGAATCTGATCACATTAATAGGACCTTATCCAAACACCAAAACTTCTTCCCCTAACTACAATCCTGATGCAATGTGTGCTTATCATTCCGGCAGTCCCGGGCATAATACTAATGATTGTTGGGCGCTGAAATACAAGATTCAGAATATGATTAATGCTAAGGTGATTGAGTTCAGTCCTCCCGAGACTCCAAATGTGATCACCTCTCCCATGTCAAATCATTGAGCGCTCCAGTTCATTTTGAATTTTCAATTGTAATTTCTTTTGTTGTTCAAACACTTATCTATTAATGTTAAACTCTGTTTCATTAATGCATTGCATATGTTTGTCTTGAATTGATCCATTCATTTTCATTACATTTAAACTATGCTTTTTAATCTCTTTATGGCATTCAACTCTTGCTAAAAGTTACAAGCCTTTAGAGGGAGGATGACGAAAAAAAATGCTTTAATCCCATACAGTATGCTTTTGGACAGACCTTGCTGACGATATACAGGCGTTCTTTCAAATCCTAAACACTGGAGTTATAAGGAAGATAATCCCTAGTCAACCCCTTCGAGCCAAAGAAGTGGGAGTTTCCATTTTTACACAAACTAAAACCTTTAAACCTGGGGCAGGGTAATCTCTCAGTTAATTCAAATGCGTGTTCAGTCACAAATTTTCACTTCGTATACAATGAAGGGCATCAAAAACATTCCTTCTGAACCAAAATATGGTGATGGTTCCCCATCAAATAGGCAGTCATTATCTCTCAAAAGAAAAGCCCATTAAGTCAAAACCTACGAAGGAGACTTAAGAAAAACTGGGGCATCCCGCTGTCTGTAATCTCAAAAACAAGAACAGTCAGGCAAGATCAGGGATAATAAATCAAAAAAGAGGTCACTACAAATCCTTAACAACATGGAAAATATGGCAAAAATGACTTCTTTCCAACAAACTTAACTTGTCTGAACCCTCACCAAGACGTCATTTCAGACTCAATTGGATTTCGAACATACAATTAACTGAGTTTAGGATTGAAGAACATCACGAAGAACTGGTGGATACAAATAAAATTTGAGCCTTTATCCTTTGTTTCTTAAACCGTGAACCAAGTCACATTACAACCCTTCAAAAGTCCTAATTGAAGCATGGGTTAATTCGAAAGCATATTGTTACAAAAGGTATCTTGACTCCTATAAGGCTTACTCTAAATCCTGAGTTGAATTTTCTTACAAAAATTCTTTTATCTGCTAAAATGCATTTTCAAAACTTCAAGACAAACATAAACTTTGCATTATTTGAATATCACTATTTGAATTTGGCTATTTGTTTGACAACAAAGAAATTCACACAAGGAATATCCAGTGAACAAAAACCCTCTCAATGAACAAAATCACTTCATGTGGGAAGATGCTTCCAATAACAAATCTTCTATAAGCAAGTTGGCATGACGTGTCACTATCCAACACACCTGGGGCAGTCTAGTCAATATTCCAAGAAATCTCTCAAGAAATGCTGAATATACCATGGGCCGGTCTCCATCTGAATCACTTAGGGAATTGGACACGAGTTCCAGCAACGAATCATGTACGATCAAACAAACATCTTTTGGCAGTGTGGAAACACCTTCTACCAGGGGCAGGGACAAATCTCCCCCAAAATCCTGTTCATAGGATGACCCCCAACCAGGGTCTCAATCTCTGAAAACTTCTCCCCAACTGAGTTGGTTTTAAAAGAAGAAGCCTTGTGGATCTCTTCCTAAAAGAACTCACCTTGTCAGCAGTTCGTCAAATATTTCTCAACATGGTTTATTTCCCCAACAAACAACAAAATTCCCCAGCTGAGTCTGTCTTCTCCGGCTGAGTCTATCCTCTCTAACTTGAGTTTGCCTCTTAGACTATTACAAATCATAGGACCACGACCTCTTTTCCCCAGTGAAGTCGCCAATAAAGTAATTTCCATCTCCGAAAGTTACTGTGAACCCTGGACCCGACAAGATAATAGTTTGACTTTCAGTCACTATGAAGCCTGGACCCGACCAGATAATAGTGTAACTCCTTAAAATACTATGTATCCTAGACCCGACCAGATAAAAGTGTAACTTCTCAAAATACTATGAAGCCTGGACCCGACCAAATAATAGTTTAACTCTTCGAGATATTGAAAAACATGGACTTAACCAGACAATGGCATAATTTCTTTCCCCGGTAGAGTTTGCCTCTGCCCCTAGCAAGTTACTGTGAAGCCTGTACCCGACCAGATATCAGTTCAACTTCATCCTTTCAAGAAAGTTACTGTGAAGCCTGGACCCGACCAGATATCAGTTCAACTTCATCCTTTCAAGCAAGTTACTGTGAAGCCTGGACCCGACCATATATAAGTTCAACTTCATATTTTCAAGCGAGTTATTGTGAAGCTTGGAATCCGACCAAATAGCAATTAACTTTATTCCCTCAGAAATTTGTTGTAAAGCCTGAAATCCGACTAGATAACAACTAATTTCAAGCAAGTTACTGTGAAGCATGGATTCGACCAGATATCAGTTCAACTTCATCTTTTCAAGCGAGTAATTTTTGAAGCTTGGAATCCGACCAGATAGCAATTAACTTTATTCCCTCAGAAATTTGTTATGAAGCTTGGAATCCGACCAGATAAAAACTAATTTCAAGCAAGTTACTCTGAATCCTGGATCCGACTAGATACCAGTTCAACTTCATCTTTTCAAGCAAGTTACTATGAAGCCTGGGTCTGACCAGATATCAGTTCAACTTCATCTTTTTAAGCAAGTTACTGTGAAGCCTGGATCCGACCAGATATCAATTCAACTATTCAAGCAAGTTATTATGAAGCCTGGAGTCTGACCAGATATCAATTAACTTCATCCACCTTAAAAATTATGAAGCTTGGAGTCCGACCAAATAACAATTAACTTCATCCACCTTAGAAATCTGCGAAACCTGGAATCCAACCAGATAGCAGTTTAATGTTAGTAAGTTGCTGCGAAGCCTGGAATCCGACCAGATAATAACCTAACTTCACTCTCCCGAGTAATTTCCTGCGAAGCTTGGAATCCGACCAGATAACAGTTAATCTAATCTTCCCCAGTAAGTCGGTTCGAAGCCTGGAATACGACCAGATAATAGTTAACTTCATTATCCTCAACAATTTGCTGCCAAGTCTGGATTTCAACCAGATAACAACTAACTTTTAACTCTCTCCAGTCAGGAATAGCTCCCCAGTAGAGTAAAGAATAGCTAAGACTCCTAAACTCTTTTCCCCAAGCAGAGATCAACACTCTTTACAGAGTCTTCTTAAATAAGCCAACATTCCCCAGCGGAGTTTCTACTCAAACAACAGAGCAAGAATTCCCAGCGGAAACATTCTAAACAAAGTTGAAGATACATCTATTCTCCAACAACAATTAGGGATTCATCCTCCCAAGATTCCCCTGTATGTTGTTAATGATTTATTTTCCTAGACAAAGACACACTGCAATAAACGTATCACATTCATACACCATATAACATACATGATATATGCATACAACACAACCTCATTTTTGACATTGCATACATCATGACATTGCATACATCTAACCCTTTACGTTTTTAGGAAAGATCAATCAACAGATAACTATCGTCAACAATTTTCAACAGTTCCAGATTAATGCCTGTAACAAGACGGGACAACTATCTGTGGACGACCAATTGAAGATTAATCCCTGTAACAAGCCAGGAAAACTATCTTTCTTTCTAATGTCGAAGATCAATGCTTGAAACAAGCCAGGGCAACTATCTATACGACCAGATGAAGGAACCCTACCCAGGTTCATTCTCAGACATTTCCAGATGAAGTTTAACACGGACTCATCAAGCAACCCTACCTAGGTTCCTTCTCTACATTTCCAGATGAAGTCTTACACTGACTCCTCATGAAGTAACCCTACCCAGGTTCCTTCTCAGACATTTTTCCAGATGAAGTTTTACATTGACTCATCATGAAGTAACCATACACAGGTTCCTTCTCTACATTTCCAGATGAAGTTTTACACTGACTCATCATGAAGTAACCCTACACAGGTTCCTTCTATACAATTCCAGATGAAGTTTTACACGGACTCCTCATGAAGTAACCCTACATAGGTTCCTTCTCTACATTTCTAGAAGAAGTTTTACACAGACTCATCATGAAGTAACCTTACACATGTTCCTTCTCTAGATTTCCAAATGAAGTTTTACACTGACTCATCATGAAGTAACCATACCCAGGTTCCTTCTCTTTCCCAGATGAAGTTTTACACAGACTCATCATGAAGTAACCCTACACAAGTTCGTTCTCTACATTTCCAGATGAAGTTTAACACGGACTCATCATGAAGCAACCCTACCCAGGTTCCTTCTCTACATTTCCAGACGCAGTTTCACACGGACTCATCATCAAAAAACCCTAACCAGGTTCCTTCTCATTCCCAGGTGCAGTTTTACACGGACTCATTCTGAAGCAACCCTACCCAAGGTCCTTCTCTTAAATTCTAGATGAAGCTTCACATGGATTCATCTTGAAGCAGCCCTACCCAGGCTTCCCCCCTCATATGTCTCTAAAGTAGCCCTACACAGGCCCATAATAAATTGAAGAATATCTAAGACCTCTGTTGGTTCCGGTTAAATCAATCAAGGGTTTATCCTGATTCCTTTCCAGTAGACACTTCCTCTGATTTAGATAAATTGCTCCAAAAATTTATTCTGATTCTTTTCCAGTTGAAGTAAAATTTAGACTCAGTCTAATTTCTGCTAACAATCACTTCTGGGTGGCATCTGTAAGCCCATCACCGACAACTCTCCACCATATTTCCAAATGGCATCTTTAAGCCCATTCCTTATACCTCAACCACAGTTTCACCGAGTGCTAATTTCTGGACACTTTAGTGTTCAATCATCTTCCACCTTCAAGTCACGAATGGCGGACCCACCAATCTAACTCTTCGGGTTCAAGAAGATTGAACAGGGGAAATGGGAAAGAGTCTATTAAACCGTCAGTTATGATTAACACACTGATATAAGAGGAAGAAGTAAAACTTGTGAATGTTTTGAAGAAAAATTGAGAGGTTTTGAATGGAATATTTCTAACCAAAAACAAATAATTCTTGGAGAAAATTAATGAGGTAACAAAGAAAAAATTTGTGAAATTACTAAAAGCTTGAATGATTTATATAATATCTGATAATGTGTGGGTAAGTTAATTTCACGAAGTCCTGAACAAAGAGATATTATTGTCATCAAGAACGAAAAAGAATGAGAAAATACCTACTTGGACAGTTACATGATAGAAGATGTGTATTAACTATAGAAGATTAAACCTATAAAGGGGAAATGACCATTTACCATTATCAATCATGGCCCAAATGCTTGAGATATTATCAGGTAAGTCTTTTTTTATTGTTTTCTTGATGTCTACTCAGGTTATAACCAACTTATTATAGATCCTAGCGATAAAAATAGAGACAACCTTCATATTTCCATTTGGATTCTATGCTTACTGAATAATGCCACTCACCTTGTGAAATGCATCAACCACATCTCAAAGGTGTGTGATTTTCATTTTTGTAATATGATTGAAACTTCTATGAAGGTATTTAAGGATAATTTTTCTATTTTGGTGAAACTTTTTATATTTGTTTAACAATTTTAGAATCTATTTTGAAAATACGTATTTGAATCACACTTTCACTTGGTTAAAATAACACTATGAAATCATTCACTTGAAAAAGTTCCCCGTGCATGTGATTTGAATTATACTTCAGTTGATTTGAATCACACTATAAATTGATCACTTAAAAAGTTCTCAATGCATGTTGTTGTACCCCAAAATTTGCCCTCTCATGTTTTTCCAAGATTTTCTCTTGCATAGGTGGTTACAAACCTTTGCCTAAAGAAAAGGAATTTTTTTGAGTGATGGTTAAGTATCCTTCGATTGGCATCTGTAAAAGGTCTTTCGATTGGCATCTACAAAGTTCCCTACGATTAGCATCTACAAAAGGTCCTTCGATTGGTATCAGCAAAAGGTCCTTCAATTGGCATCTACAAAAGGTCATTCGATTGGCATATGCAAAAGGTCATTCGATTAGAATCTGCAAAAGGTCTTTCGATTGGTATAGGGCCTTTCGATAGGCATCTACAACAAAGAAGCTTCGAAGGGCATCTTAACTAAGGTTGTTTTTCGTTAGAGTGTACAAAGTTCCTTTCGACAGGCATGTTAACCAAGTGATGTTTCGATTGGCATATTAGCAGGGTGATATTCTGATCGTCCAAGTTAGAGAAAATGAGATCAAAAAGAGAAAGAACTGAGAGGTTTCCAGAAATTATGATGATGGGTCATTCGAATCCATACAAACTATGGATCAAGTGAAGAAGCTCTGCTGAGGGGAGCCTTGAGTAATTCGAATCAGGACATAACGCCATCAAGAAGAATAATGTTTAGGGGCTAATTGAAGAAACTCTGATGCTAAGAATATGAACCATTCGAATCAAGTTTAAAGCCTTCGATTGATAGAGAGCTGAAGTAACCTTCGACCAGTTAAAAGGGAGAGTTGATGTTTCGATTAGTTTGAGTTGAAAGAAAGCCATCCGAAGGAAGTAACAATAGGCCGATCGAAGAGAAATGCTGGAGGACGTCCGAAGGAGTCAAATGTCCAGGTTCATCCAAGATTTCAATAGGGGCATGCATATTTTAAAAAGGAAATCTTTTAATATGTCTGATTTTTGTCTCATAGCTTTAAAAGCCTAGTTAAATGGTTGTCTCTTGCAGTTACTATGCACCATTACACTCCTATAAATACAAGGCCAAGGACACAGTTCCAGGGGGGACGAAAAAGAGGAGAGATCACATGTGTTGCATCACACACATACAGATTGCCCATCAAATCTCCCCAAGATCTCAAAATCTTCACCAGGAGACATTTCCAAGCACTAGGAAGATCCAACACATACAAGAGCATCATTCATACGCTCCCTCCGTTAGTTAATCTGTTCAATCTCAAACTAGCTAAATATGCAGTTTCTTTTAAATCCATATTAATCATTACATGCATGTTATTAATGATGTTTGTGATTGTTTCAATGTGTTACATACAAGCTTAAGTGCATGGAGGAGATCGTGCCATTTCTAGGGCACGATCTGTATCTTCTTTCAAATCTCAGGATTCACGGTGTTATAGGACAAGGGAACTTTCGATTCAGATACAGGAGAGTCGAATTAGGATGACACAACTACAATCTTTCGAATCCAAGACCAAGATTCGACCCAAATCTGAAATTTGTTTTTATCTTTCTAACAAATTTCTTGCAGATCCAGGGTTCCCCGATCAAAGGAGTATGTCATACACCATCACCCTCCCACAACCGGTTGTTGACCAATCCAGATCCAGTTCCCCCAAACATGCAGTCCATTATGCACCTTCGACAGCCTTCTTCACTGGATTGAAAGGCAACTTAAGCCTCTCCTTTGATCCAGACATGCATTCTACAAACTGCACCCTTTTGCTTTATTTACCGCTTTGTCCTTTTATTTAGTCTTTTTCCTTATTTTTCTTCTTCTTTTAGTTTTAAACAAACATTAAATAAAAAAAGTCATAAAAAATGTTAGTTTAGTTTTTCTTAATCAAGTTAATTTTGTAAATAAATTAACTAATTATTTTAACCCTTTCTTTAAATTAAAATTAAATACACTTAGGTTGTATTTTCTTAAAATAAAACAAAACAAGCAAAAAGATTTCTTTTCCTTAGGATTTAAACGTCCATTTCAATTTGTTTGCGCATTTATTTATTTTCACATTGTTTTCATCTTATTGTAACCGCTTCCCAGTTTGTAATAGTAACTAGGATTTTACTTTTCACATTTCTATAATGTACCTCTCACAAAGCCATGTAATAGCGTAGGATTTACGTTCCTGCACTTTACATTTCTGCACTTTAAATTCCTGTATATATATTAACTGCTAGTAACTAGGTGTGTATGAAAAGACTAATAATCAAACGTTAGCAAACTTAACAAAAGGATAAAAAAATAACTGAACATAACACACATGCACATATACACCTCTAAGGTACGCCCATTTTAGTTGTCTTCTGAAAAGCAGTCATGTCCCTCGAGAATAGGGACGCTTTAGCCAAAGACCCGTAAATCAAAAGATCATAGTCCCTCGATGACCCTACAGTTGCCTTTCGGTAAATGATCTAGTCCCTTAGACAAAATTGCTAAAGCGTCTTTATATGTTGCCTTTATGTCTGTACGTCCCTTGGAATGTCCCTCAAACACCCAACGATAGGGCTACCTACTCACTAATAGTAGGATAGAACTGTCTAAAGGAAAAGAGGAAAATAATGACCCTTTTTGAGTATAAAAGTAGATAACTGTTATAAGTTTGCTCAAACATTTTACACTTACACAAAAACTAATTTTCAAAAGACATTTCAAAACACTTTGTATACTTTCTCCATTATCCCGAGAAACATTACAAAGTTCGTCGTACTAAGGCATTTTCAAAATATTTTAAAACACAAAGCACAAAGGTATTTTAAAAATGAGCAAACCTCTAAGAGCCCGTGTAAAATCACAGATGGAAAGGGTGCTAACATATTACCTTTCCATAATCTACCCCCCCCCCCCCCCCCCTTACTCAGAAAACTCTCGAAAAGGTCTTTTTATGTTCTTTTCACCTTTTCCTTTGTTGGATAAAAGAAAAGTCGGTGGTGACTCTTGCTTACTGCAACATTTGCAAACACAAACGGAAAACCAGTATTAACAGTCGGTTCTACCACCGTATCAAAGAACTGGCGAATCTGTTGGGGAATACAAAAAGTGGGGTTACCTTAGAGTTAGTTCATTATTTAACTGCTTTTGTATGCTTTGTTTGCTTTACCTTTTGAGATTGTTTGGGTTGTTACTATATATCCTACACCCGGATCTGGGGCACCTTTTAGGTAAGTAGCAATAGATCATGGAAACTGTGTGGGGTATACCGACACGGTTGAAGCGATAGCTACATTGATGTGAAACTTTGGTTGGTACCGATAGCCTTTAAGTTAATCGAGGAGAATACGGGGCCGCTGTGTGGTGTCATAAAACATCAACTAACCTTAGAACCTTTAATTGACCAACATGGCCATTAGGACGTAGTGAGATAGCCGTCTTTGGTGTAGTCCTAAGTCGGTTGATACTCGATACTACACTCATTGAGATTTGACTCCCTATTTTTGTTTGGTGGCAAGTCAGTTGTCGATCGGAATAAAACTTGTGGGAAAAATCAGTGATATTGAGATTCCCTAAAACCCGGTTACTATTGATAGGACAGGTTGATCCCACTAAAATTCAAGAGGGTACTTACCTATGGAACTGATGTAAGCCTGAACCTAAGGCAATTTGTGTGACTTGCTTTCTTTCACTATCTAACGACTTGAACTCTTTGCAGGGTTTTGTTTATTATCTGATGATATGAGTCATTATCCAATAACTTGGATTTCTAGCAAGATATACTTGTCTTCATCACCCTACATTTTTGCTTGACGCATAACATACACATCATATCATCATACGATAGCATTTCCTTAACCATTTCAAGGATCTCGAGGGCCTGTGATGCAAGTTATGATGAACCAGACGTCTAGCAAGGGGCAAGGGGATATTTTTCCTCTAACCAATACCGTCAAAAGACCAAAAGACGACAACTTGAGTCAGGGGCTATGACCCACTTGATATGGTGAGCTTTACTCTCGTAGAAGGACATTCAACAATATGAAGTTCTTCAATCAAAGCTGTAGTAAAGTCCTTTCTTGTGTTTACCCCGTGAGATCCTTGAAAACATTTGCATATCATACATGTCATTGCATGACAGGTAGTCTCCAGTACAGGTCTCTCATGTTCTCGCTGTTTATTTTAGCAATGGCTCTCAAATAAGACAACAAAGGTCTCCAAACTCAAGAGGCTCGGTTCACGGAAATGTTCCTAAACCTATACAAGGGGCATGAAGAATTGAAAGCACTCCTCGCTGGAAATCTGACCAAGAAACATCCTGACAATAACGAGGATGACCAGGTTGAACAACTGCAAGTTGAGATGGAAAGGATGAGGACCTAGATGATCAGTCAAATGGCTCTTATCCAAAGCCTAGCCCGGGGACAAGAGGAGATAAGAATCCTCATCAGCAAACTTCATCAAGACGGTCGTAACCGTATGAAACAAATGGTCGAGGCTGAGGATCAAGTTGTTAATCATCCCCTGATGAGACAAGGAGTTGGCTTGGTGGAGAGTGTACATTTCCAATTTGCTGCTACATCATGAGCCCAACCACAACCTCGCCAACAACCACAGGGTAATCAGCGTAAGCGGGATTCATTCACTAGGAAATGTACCAAACTTAGTATACCAATGTTGCAAGTCTTGTAACACATGTTGAAATTGAATTTGGTCACATTGAGAGATCCTCCTACAAATCCCAATACTGACTCTCCAATGTACAATCCAAATGCAAGGTGTGCATATCTCTCCAACAGTCTAGGGCATGATACTGATAGCTCTTGAACATTAAAATACAAAATTCAAGACTTGATCGATGAGGGAGCATTGGAATTTGCACAAGATGGTCAACTGGAATTCTTCTGTTATCCCTCCAAGGTACACCATCTGAAGTGACAATATCAGACAAAGAGGATTTTGTTCATTAGAATTTTCAATTTGTAATCTTCTTTTGATTGTTCGAACATTTATTCATATCAAACCTTGTTATTTCATCAATGCATTGTACATGTTTGTCTTGAATTAATTTGTTTGCACTATGCTTGAACTACTTTCTTACTTCCCTTTTGTGATATTCAACTCTTGATTAAAATCTCTAAGCCTTTAGAGGGAGGATGACGAAAACGATACCACAATCTCATACAGTGTGCTTTTGAATAGACCTTGCTGACGATGTACAAGCGTTGTTTCAAATCCCAAACAGTGGAGTTATAAGGAAGATAATCCCTAGTCAACACCTTTGAGCCTAATAAGTAGGAGTTTTTCTTTTCACACAAATTAAAAACCCTTAATCATAACCTGGGGCAGGGTAGTTTCTCAGTCAATTCAGACGCACATTCATCCGCAATCTTCCACTTCGTACACAATAAATAGCATCGAAGACATCCTTCCAAATCAAAAGACGGTGATAGGTTCCGCGTAATCATCAAAAACGGAAGTCATTATCTCTCAAAATAAAATCCCATTAAGTCAAAACCTGTGAAGGAGACTTAAGAAAAACTGGGGCATCCCACTGACTGCAATCGCAAAAGAAACAATCCAGGAAAAAGAAGGGATAACAAAATCAAAAGAAAGAGGTCCTAAAAATACTCAACAAAAAGAAAAGGTCACAAAAATGACTGCCTTCTCAAACAAACGTTCAATTTCTAAACTATCACTGAAATATCATGGCCAATATTCCAGAACTCAACTGGGATTCGAAATGCACAATTAACTGAGCATATGACTGAAGAACATCACGAAGAATGGGTGGGTACAAATAAATTTTGAGCCTTCATCCTTTGTTTCTTAAACCGTGAACCAGGCCATGCTACAACCCTTAAAAGTCCTAACTGAAGCATAGGTTAGCTTGGAAGCATATTATTACAAAAGGTATCCTAACTCCTGTAGGACTTGCTATAAATCCTGAGTTGATATCACCCTCTTGCAAAATTTTGTTTTACTGCAATATGAATTTTCAAAAACTTCAAGACAAGTATAAACTTTGCATTATTTGAATATCGTTGTTGCATATAGTTATTTGTTCGACAACAGAGAAATTCACATGAAGAATATCTAGTGAACAAAAACTTTCTCAATGAAAAGGTTCACCTCAAGTGGAAAAACAGTTCCAACCAAGAGGCACGGCATGATCATTGTCCATCATCTGGGGAAGTCAAGTCAAGATTCAAGGAATCTCTCAAAAATGAAAAATAGCCATGGGCGGATCTCCATCTGAATCACATGGGGCATTAGACATGAATTCCAGCAATGAATCACGTACAATCAAGCAAAATCAATGTTCCTTAGCGGATTTCTTCTCATAAGAAATTGAACAGGAATTCCCAACAGAAGCATTCTAAATAAACCAGATTCTCATCTAGAAACGGTTCAGGTACGATCCAAAAACGGATATCATCCTGACACTTACTCCAGATTCTCATTTAAATACAGATCAGATACGATCCAGAGACGGATGTCATTCTGACACTCATTCAACACATGTTTCAAATATAGTTCAGATACGATCCAGAGACGAATGTTATTCTGACACTCATTCAACACATGTTCTAAATACAGTTCAGATACGATCCAGAGATAGATGTCATTCTGACACTCATTCAACACATGTTCCAAATACAATTCAGATACGATCTAGAGACGTATGTCATTATGACACTCATTCAACACATGTTTCAATTACAATTCAGATACGATCCAAAGACGAATGTCATTCTGACACTCATCCAACACATGTTCCAAGTACAGTTCAGATACGATCCAAAGACGGATGTCATTCTGACACTCATTCAACACATGTTCCAAGTATAGTTCAGATACGATCCAAGGACGGATGTCATTATGACACTCATTCAACACATGTTTCAAGTACAGTTCAGATACGATCCAGAGACGGATGTCATTCTGACACTCATTCAACACATGTTTCAAGTACAGTTCAGATACGATCCAGAGACAGATGTCATTCTGACACTCATTCAACACATGTTTAAAGTACAGTGCAGATACGGTCCAGAGACGGATGTCATTCTGACACTCATTCAACTCATGTTTCAAGTACAGTTCAGATACGGTCCAGAGACGGATGTCATTCTGCCACTCATTCAACATATGTTTCAAGTACAGTGCAGATACGGTCCAGAGATAGATGTCATTCTGACACTGATTCAATGCATGTTTCAAGTACAATTCAGATACGTTCTAGAGACGGATGTCATTCTGACACTCATTTAACACATGTTTCAAGAATGGTTTAGGTACGATCCAGAGATGGATATTATCCTGATACTTATTCCAGACTATATTCTAGCAACAGTTCAGTTTATAGAGCTTTTATTCCCCAACAGAGTTTATTTCTCTAACAACGAAAGATCATCTCCCAACAGTTCAGCTTCAACAAAATCTGAAGACCTACATTCTTCATAGCCAATTGCAATCAGAGATTTATTTTCCTTAATTCAACAGCGATGCAATAGAATAACGGATACATTTACATATTGATTTCATACATCATTTTCCAAAAGTCATAGCATCTGTAGTACAAATGCATACATCCCAATCTCATTTATTTTGAGAACACCATTACACAATGCATTTCATACATCATGACATTGCATACAGCTAACGCTTTATCTTTTCAGGAAAGATCAATCAACAAATATTTATCATCAACAATTTTCAACAGGTCCAGGATTAGCTCCTGAAACAAAACAGAGTAATTATCTGTGCGACCAAATACAACTTTACACGGGATTATCATGAAGAAATCTTACACGGGTTTCTTTTGACTTCCAAATACAGCTTTACACGGGCTCATCATGAAGAAATCTTACACGGGTTTCTTCTGACTTCCAAATACAACTTTACATGGGCTCATCATGAAGCAATCTTACACGGGTTTCTTCTGACTTCCAAATACAACTTTACACGGGCTCATCATGAAGCAATATTACACGGGTTTCTTATGACTTTCAAATACAGCTTTACACGGGCTCCTCATGAAGCAATCTTACACGGGTTTCTTCTAACTTTCAAATACAGCTTTACACGGGCTCCTCATGAAGCAATCTTATACGGGTTTCTTCTGACTTCCAAATACAGCTTTACACGGGCTCATCATGAAGAAATCTTACACGGATTTCTTCTAACTTCCAAATACACCTTTACACGGGCTCATCATGAAGCAATCTTACACGGGTTTCTTTTGACTTCCAAATACAGCTTTACATGGGCTCATCATGAAGCAATCTTACACGAGTTTCTTTTGACTTTCAAATACGGCTTTACACAGGCTCCTCTTGAAGCAATCTTACACAGGTTTCTTCTGTCTTCCAAATATAGCTTTACACGAGCTCATCATGAAGCAATCTTACACAGGTTTCTTTTGACTTCCAAATACAGCTTTACACTGGCTCATCATGAAGCAATCTAACACGGGTTTCTTATGACTTCCAAATACAGCTTTACACAGGCTCATCATGAAGCAATCTTACACAAGTTTCTTCTGACTTTCAAATATATCTTTACACAGGCTCCTCATGAAGCAATCTTACACGAGTTCCTTCTCTTGAATTTCCAGATGCAGTTTTACACGGACTCATCCTGAAGAAACCCTACCTAGGTTCCTTCTCACAATCTCCAGATGCAGTTTTACACAGACTCATCCTGAGGAAACCCTACCCAGGTTCCTTCTCTTGAATTTCCAGATGTAGTTTTACACGGACTCATCCTAAGGCCACCCTACCCAGGTGCATTCTTACAATTTCCAAATGCAGTCTTACCCAGACTCATCCTGAAATAGCCCTACACAGGTTTCTTCTGATACATTTCTAGATAGCAGTTATTTTCATTCTCCCCATCAAATTACTGCGAAGCCTGGATCCCAACCAGAAAACAACAAACTTTTATCTCTCCAGTCAAGAGGTAATACTCCAGTAGAGTAATGAACAACTGAAGCTCCTAGACTCTATTTCTCAAAACTGAGACCAACGTTCCTCAACAGAGTCCTCCTCAATGACAGGAGCAGGAATCCCCACAAAGGAATATCTCATGAAATCAGCATGTTCTCTAGATTTCATGTTTCATCCCATCTCCAATAACTCTTCGTCATTTTCTCTGGATGGCATCTTTAAGCCCATATCCGACAATCTTCTGTCATCTTTTACAAATGGCATCTATAAACCCATTCCTGATATTATCCACCAACAGTTCTACTTCAGATGAGTGCAAATTTCTGGGCACTCTAGTGTTCAATCATCTTCCATCTTCAGATCACGAAAGGCAGATATGCAAATCTACATCTTTAGGTTTAAGAAGATTGAACAGGGGCTGCTGTTGTACCCCAAAATTTGCCCTCTCATGTTTTTCCAAGATTTTCTCTTGCATAGGTGGTTAAAAACCTTTGCTTAAAGAAAAGGAAATTTATTGAGTGATGGTTAAGTATCCTTCGATTGGCATCTGCAAAAGGTCTTTCGATTGGCATCTACAAAGTGCCCTTCGATTGGCATCTACAAAAGGTCCTTCGATTGGCATCTGCAAAAGGTACTTTGATTGGCATCTATAAAAGGTCCTTAGATTGGAATCTGTAAAAGGTCCTTTGATTAGAATCTGTAAAAGGTCTTTCGATTGGTATAGGGCCTTTCGATGGGCATCTCCAACAAGGCAGCTTCGACAGGCATCTTAACTAAGGTTGTTTTTCGTTAACGTACAAAGTGCCTTTCGACAGGTATGTTAACCAAGTGATGTTTCGATTGGCATATTAGCAGGGTGATATTCTGATTGTCCAAGTTAGAGAAAATGAGATCGAAAAGAGCAAGAACTGAGAGGTTTCTAGAAATTCTGATGATGGGCCATTCTAATCCATACAAACCATGGCTCAAGCGAAGAAGCTCTTCTGAGGGGAGCCTTGAGCAATTCAAATCAAGACTCAGCGCCATTAAGAAGAATAATGTTTAAGGGATAATCGAAGAAACTCTGATGCTGAGAATATGAGCCATTCGAATCAAGTTCAAAGCCTTCGATTGATAGAGAGCTGAAGTAACCTTCGACCAGTTAAAAGGGAGAGTTAATGTTTCGATTGGTTTGAGTTGAAAGAAATCCATTCTAAGGAAGTAACAATAGGCCAATCTAAGAGCAACGCTGGAGGATGATCGAAGGAGTTAAATGTCCAGGTTCATCCAAGATTTCAAAAGAGGCATGAATATTTCAAAAAGGAAATCTTTTAATATGTATGATTATTGTCTCATAGCTTTAAAAGCCTAGTTAAATGGCTCTCTCTTGTTGTTACTATGCACCATCACACTCCTATAAATACAAGTCCAAGGATACAATGTCGGGGGGACAAAAAAGAGGAGAGATCACACATGTTGCATCACACACATACAAATTTCCCATCAAAGCTCCCCAATATCTCAAAATATTATCAAAGAGACGTTTCTAAGTACTAGGTAGATCCAACACATACAAGAGCATCATTCATACGCTCCCTCCATTTGGTAATCTGTTCGATCTCAAACTAGCTAAATATGCAGTTTCTTTTAAATCCATATTAATCATTACATGCATGTTATTGCTGATGTTTGTGATTGTTTCAATGTGTTACATATAAGCTTAAGTGCAGGGAGGAGATCGTGCCATTGCTAGGGCATGATCTGTATCTCCTTTCGAATCTCAGGATTCATGGTGTTATAAGACAAGGGAACTTTCGATTCAGATACAGGAGAGTCGAATTAGGATGACACAACCACAATCTGTTGAATCCAAGACCAAGATTCGACCCAAATCTGAAATTTTATTTTTATCTTTCTAACGAATTTCCTGCAGATTCAAGGTTCCCCGATCGAAGGAGTACGTCATACGCCATCACCCTTCTATGGTCGGATGCTGACCAATCCAGATTTAGTGCCCTCAAACATGCAGTCCATCATGCACCTTCAACAACCTTCTTCACTGGATTGAAAGGCAACTTAAGCCTCTCCTTCGATTTAGACATGCATTCTCAAACGACACCCTTTTGCTTTATTTACCGCTTTGTCCTTTTATTTAGTCTTTTTCCTTATTTTTTTTCTTCTTTTAGTTTTAAACAAACATTAAATAAAAAAAGTCATAAAAAAATGTTAGTTTAGTTTTTTTAATCAAGTTAATTTTGTAAATAAATTAACTAATTATTTTAACCCTCTCTTTAAATTAAAATTAAATAGACTTAGGTTGTATTTTCTTAAAATAAAACAAAACAAACAAAAAGACTTATTTTTCTTAGGATTTAGACGTCCATTTCAATTTGTTTGCGCATTTATTTAGTTTCACTTTTTTTTATCTTATTGTAACTGCTTCCCAGTTTGTAATAGTAACTAGGATTTTACTTTTCGCATTTCTATAATGTACCTCTCACAAAGTCATGTAATAGAGTAGGATTTACGTTCCCGCACTTTACATTTCTGCACTTTAAATTCCTGTATATATATTAACTGCTAGTAACTAGGCGTGTATGAAGAGACTAATAATCAAACGTTAGCAAGCTTAACAAAAGGACAAAAAAATAACTGAACATAACACACATGCACATATACACCTCTAAGGTACGCCCACTTTAGTTGCCTTCGGAAAAGAAGTCATGTCCCTCGAGAATAGGGACGCTTTAGTAAAAGACTCGTAAATCAAAAGATCATAGTCCCTCGATGACCCTACAGCTTTCTTTCGGTAAATGATCTAGTATCTTAAATAAAATTGATAACGTGTCTCTATATGTTGCCTTTATGATTGTACGTCCCTTCGAATGTCCCTCAAACATCCAACAATAGGGATACCTACTCACTAATAGTATGATAGCACTGTCTAAAGGAAAAGAAGAAAAGAACGACCCTTTTCGAGTATAAAAGTATATAGTTGTTAGAAGTTTTCTTAAACATTTTGCACTTACACAAAAACTACTTTTCAAAATACATTTCAAAACACTTTGTATACTTTCTCCACTATCCCTAGAAACATTACAAAGTTCTCCATACTAAGGCATTTTCAAAACATTTTCAAACACAAAGCACAAAGGTATTTTAAAAAAGAGCAAACCTCTAAGAGCCCGTGTAAAACCACGGATGGATAGGGTGCTAACACCTTCCCTTTCCATAATCTACCCCCTTACTCAGAAAACTCTCGAAAAAGTCTTTTTTTGTTCTTTTCATCCTTTCCTTTGTTGAGTAAAAGAAAAGTCGGTGGCAACTCTTGCTTACCGCAACATTTGCAAACACAAACGCAAAACCAATATTAACATTCTGTTCTGCCATCGTATTACACATGTGATTTAGACAATTTATTTCATTATTTGAATCACTCTATTTCATAATTCGAATCACACATGTTTTTTTAACAAAATTTCAGTTGAATGATTTGAATCCCTCTAAATATTTAAAAATGTTAATTAAAACCATTTTATTCAAATATTTTTTTCATAAATTTTTCACTTACGTGTAAATACTTTTTCCATATAATTTCACAACTGCCCCACAAATCACAACACATTCATCAATGTTTTGTGTTCATTTTTTATTAATGTTTTTCCTTTGTAGAGAAGAGGATAAATCAAGGTTGGTTCAAGAAACATGTTTGCAATTGAAATAGATCAATAATTGGTTTACAATTAAAGGGAGATAAATTGGCTCAATAACCCTTCACATTCTAATGTCATGAAAAGAAAATGCATGTAGGGGAGGAGCACTTTTAGGAAAGGGGTGGGCCTCGAACAACCCAATTTTAAAAAAAAATTATATAGGTGAAATGACTTAAATATTTAAATTTAAAAGTTACACCTCTGTCACTCAACCCTAATTAGTCACGTGATTTCAATTTCATTATTCTCTTCACTTCTTTTCTGACCTAATTATAAGCACGCAACTTTAAGGTTTTGTTGTTCTATGAGGTATACAGGTTAAAAGAGTTATGAGGTTTTAATGATGACAATTGAACAAAGAAAAGTTAATCATAAGCATCATTAAACATTAAGCTATCAAAAATCAAAGTTGATCAAATTCCAATATTGAGAGCAAAACAAGACAAATCAATTTCAAAGTTCAACATTGAAAGGAACTCATGATGTGAAAGCTCATATAATCTTGCAGTTAAGAGTTTTAATATTTTTTATCAATTATATATAAAATAAGAAATAATGAGTCTTTAATTACTAATACGATGCACACACACAATAAAACTTGTATGTGAGCATCGTCAAGTGCTTAATCAATTAAAAATAATTTCTAACTAGTTGGGAAAGTTGACCTCGTTGTCTAATCGATTGGAGCATTTTATAATTGATTAAGAAGAGAGTTTCTCTCCTAATATATTAGGATGTAAATTAAACAATTAAATAGATAACTTTTTTTAGGGTTTCCTTTTAAGACTTAATTTAATCAATTAGCTTGTCGTTTTAATTAATTAGAGACTGGTCAAACTCATGGATAATTGCCTTTTGAGCTAAGAGTTTCCTATATAAATAAGTGTTATGCTCACTTCTAAAACCCACTTTCTTAACTATCAACTCTCTTATCCCACTTATTATCTTTCTAAAATCCATTTGATTCACTACTCATTGTCTTAGTCCCGAGACAATGTGAAGCTTATCTTGAGAGGTTTGTATTTATGTTTTCGTGCTTAATTTTTTTATTCAACAATTTAGTTCTCTTGTGCATTTGGAATTGAATTGGAGGTTGCGAGCTAAATCTGTAAAAATGTTGATGTAAGGAAGGTTATTTGATTTAACTTGTGTTAGAGCTCAAGTTATTGATAGTGAAAATGTCAAGAGAAAACTAATGAGGACTTAAGTAGTTCACATGGTTTAAGGTTGAACTAGTATAATTTATGGTGTGACATCTCCGACTCTATCTTTTTTATTTCTGTCTTTTATTTTTTCCCCTACTTAATTTGTTGCTTCTTCCATTTCTTAAAATCAACTAACATAAAATTAATCTTTCGCAAAAAAACTTTGAAATTCAAATATTACAACTCCCACCTCCCCCCCCCCCCCTCTTTTGTTTGAGGTCGGTTGTTCAACAAGTTTATTTTCTTTTCTCTTCTTTTGTATTCTGATTCTCAATCACTCTTTGACTCATAATTCATAGGAGAGAATGTATGCTCATATTTATCCGTCCATCCAAGCTCACAAATGAGAACGGGACACACGACCACAACGCCGATTGTTATTTTCCCACTGACCATCTTATCTTTTAACCAATGTCGCCCGTCAAACCTATTGCCTAATGTGAACTTGTTAATTTTTGTGTAACTGTACGTTCTTTTTTCTCACATTCATATATTTCAAGGATTGGATTTTTTCTATTGCTTTGTGGAGTTGAACTTTTTATTGCTTTGCTATGTTAAACTTTTCTATGTATTCAATTTCACAGAGAGGTGGTCCACCAGCACGAGCACGTTAAACCTCTTTCTGAGCCTTTGAAGTAAAACCCAACCCAAATTTGTCGGATTTGTAGGTAATATCAGGAAGTCGTCCTTAGATAGTGCATCCTTCATCTTCCACAATAGCCCTAACATCTTTAAGAGAGGCCATTCTTGGTGTGTCTTTAGAGATCTTAGGAGTAGTACCTTTAACAATGACAATCGTCGGAGGGATTACCTCAAATGCTTGACAAGGAGTTTCAATGAATTCTCCGTCCATTTCAACATATTTGAAATAATTTAAATGACTAACCATATATTCTTCCTCCCTGCAGACTGTGACAATTTTTCAGTTCACTGGGTATTTCAGCTTTTGATGCAATGTAGAAGTAACCGCACCTGCCCCATGAATCCATGGGCGTCCTAGTAAGCAAGAATAGGCTGGGCGCATATCCATTACATAAAAGGTTGAATTGAATACTTGAGATCCCACCTTGATCGGAAGATCAACCTCTCCGTGGACTATCCACTTGGAACCATCAAAGGCTCTTACCATAATATCGCTGGGTCTTAGCACCAACCCTTTACAGTCCAATCTATCTAAAGCACCTTTGGGTAAAACACTAAGGGAGGACCCAATATCTATTAACACATGTGCCAGAGTGGTGCCTTTTCATTCAATAGAGATGTGGAGAGCCTTATTATGATTCTTCCCCGCCGGAGTTAAATCTGCATCTGAAAATCCCAAGCCATTATCAGCAGTTAGGCTTGCAACACAATTCTCAAATTGATCAGCGGTAATTTCTTGTGGTACATGGGCATTCTTCAGGAATTTCAACAAACATTTGGCATGTGCTTCAGAATATAATAACAAGGACATCATGGATATCTTTGAGGGTGTCTGCCTCAATTGCTCAACTATTTTGTAGTTGCTTTTTCGAATGATCTTAAGAATTTCTTCCATCTCTTGTCTAGACGGGCCTTCAAGTGTAACATCTTTTGAGGGAGCATCCATCCGGGCAGGCTCAGTCACTTTCTCTTTACCCCGGGTATCATCAGTTGGTCTAGCAGCAGGAATATGAACAGGCGTTGTAGTAGTTATTGGAGGAGAGATCTCTCGAGATAATATCCTTCAAGTCCTAGTGACCTTACTAGTTCCAAAAATGTTTGTAATTTCAAGATCTTTACTTTCATTAATCCATGGCTCTTGCTTAACACCATGATAATAAACTTCTGCCCCATAGTTCCAAGGCACAGCTTTATCAGATGAATAGGGGATTGGCCCTAGTGTAGTGATAATCAGGGGAGCCACTCTTGGCTCAGCAAGAATCCTTATTGGGCCTTTAGAGGTGGTCCTAATAGGAGTATTTGAAATGGTGATTATGGAAACATCTTCAAGTCTCAGCTCTTGAGATATACTTTCAGGAAAACTCTTCATGGACGGAACTTTCTCGAACATAATTTCATGGCTATCAATCAGGCATTGAATACCTCTCTTCAGCCATATACAACCATTAGTTTAGGAAGCACAATGGTAATAATTTTCAAGGCAGCCTGAAAATAAACCGGCTCTTAATAGATTCTTTTTAACAATCAATAAGAGAGTAGTCAAATCAATAATGGTGGAGACAAAAGATACATCGTCAATGGCATTGGCACCTTTACCATGACTGGGCATGGGAGAAGTAATGACATTAGGGGTTTATGGAGGTTCAAATTCAATCACTTTGTTATTAATAAAATCTTGGATCTTGTTCTTCAATGCCCAAAAATTGTTGGTGTCATGTCTGGAACTATTTGAATGATAGGCACATTTCACATTCGAGTTATATTTGGGAGAGGAAGTATTGGCATTTGGAGGAGGATCTCGTAGTGTTACAAAATTTGTCTTCAACATATGTTGTAGAGCTTGATACAGTGGCATGTTGATCTTAGAGAACTACTTCCTCGGGGCATCAGGCCTTTGTTGATTGTTTGATTGTTATGGTCGTTGACCTGGGGTCGGGTTTGAAATTAATACAAATCCTATTGACTGATGACGATCATTCTTGACAGAACTCCTTTGTCCATAAACAACATTAGTCTCCTTCTTACCAATTAATGGTTTTTTCACAGCATTAGATGTTGAGGCTATTGGGATCTTCCCACTTTTGATTCCACTTTCTACCCGTTCTCCAATCAAAATCAACTCAGTAAACCCTGGCAAAGAACTCCCAATCAGAAAGTTAAAGAATGAACCAATTAAGGTGCCCATGAACATGTCCACTAATTCCCTATCAGTCAAAGGGGGTTTCCCTTCCAGCCAGGTCCCTCCACTTTTTATCATACTCTTTAAAGCCTTCATTTGAACTCATAGTCATATTTTGTAATTGCACGCGGGTTGGCACAAGGTTAGCATTGTCTTGGTATTGTTTGTAGAAGGCACAACTAGATCTTACCATGTGTGGATATTAGTCCCCTCAAGTTGATAGAACCAATCCAACTGTGTTCCAGATAAGATTTCTTGGAAGAAATGCACCCATAACTTTCTATCCGCGTTGTGTGGTTGAATCTTACAGACATAAGACCTCAGATGCATCTTTGGACAGGAGACCCCATCGCATTTGGTGAAGATATGAACCTTAAATTTGGGGGGAATGACCATCCCAAGGACCAAACTAAGTCTCCAAAGTCCAAACCAGGCATTGTTTGGATCTCTACAGCCTTAAGCCGGTCTTCCAGCTGTTTGTATTTGTCATCCTCCGGTGGGTACTGCTCTTCAAAATAGTCTTCATCCTCAGTAATCTGGTTATTACCACCCCTAGGTCTGGTGCTTCTAACTTCCTCTTCTTGATTGTCTTCTTCCTCATAAGAAGCCTATTCTATTTGAGCCATTCGGGTGGGCCCCTTGAACCTTCTTTCCATGTTGAGGTTAACGGCCCATTTCTTGGTCTTCTTTTTGGTGGCAAGGAGTGTCACCATCTCTTGCTGACCTTTGGCTAAGTTGAGGGGAGTCTCTTGGAACTGTGAGTGTTGAGTTTGCAGATCTTTGACGGTTTTCTCTAGAGCCATCTTATACTGAAATAAATAGTAAAAAGATGAGGAAACCTGTATCGGAAAACATGCTTATGATATGATGCATGATATGTGAATGCAATGTTTTCAAGGACCTTAAGGAATTTAATTTTGCTAGCAAAAAAGGAAACAAACACAACATTTTTATTAATAAGTTCAAAGATTACAATTACCCCTTGGGCTTAAAATGAAAAAAAAAATGTCTCAAAGAGACAACCAAAAAGACTCCTAAAACAAAAGACTCAAGTCTCCCACGGGCGCTTCCTCTTCGATGCAATGTAGGAATTCGGGCTTTGCTCCTCGTGAAGCTGTCTTGTGAGCTCCAACACTTTCTTCTTGCTTGCATAGAATCGAACTTCAAAGGTGTCTTGTTCCCCCTTGATTTGAATTCATGATCTCTACAATTATTAGAGGTTAGTAGGCATGTTAGGATGGAGAATGGTATAAGGAATATCTCCCTCGGAAACAGGCTCCATAATTATTGGTAGGATAGTAGGATATGGCATCATGATATTTTGAGCTCGAGCTCGCACCCATTTGAGATAAGGCTCCAAAGGAATATAGTTTTTATGCCCCAAAGTCTTACTATTAACCTTGTTTACCATGCCCTAAGCATGTACAAACCTTCGATGATAACCTTGAACATCGTTCTCATAGTCGAAAATAATACCTTGAATGAGTGTGTCGTGGGGACCATCTCTTTGAGCATAGCCAAATTGTCGTAGATCTAGAGAAAGGGTTATAAGTAATACCTCCCCTAATTCCATAGAGTGGAACATTAGGGAATTCCCCACAACAGTCAATGATGATAATGTCCTCTTGAGATCGAGAACACCAAGAGATATCAGAATGAGAGAGAGACACCATCCTTTGAGAACAAATCAAACCTTGTTAATTCTTTAATACTGACCAGGAAAGGTGAGAAATAAACCACCTAGATAGCAACGTTATGCAACACATGAGAGCCCTTCTCTTCCTCATGGTACGAGTGTGAAGAGTATGCAAGATGTCTTCGAGAAAAGTAGGCACGGGGTTACGAGAAAGGAAGATCTTGACAGCATTCACATCTATGAGTTAGTCTGGATTAGGAAACAGTACTGACCCATAGATTAGAAGAGCCAAGACTTCTTTAAAAGCTTGAAAATTAAAGCATCCCCAAACAGTTGAGCCTTCTCTAACATAAACTTAGCTATATAACCCTCAACTCCACTGCTTGTTTCTCAATTAGCTACCATGTCGGACCTCTTCAAATGTAAGGCCTTGGAAATAACTTCAGGTTTTGGAGTTTCCTCTAAACCAGTGAATGGCATTTGATCAAGCACATGTACTCCTAATAGTTGAGAGAATTATTCCAATATGGACACCAATTGGTAATCGAGAAAGGTGAAACAATGATGTTTAGGATGAAAGACATGAAAGAGCACACACATCATGTCTTCTTTAAAGCTTGAGGTAACCAGATTGAAAGTCGGCCATGTCTTTTGGCGAACAGAGAATTCTCAGGAACCCTTGATGCTAACTCTTGGAGTTGAGGGGACAATTTTACAAAGATGATTCAGATGGTATTTCTGTGAACGAAAGCCATATCCTGCAAAAAAAGAACAAAGATAAATCCCTAGGTCCTTAAAATGGTTAGTGAAAATGCTATGGCTTGATGTCATGATGTTATGAACAAATAATCATATACACAAAGCACATAAGGCCTTAGGTTCAGGCTTGCATTAGGTTTATAGGTAAGTACCCTCTTGAAGTTTAGTTGGTTCAACCTGTCCTAAAATAAAGTAACCAGGTTCTAAGGAATCTCAATATCATTGATCTTTCTTCATTGGACATTGTTTCAACACAAGAAATATTTTTTCGCGACCTAAATATCCCTAAAGTCCGATCTCAATGAGTGTAGTATCGAGTATCAACCAACTTTAGTCTGCACCAAAGCTAGCTATCTCACTACTTTCTAATGGTCAAGTTGTTCAACTAAGGTTCTACAGTCAGTTAGTGCTTTATGACACTATTCAGCGGCCCCGTATTCTCCTTGATTTAACTCAAGGGACACCGATACCCACAAATGTGTCGCACTAACATAGCTACCACTTCAACCATATCGGTCTATGTCGTACAATCTCCACGATCTATTTCTACTTACCTAATATTCCCCAAATCCGGGTATAGGATCTATACAAAAATAAACCCAAGCATAACCCACAAATGTAAATCAAACAAGGCAAACAAGTAAAGAAAATAAAGGTGATCTAGCTCTTAAGGTAACCCCACTTTTAGTTTTAGCTTATCTCCAGTAGAGTCGCCAATTCTGTAATACGGTGGGAGAACTGACTTGGTGTTTTGTGTTTTATTGCAATTGTTACGGATAGCAAGAGTCGCCACCGACTTTTCTTTTATCCAATAAAGGATAGGGTGAAAAGAACAGGAAAGACCTTTTGATAATTTTCTTGAGTTCGGGGGGTAGGTTATTAAAAGGGAAGGTGTTAGCACCCTTTTCATCCATAGTTATCTACGAGATCTTAATTTCTAGTTCACTTTGAAATGCTTTTTGTTTGTGTAAGTTTGAAAAATATTTTGAAAATGCCTTCGTTCGTTAAACTCTGCAATGATTCTCGTATCGTTGAGATTGTATACAAAGTGTTGGTTTTGAAAATATTTGTTGAAAGGGAATTTTTGGAAAGATGTTTGAAAAGGCCAATGTAAGGAAATTTTGTAATGATTCCCATATCATTGAGAATGTATACAAAGTGTTTGTTTTGAAAGATGTTTAAAAGATGTTTTGAAAGTGTGGAGTATGGAAATGATTTTGTTTGTGAGCAAGCAATTGCGAGTAATCTACCTACTCAAAAAGTATTTATTCTTTTCCTCCTCCTTTAGATAGTGCTTGCCTACCATTGATTGGTAGAGAGTCATATCATTGGATGTGACGGACAGGTGTGGGTCATCGTACATTCATAAAAGGCAACTTGTAAGATGTTTTAACAATTGTCGTAAGGGACTAAGATCGTTTACTGAAGGCAACATCAAAGGGTCATAGAGGGACTATGATCTTTTAATCGAGGGTCTTTTGCTAAAACATCCCACGTTCGAGGGACATGACTATTTATATCTGAGGCAACAAGTGTGGGTTACCCTAGAGGTGCATGTGTGCAAAGTGTTTTGTTTCAAGTATTTTTATCTTTGAATTTAAGGTTTTGCTAAGGTTTGAATTCAGTCTTACCATGCAAACCCTAATTACTATCAATAATAAGGAAAGCGATAAATTATGGAATTTAAATATCCTACGCTATTACAACGCTTTGGGAATAGGGGGTATAAGTTTGTAAATGATGGGAGGAAAGCACTAAAGCCCTAATTACTATTACAAACCATTGAATATGAATTACAATAATAATTATGCACAAAATATAAAGATGAAGAAGAAAAGGAAATTATTTTTTTGGGTTTTTGATGGAGAAAAAGGTTTTAGTAATTACCCTAATTAGACTAATTAATTTTGTTTACAAAAAAAAGTTAATTAATTATTTAACAAAACCTAAAATCTAAGTTAATTTGAAAGGAAGAAGAAAAATAAACCTAAGTCTAATAATTTTGTTTAGAAAATAATTTGAATGTTAATACTAATTTGTAAAAAATAGTAGAATTTAATTTAATAAAATAAAATAAAATGCCTAAATTAAAATATTTTTAATTTAACTAAGAAAATATATTTTTTTGTATTTTTGGTTAAAATAAATAAATAAATAAATGTAAATAAAGAAAATATAAAAGAAATAATTATAATTGGGCTGGGTGTTAAAAAGGAATTGGGAGGTGAAAAAGAAAATCAGGCGTTAGGCCCAAAAAGTCAGTTTTTGTTTGATGTTGAAAATAAATAAAAAAAAATGGAGTGGGCTAGGTTGTTCTTAGTAAAAAAGGATGTATGAATGCAAAAACAAAGAATGAGGCCCAAATAGGAGTCCAGCGCCTGCTAGATCCCATGTTGTTGGCTTATTGTGATGTACCATGGACCTACTAATGTGGAATGTTGGATTTATCATTATGATGAACATATGGAATTGATGTGAAGCTTCATGGTTAGAGTGCGTGGCTTGATGCACTGAACCTACAAGGAAAATATGAAAAAAAATATAAAAGAGTACCACTGGGGCTCGAACCCATATCCCTATATTTCAATGCCTTACGCGCACTTCCTTTGCCATTGGGGTGGCTGTTTCATCCGTTAATAATACAACTTGAAATAAATTTAAAATAAACCTCTTTCTAATGGCACTTCATCCCTAACCTCGCGCCAGCATCTCCAACATCATTTTTGAATTTTGTAACTTCCTCATAGGAACTGGAAGTACATGCACTTTGTCAGCATAGATCTGACACTTGTGGCAGGTTCGAGAGTGCTGATAGCAATCTGCTTCCATGGTAGACCAGTAATAACCTGCCCGTAGGATCTTCTTTGTCATCGTATGTCCACTAGAATGGGTGCCAAAAGTGTAGCTCCGCTATGATCTTTTCTGCCTCAACCTTGTTTACGCAACGAAGCAAAACAAAGTCATGGTTGCACTTGTAGAGAATGTCATTGCTGATGAAGAACTTAGCAGAGAATATCCTCAAGAACTTCTTCGCATTGACTGAAGCTCCTTCCAGATACTCTTGAGCCTCGAGATACCTCTTAACTTTATGGAACCAAGGTCGGTACGCTACTTCTTCAATATCGATCTCGTGGAAGTAAGTTGGTTCATCCATTCGTTCAATGGTGATCTGGGGGGCCTCGTTATGCCATTTGAGTTTAAACATGGATGACATTGTGGCTAGTGCGTCTGCTAGCTGATTTTCTTCTCGCGGGAAATGCGCGAAGGTAATTTCCTCAAAATGTGGGATTAATGTCAACACATGTTCTTTGTAGGGGATGAGGTTAGGGTGCTTCGTGTCCCACTCTCCTTTGATCTGACTGATTACCAAGGATGAATCTCCAAATACGCTTAAGGACTTGATTCCCAAATCCATGGCAGCTTTGAGACCAAAAATGCACGCTTCGTACTCTGCCATGTTATTTGTATAGTTGAAGCAAAGTCTTATAGTAAAGGGAGTGTGACATCCTTCAGGGGATATGAGTACAACACCTATGCCATTTCCGAGTGCGTTGGAAGCCCCGTCAAAAACCAGGGTCCATCAGGATCCTTGTTCAGTCCGTCATATGGTATGAATTCTTCACTGTTGTTTACCATCATGATGTCTTCATCCGGGAATTCGAACTTCATGGACTGATAGTAATCCACAGCTTGATGAGAAAGGTGATTGGCTAGCACACTTCCATTTATTGCTTGCTGGGTAGTGTATTGAATGTCGTATTCCGTTAGGATCATCTACCATCTTGCTATTCTCGCAAAGAGGGCAGGCTTCTCGAATATGTATTTTATTGGATCCATCTTGGATATCAATAAGGTAGTATGAGTCAGCATATACTATCTTAGCCGGCGAGTAGCCCATGCCAGAGTGCAGCAAGTTTTCTCGAGCAGTGAATATCTTGTTTCACAGTCGGTAAACTTTTTGCTCAGGTAGTAAATAGCATGCTTTTTCGGCCAGACTCGTCATGCTGCCCCAGCACACACCCCATTGAATTTTCCAAAACATTTAGATACATGATCAAGGGTCTTCCCTTGAATTGTGGCATCAAAACATGAGGCTCTTGTAGGTACTCTTTGATCTTTTCGAAGGAAGTTTGGCACTCATCATTCTATTTGACTACTTGATCTTTCTTTAGTAATTTGAAGATTGGTTCACAAGTAGAGGTAAAGTGAGAAATGAATCGGGAAATGTAGTTTAGCCGTCCTAAGAATGCTCTGACTTCCTTCTCAGTATGAGGAGCATGCATTTCTTGTATTGCTTTTACCTTGGAAGGATCCACTTTGATACCTTTACCGCTGACGATAAAGCCTAGGAGTTTACCAGACCTCACCCCAAATATGCATTTATTCGGGTTTAACCTCAGCTTGTATTTCTTCAGTCTCTCAAACAGTTTCTGCAAATGGTCAAGATGTTCCTCTTTAGTTTGAGATCTGGCTATCATATCGTCCATATAGACCTCTATTTCGTGATGTATCATGTCGTGAAATAAAGCTGCCATGGCACGTTGATAGGTTGCCCCAGCATTCTTCAACCCGAATGGCATAACCTTGTAACAGAATGTGTCCCACTGTGTGACAAAGGTTGTTTTTTCCATGTCCTCAGGCGCCATTTTGATTTGGTTGTAGCTTGAGAAACCATCCATAAATGAGAACACTTTATGATGTGCGGTATTGTCAACCAGAATGTCGATGTGGGGAAGGGGAAATCATCCTTAGGACTTACCCTATTTAAATCTCTGTAGTCCATGCACATTCGTACTTTGTCGTCCTTTTTAGGCACTGGAATAACATTGGCGACCCATTATGGATAGGAGGTAACGGCTAAGAATTCGGTGTTGAATTGTTTCATGACTTCAGCCTTAATCTTCTCTGACATGTCTGGTCGCATGCGAAGGACTTTCTGTTTTACCGGAGGGAGGTCTTCTTTTGTTGGTAGACGATGTACCACGATATCAATATCCAGTCCTAGCATGTCTTCGTACGACCAGGCAAAGACCTCGACATATTCATGTAGCAACTGAGTCAGACGCTTCTTGACACTGGGTTCCAGATTGGCACCAACTTTGACTTCTTTCTTATCCTCTTCAGTACCAAGGTTAATTGTGTCCACTGGTTCTTTGTGGGGCTGTATGGTCCTTTCTTCTTGTTGTAGTAACTTGGCAAGTTCCCCTGGCACCTCAAAATCTTACTCATCTTCGTCTTCGGCTTGGTGAATTAGATTTTCAGAGTCATAGGAGGCCATAGCAGAATTGTTACCCATGGGATCCTGAGTGGATGTAGACCTGCATTTTGAATGTGAGTGTATGTAAGAGTATAGCTATCTTTGAAAGAAATAAAAATGTAGAAAAATAAAGACAAAGCACAAAGTTTGTATGCAAAAACGTCCATGATACATTGATGATATATGAAAATGAGGTAACAACCCTTACAAATGGACCGTTGTGCCTCGGGTAAGACACAAGGTTTTAAAAGTCTGAATTGTTTAATTATTACAGGTCCGACAAAAATTTAAAGACAATTACTATTGGATAAAAGTAATTGGGACAATGTATTTAGCTTCCCAGTTGTTGAGTCCTCTGTTGACAGTTGGGAAAATCCATTCCTCCAGGTCGTAGCTGTCCTCATCATCCTCCACTGCGTTGACTCAGTGGTTGCTGATCTTCAAAGGTGGTCTCCCGACACGAGCACGACGTACATCTTTCTGGGCTCCTGAAGTGAAACCAAAACCAAATTTGTCAGATTTGTAAGGGATATCTGGGAGTTGGCCCCAAATAGTACACCCACCTTCTTTGATCACTATCTTGGCATCTTTCAGAGAAGACATCTTTAGCGGAGGTCTTGTAATCTTCAGGACTTGGGAAAAAGTCTTGGTTACTAAAACGGTTTGTAGGACTTCCTCGAAATGCTGAAACTGAGTTTCAATGAATTCACCATCCAATTCCACGTATCTGAAGGAGTTTAAGTGACTGACCATATATTCCTCTTCTCCATGGACAGTAATGATTTTCCCCTTGGTCAGGTATTTCAACATTTGATGTAATGTAGAGGTAACGACACCAACATTGTGAATCCATGGTCAGCCCAATAAGCAGGAATAAGAAGGGCGAATGTCCATCACGTAAAATGTTGAATCAAAGGTTTGAGTTCCAACTTTTATGGGGATGTCTACCTCCCCATGCACCATTCTCTTTGAACCGCGAAGGCCCTTACCACTATGTTGCTGGGTTTTAAGGTCAAACCTTCACAGTCGAGTCTATCAAGAGCTTTCTTAGGCAGCACATTCAAAGATGAACCAGTATCAACCAAGACATGGGCCAAAGTTGTGCCCCGGCATTCAACAGAGACATGCAATGCCTCGTTGTGCTTCCTCCCTCTAGGTGTCAAGTCAGCATCAGAAAAGCCTAAACCATTGTCAGCGGTCAAACTGGCCACACAGTCTTGAAATTGATCAGTAGAGGTTTCTTGTGGTACATGGGGAGTTTTGAGAAATTTCACTAAGACCTTCGCATGAGCTTCGGAGCATAACAATAAAGCCAACATGGAAATATTTGACGGAGTCTTCCCTAGCTGTTCGACTATGTTGTAGTTACTTCTCTTTATAATTTTCAGAATTTCTTCCATCTCCTTTTGGGAGGCCTCTGGGATAGATACTGATTGCGCCTTCATCCAGACAGGCTCAACCAGAATGCCTTTTCCCCGAGTCTCGGTCGACTCGACGGTAGGAGTGTCAGCAGGGGTAACCATAGGGATTGTAGTAGTAGTAGTGTCAACATGAACAAAAACAGGGATGATCACAGGACCGGTAACAGTCTTCGGAGGAGCAATCTCTGGGGAGAATATTCTTCCACTTTGAGTTATCTTGCTGGTTCCCGCGATGTTGCTGATGTCAGGGTCAGCCTTCTCAAAAATTGAGTCTTCATCAGCCCGCCAATCTTGCTTGACACCGTGATAGTAGACGTTGCTCCCATAGTTCCATGGGACAGTTTTCTCTGATGAGTACGGGATTGGACCTGGCATAGTAATTATTACTGGAGCCACTTTAGGAACAGATGTAATCCTAACGGGTCTTTCGGTGGAGACCCTGGAAGGATTGGCGGAAATGGTTACTATTGAAACATCTTCGTAAGAAACGGTTGGAACGGGAGTCTTTTCAAACAAAATCTCTTTGTCATCCATTAGGTGTTGGACACCTGCTTTCAGTAAATGACAACTACTTGGTAGGGATAAACATAGGTGGCAGCTTTCGTCACAGCCCATAAATAAACCAGCTTTCAATATATTTCTCTTGACGGTCAGGAGAGGAGTAACAAGTTCATCAATAGTAGTAACAAACATATCATCTTCAACAACGTTAATATCACGACCATGCTTGGGCATAGGAGAGGTGATGACATTTGGGATCTCAAGAGCATCAAACTCAATTTCTTTTGCTTCAAGAAGGTCTTGCACATTGTTTTTCAAAGCCCAACAGTTGTTGGTATCATGGTCTAGGCTTTCTGAATGGTAAGCACAGGGAGCATTAGGATGGTAATAAGGAGAGGTTGTGTTAGCATTCTTCGGAGCATCCTTCAAAGTTACCAGATTAGATATCAACAAATGTGGTAGGACTTGAGACAGTGTCATATTAATCTGGGTAAATTGTCTTACTGTTCTTTCTGTTCTAGGATGAATGCTCCTTTGTTGAGTGGGTGCAGGCTTGGGGATCATGACAGCCCCCACCATTGGAAGGCATTCAGTTCTATCTTGATTCCTTTGAGGATACACAACACCAACTTCTTTCTTCCCAATAAATGGTTTTCTTACAGCAGCGGAGGATGCGTCTTTTTGGATCTTCCCACTCTTAATCCCAACTTCCACTCTTTCTCTGGTCAAGATTAATTCAGTGAAGCCTGCTGAGGAGCTTCCAATCAAATGATTAAAGAAAGGACCAGACATAGTACCCAGAAACATGTTTACTAGTTCTCTTTCAGAAAGGGGAGGTTGGACTCTTCCTGCTAAGTCCCTCCATTTCTGAGCGTAGTCTTTGAAACCTTCACTTGAAACCATAGCCATACTTTGGAGTTGAGTACGGGTGGGAGCAAGGTCTGTGTTGTACTGATACTGTTTATAAAAATTTGCAGCAAGGCCTTTCCAATTATGAATATTGGCTCTTTCTAGTTGATAGAACCAATCAAGCTGAGTCCCAGATAGGCTGTCTTGAAAGAAGTGTACCCACAAATCTCTATCAGCAGTGTGAGGTTGTATCTTCCTCATATAAGATCAGAGATACATCTTGGGACACGAAACCCCATCATACTTAGCAAACACTGGAGCCTTGAATTTTGGTGGAATAAAAATACCAGATACCAAACCCAGCTCTTCAAAGTCCAGCCCGGGCACTTTCTGAATTTCCTTTGCACTTAGACATTCTTCCAGATGTTTGTATTTATCGTCGGCCGGGGGATACTGCTCTTCAGAATAATCCTTTTCTTCTCCCTCTTCAGATTATGGTTAGACACCTGCTTCCTTGCCTTTCCCTTCTTGATTATCCTTTTCACCAGATGACGTTGCAAAGTCTAGGGTCCGTCTGGCTTGCCCTTGGAACCTTCTTCCCATATTCAGAACTCCGGTCATTTTCTTTGCTTTCTTATTCTTTTCTTCAACCAGTAAAGTTTTCAAATCCTCTTGTCCATTGGCTAGAGTCAAGAACATCTGTTGAAACTGAGAATTCTGTGCCTGGAGGTCTTTTACTGTCTGCTTGAGATCCATCTTACTGAAATAAACAATAGAAAGATGAGGAGACTTGTTGTAAGAAACCTGCTTATGTTATGATGAATGGAGATGCATATGCAAATGATTTCAAGGAAATTAGAGATTTAAATTTTCTTTAGACCAAAAGGAACACACGTTATATTAATAAATCAAAGTTTGAGTACATCATGCTTCTTTGGGCTTACAAAAAAAATACAAAAAATTCTAAGATAAAAAAGTTGTACGCATCCTCTTTGGTGCGATGTAGGCGTTCAGACTCCACTCCTCATGAAGCTGCTTGGTGAGTTCTAGAACCTTCTCACTGGTGTAGAATTGGGCTTCAAAAGTGTCTCGCTCCCCTTTAAGTTGTATCCAATCCCTTTTCAAGTCTTCGAGAGAGGTGGGCATGTTAGGATGAAGGATAGTGCACGGGACATCTCCTTCCACAATAGGCTCTATAATAACTGGGATAATAGAGGGATAAGGCATCATTAGACTTTGAGCATGAGCTCGTACCCATTTGAGATAAGGCTCAAGAGGGATGGAATTCTTGTGCCCCAGTGTCTTGCTATCAACTCTATGTACCATGCCCTAAGCTCTCATGAACCTTTTGTAGTAATCCTGAGCATCATTCTCGTAGTCGAAGACGATTCCTTGAATAAGTGCATTATGAGGACCATCCCTTCTTGCGTATCCAAACTGTCGTAGTGCTAAACAGGGATTGTAAGTGATTCCTCCCCTAATTCCTAAGAGAGGTACATTAGGGAATTCACCATAGCGATTGATAATGGTAACATTCTCCGAGGACCAGGGACACCAATGAATGCTTGAATGTGTAAGAGTCATCAGCCTTTGAGATAATCTCAAACCTTGTTCATTCTTCGAGACGGATCGGGGTAGATGCGAAATAAACCACATAGACAAAAGAGGTGTACAACACAGAAGGGCTCCTCTCCTCTTTATAGTGCGAGTATGCAACGGATGCAGGATATCTCCAAGCAGAGTAGGTACTGGATTACGTGACAGGAAAGTCTTAACCGCATTCACGTCTATGAGCTGGTCCGGATTAGGAAATAGTACCAAACCATAGATGAGAAGGGCTAACACCACTTCAAAAGCTTGTAAGTCCAAGGTATCCCAAAAATGGTGAGCTTTCTCAAGCAAGAACTTATCTAGAAAACCTTTGACACCTCTCATGGTTTCCCAATTTGCTACTACGTCAGACCGTTGTAAGGACAAAGCTTTGGCAATATCTTCAGGTTTATGGTCTCTTTTCATCCCATTGAAAGGTACATCATTAAGGATAGGAACCCCCAACAGCAGAGAAAAATCCTCCATAGTAGGCACTAACTGGTAATCCGAGAAAGTGAAGCAGTGATGGAGAGGGTCAAAGAACTGAAAGAGCACTTTTAACATTTCTTCATCAGGGTTTAAAGTGACCAAGTTGAGAAGCCTACCATGTATTTCTGTGAATGAAGAGCTTTCGGGAACCCTTGATGCCAAATCCTTAAGCTGAGGAGGTACTTTTACCAGACTGATTTGGATAGTGAATCTGCGGGAAAGAGCCATGTCCTACAAAACAAGACAAAAATAAACCCTAAGAATCCTTGAAATGGTTAGTATGACATGCTATGTTATAATGTCATGACTATGCTCAGATATAGTAGATATAGCAAGCACAAGCAAATCACACAGAGACATTAGGTTTAAGGCTTGCATGGATTTTAAGGTGATACCCTCTTGAAGTTGGATTGGTTCAATCTGTCCTAAATATAGTAATCGGGTTCTAAGGGATCTCAATATCACTGGTCTTTCCCCAAATTCTCGTTCCGATAGACAATTGACTTGCCACCAAACAAAATTCAAGGGTCAAACCTCAATGAGTGTAGTATCGAGTATCAACCGACTTTGGGTTTACACCAAAGACAGCTATCTCACTACGTTCTAAAAGCCAAGTTGGTCAATTAAGGTGCTAAAGTCAGTTGATGTTTTATGATACCATGCAGCGGCCTCGTATTCTCCTTGATTGCTCAAGGGCTACCGGTACACACCAAAGTATCGCATCAACGTAGCTACTGCTTCAACAGTGTCAGTATACCCTGCACAGTTCCCTCACAGTTTATTGCTACTACCTAAGAAAGGTGCCCCAAATCCGGGTGTAGAATTAAAACAAACCCAAACAAGGAACCATAATGTAAAGCATGTAAGTCAAACAAAGAAAGAAAATAAATGTGATCTAGCCCTAAGGTAACCCCACTTTTATAAAATTCCCCAGTAGAGTCGTCAGTTCTATGATACGGTGGAAGAATTGACTTGGGTGTTTTGTGTTTGATCGCAAATGTTGCGGTTAGCAAGAGTCGCCACCGACTTTTCTTTTATCCAAAAGGAAAGGTGAAAAAGCACAGGAATGACCTTTGAGATGTTTTCTTGAGTTCGGGGGGGGGGGGGGGGGGGTAGATTATGAAAAGGGAAGGTATTAGCACCCTTTTTATCCATGATTTTCCATGGGCTCTTAGTTACATGCTAGATCACTTGCTTTTGTTTGAAAATGTGCTTTTTGTGATTTTTGAAAGTATTTTTGAAAAGAGGCCGTTGTTTAGGCAAACTTTGTAATGATTCTCGTTCGTAAGAATATATACAAATGTGTTGATCTTTTGAAAAAAATTTCAATTTTGAAAGGTGTTTTGAAAGTGTAGGTGTTTGTTTTAAAAATAGCAAGGATGTTTTGGTTTTGAAATTGAGCAAGTAACTAGAAATATTCTACCTACTCAAAAGTCTTTCGTGTTTATTTCCTCTTTCCTTTGACATTGTTATCTTACCATTGGTTTGGTAAGTAACCCTATCTTTGGATGTTAAAGGGACGAGCGTGGGTCATCGTATAACCATGATTAGCAATGTTGCCAGATATCTTAGCATTGTTCTTTAGGGACTAAGATCATTTTGAAAGGCAACATAGATAGCGTCATCGAGGGACTATGATCTTGTATTTTTCTTGTTTTTGCTAAGATACCTCACATGCATAATATGGCCATCTTTATAAGGCAACAAAGTGGGTTTACCCTAGGAGTGTTTATGTGCAAGTGTATTGATTTACATGCTTGATTTGTTTTTGATTAGGGCTTGCTATTTGTTGATTTTAGTCTTTCCATACAAAACCCTAATTACTAGCAATTGTATATAAAGCGATAAATTGCAGAAATTAAAATTACTATGCTATTACATCATTTATGGGAGGGGTATACAAATTACAAATGGGGAATATTGCAAGAAATTAAATCTAAATAAATATTACAACCATATTGAATTTAAATAAATGTACAAAATAAATAAGTAAGAATGCAAGAATATAAAATGTAAGAAATATGATTTTTGTTTGATTTTCATGAAAAAGGATTTTTTGACCTAATTAAGTAAAATGATTAACTAAGACAAATAATAAAATTAATATTAAGTTAGTAGAATAAGTTAATTTAAAGAAAATAAGTTTTTTAGGGTTTTGGTGAATTTAATTAAACTAGTAAATAAAAATCCTAAATTCTAAATTGATTTTAATTTACAAAATAATATAATAATAATTAAAATTTATTATCTAAGTATTAAAAAAAGAAGTTGATTTATTGAAGAAAATGTTTTTGTGCTTTTAGTTTTTATGAAAAAATAAACTAAACAAAAATTAAAAAAAATATAAATATTTTTTTGGGTTTTTTAGTAATGAAAATAATAATAAAATAATCATATTAATAATAATAATAAAAGATAAAATAGTAAAAATAAAATAAAAAAATAAAAACAGGGAGATTAATAAGTGAAACAGGGAGTATGGTAAGAAAAAAGTCAGGCCCAAACTGCTGGCCCAAGCGCTGCAAAAAAGGTCAAAAATGTGAGAAAATGTGAAAAAAAGCAAAAAGGTCACGCTGGGGCTTGAACCCAGGACCTAAGGGTGACAGGCGCGCGCTTTAACCACTGGGGTGGTGATACATTCATTAACTTATGCAAAACAACAAATATATAATATAAGTCTTGCCCTAAATGTACTTCATCTTCAACCTCCAGCCAGAATCCTTGTAACTTATTCGTTTCTCAACCATTTGCAAAAATGTAAACATGAAAGTTGTGTAAAATTTCATCACGATTCCAGAAATGTAAATAACTAAAACTATAGATCAAAGATGAATGAGAATATCTAATGGTACCAAATTCTGACCTAATTTTTCCAGGATGTTCAGATTCAAAATTCTAACCACTCAAGCAATATAAATGAAATCTAAAGACATGGTTAGTTTTAGGGCTATGATATCTACATTTTATCTTCACAAATGGAAAGCAAATGATGCTTATATGAAGAGTTCAAAAGTCTGAAAACTCACCTTGAAAATGGAATTTATGTTTTGAGTTGGAGCTTGTTTCAAGGTGCTACAAGGATCAGGTTAGCTTCCTTGAGGTCCCAGGAAGCTAATGCAATGATTAGCTTGGTTGAAGAGTGGCTGAAATGGTCTGGAGAAGTCCAACTGTGATGCTCTATTTTTGAACTTGGAAATGGAGAAAGATGGTGTTACAGTCGTGTAACATGGACAAGGATAACTTGTGTATGATGCTTGGAAGATTTTGGAAGCAAAAGGCCAAGAAACGCACAAGTAGTTTTTGATTTTGGGATTTCTGGTGAGAATATGCAACAATGGAAGTATGAGATGCAATTCTGAGTTCTTGTGTGTTTTAAGGCTTGAGCATGCGTGTGTTTTGTTGCCAAGGACTTGTACATAAGTAATGAGAAGGTTTTTGTGCTTGAGATTGTCAGAAGTACAAGATATAGGTTGAATGCTATGTTACTTGATTTTGAATAAAAGTGGAAGCATGGTTCCAAGATAAAGTACAAGCATGGGCTGAGTGATTGTAAGGCTTGAGTCAAACTTCTCTTGAGTTATAGGACGTGTATGATCAGAAGAAAACAATTGCAAGGCTCAAGAACAAGTTTTGTGCATAAAGCTACTTTTTCGAAATGGCATTATGCACTTTCTTCCTAAAATGGATAATGTGATACGGTGGGAGAACTGACTTGGGTGTTTTGCGTTTGATTGCAAATGTTGCGGTTAGCAAGAGTCGCCACCAACTTTTCTTTTATCCAAATGGAAAGGTGAAAAAGTACAGGAAAGACCTTTGAGATTATTTCTTGAGTTCGGGGAGTAGATTATGAAAAGGGAAGGTATTAACACCCTTTTCATCCATGGTTTTCCATGGCCTCTTAGTTACTTGCTAGGTCACTTGCTTTTTGTTTGAAGGTTGTGCTTTGTGTGATTTTTGAAAGTATTTTGTAAAGAGGCCACTGTTTAGGAAATCTTTGTAATGATTCTCGTTCGTAAGAATGTATACAAAGATGTTAATCTTTTGAAAATGTTTTCAAGTTTTATAAGTGTGAGTATTTGTTTGGAAAATAGCAAGGATGTTTTATTTGAAATTGAGCAAGTAATTAAGAGCATTCTACCTACTAAAAAGTCTTTCTCGTTCATTTTCATTTCCTTTGACATTGTTATCTTACCATTGATTTGGTAAGTAACCCTATCTTTGGATGTAAACAGGACGGGTGTGGGTCATCGTATAACCATGATTAGCAATGTTGTAAGGTATCTTAGCATTTTTTCTTTAGGGACTAAGATCATTTTGAAAGGCAACTTAGATGGCATCATCGAGCGACTATGATCTTGTTTTTGCTAAGATACCTTACATGCGTAATATGGCCATTTACAAGGCAACCAAGTGGATTTACCCTAGGGGTGTTTGTGTGCAAGTGTATTGGTTTACATGCTTGATTTGTCTTTATTAGGGTTTCTAATTGATTGGTTTTAGTCTTTCCATACAAACCCTAATTACTAGCAATATATGAAAGTAATAAAAAGTGCGGAAAATAAATATCCTATGCTATTACAATCATTAGGGGGGTGGGGTGTACAAATTTACAAATGGGTGTTGCAAATAAAATTAAATCCTAAGTTACTATTATAACCATATTTAATGGGTAAGAATGTACAAGAAAATGTTAAATGGACTTGTTTTGTTTAAGAATAGAAATAAGTTTTGTTTAAGAAAATATTTTTGATCTCTTTGTTTTAAGAAATAAAGTAAAGCATGTAAATTGTAAAATGTTTTTGGTGTTTTTGATTAGTGAAAATAGAAGCGATAGCAAAAAATAGTAAAAAAAAGAAAATAGAATCAGCACATTGCTGAATTAAAAGAGATCAGAAGTTATGACTCTGGCGTGCTGCAAAAATAGAAATCATATTAGTAGAAATAGGTAAAGTCATAAGTTCTGGGTTCACTGGGAACAAAGAAGATTTTAGAATTTCTGATTCCACTGGCAGAGCTTAGTCTCCCTCTCCATGTTAGTCAGAATATCTGCAACTTAGTCATTTCTCAACATAACAAAAGATGTGCATATCACAGTTATGGAAGGTTTCATAATGTTTCAGAAACAAGAGATATCAGAACTATAAATCAGAAGCCAGCATTAATTTGCTGATCCTAATTTCCTTAAGAAGTTCTGAACTAATTTACTCCCTACTTAGGCATACAAATACGTGAAACCTCAGAATATGTACAACATCAGAATCATGATGTCTGCATTGTATTTTTGAACATGCAAATCTGATAATTCCTAAGTAATATGATGAGAGTCAGCAGAAGCTTAACTTGCAGCTGGAAAATACTCTGTGAGCTTGAGTCTGGTTCAGAACTCTGGTGATGTTCTAAACAGCTTTTTCACGTACTCAGCAGGATAAAAGCTTTCAACTTTGGCAATGAATGATTAGAAAAATTGTGGAACAACCAAGGGGGCAAAGTTCTGACTTTCTTGAGGTGGATATGGATGGAGAATATGTTACGGTATGAACACATAAGTTAGGATGGTTTCTAAATGTATATCAGAAACTGTATGGATGGTTTTGGTCAAGAAATACTTGAGGAAAAAAATGGTGTTTGAATGCAAGAACCAAAATTTAACAGGTTTTTGTATTTTGTATTTGCAGTTTTGGACTCTTGGAATTTTAGCGGGGGTTCAAGGCTTTTTTATTTCTCAAAAATTCGACCTCTTTACAGTTTCCAATGGCTTTCAATTTATGGGCAAGGATATTGTAGCCTGTAGAGATCAAGGGTACAACCATCATATGCTAGGCGCTGACTTGTTCTTGAAGCAAGTTCAAATAGATATGGTGGTTAGTTGTTTCTTAGTCGTGCCTAAGCTGGATTCGTAAGCGGGAGTTAAGGAAAAGTAACCTCAAAAGCAAAAGCAATGCATGGGCCCGACCTATTCTTATGCAAATGTTGCTTTTTCCAAGACAGTGATGGTACTTTTATGCCACACGTGGGGAAGTCCTTTGGATAAAGACCCAAAAGTGGTTGTGATCATTAAATGATGATGAGATTTATCCAACCGGAAATCCTGCAATGTGAGATTCTGCATCATTGCTTAATTCTGGATCAGAAGTTCAGCTTCAGCGTAACTTAGAAGAGACATCTAACTTCTGATGTTTGTATCTCCTTGCTCCAACATGTTCTAAAGGAGTTCTCAGACTTTCCAGGAAGCTTGCAACATGCTTTGTAACCTTCTTTGAATTACCCTTGCAAACTTTGGCTGAACCTTTGTGAAAACTGGCCCAGAAGTTCTGACCAAAATCTATTTTGAAAGTGTCCAGAATTTGCTGAATGCTTTAGTTTCAGGGACGTTTCTTTGAGGATTTAACTTGAAATCCCAACATTTCTAGGAGAAGTTTTGTTCTACAATGTTTTAGATCTTATTAAAATCTATAACTTTTGTGCCAGAAGTTCTTCCAGAATCAGCTTGCATCATGGTGATAATCTGATCAGAAGTTTTGAATTTGTCATATTTCTTAAACACAGAAAAATTCTAAGTATTTAGAATTTTGACTTTTCCAAAGTAATTTTGACTTTTGAATTTCTCGATGAAACAAACTTCATGCCTTGATGAAATATGATTCTTGGAAATTGATTTTTTGATCCAAATGTCAAAGTTTGACTTTTTAGTGTGCAAATGACCATTTTGTCCTTGTGAATGATTTTCTTGGAAAATTTGTAATTCAAGGCTTAAAATTGGATGGGAACAAAACTGAGGGTCCAGGGTGATCCTTTGAGAAATGAGAGGGCAAATTTTGGGGTACAACAGTTGCCCTTGTTCAATCTTCTTACACTTGAAGAGTTAGATTGGCGACTCTGCCATTCGTGACTCGAAGGTCGAAGATGATTGGACACTAAAGTGCCCAGAAATTTGCACTCGGTAATGTGATGATTGAGGGAATGGGCTTAAAGATGCCATTTGGAGAGGTGATAGAAAGTTGTTAGAGATAGGATTATAGATGCCATCTAGAAAGATTGTTGAACCGTATCTATAAGCTGAAACCAAATGAGTATCATAATGACATCCTTATCTGGAGTGTATATGAATTGTATTTGAGAGCTGAATCTGAATTAGTATCAGGATGGAGCCCGTATCTGGAGCATATCTGAACTGTATCTGACAATTGAATCTGAATGAGTATCAGAATGGCATCCATGTCTGGAGCGTATCTGAATTGTATCAAAAGTTTAAATCTGAATGAATATCAGAATGGATCCGTATCTGGAGTGTATCTGAACTATATCAAAAGTTGAAATCTGAATGAGTATCAGAGTGACATCCGTATCTGGAGCGTATCTGAACTGTATCAAAAGTTGAAATCTGGATGAGTATCAGAATGGCATCCGTATCTGGAGCGTATCTGAAATGCATTTGAAGTTGAAATCTGAATGAGTATCAGAATGACATCCGTATCTGGAGCGTATCTGAACTGTATCAAAAGTTGAAATCTGAATGAGTATCAGAATGGCATCCGTATCTGGAGTGTATCTGAATTGTATCAAAAAAGTTGAAATCTGAATGAGTATCAGAATGACATCCGTATCTGGAGTGTATCTGAACTGTATCAAAAGTTGAAATCTGAATGAGTATCAGAATGGCATCCGTATCTGGAGCATATCTGAATTGTATCAAAAGTTGAAATCTGAATGAGTATCAGAATGGCATCCGCATCTAGAGCATATCTGAACTATATCAAAAGTTTAAATCTGAATGAGTATCAGAATGACATCCGTATCTGGAGCGTATTTGAATTGTATCAAAAGTTGAAATCTGAATGAGTATCAAAATGGCATCCGTATCTGGATTGTATTTAAACTGTATCAAAAGTTAAAATCTGAATGAGTATCAGAATGGCATCCGTATCTGGAGTGTATCTGAACTGTATCAAAAGTTGAAATCTGAATGAGTATCAGAATGGCATCCGTATCTGGAGCGTAACTGAACTGTATCAAAAGTTGAAATCTAAATGAGTATCAGAATGACATCCGTATCTGGAGCGTATCTGAATTGTATCAAAAGTTGAAATCTGAATGATATCAGAATGGCATCCGTATCTGGAGCGTATCTGAACTGTATCTGAAAACTTTGAACATTGTTAATGGTAGTTGTTAACCTTATCCTGAAATGGGTAAAATGTTAGCTAAAATGCAAAGTCATGTTGTATGAAATGCATAGTGTAATGTATATTTTTTATCAATGTTTATGATATATGGGTGTGATGTATGCGCATGTGAGCTAATCTGTTGTACTGCTAATGGATTGGAGAAAATAGCTTCCTGTCTGCTGCTGAGGATATAGAGTAAAAGTCTTCATGTCGTGAAGTTGAAGTGCTGATGAATTTCCCCTTAGAGAAATAAACTCTGTTGTAAGGGGAATGCCGTGTATTGTTTGAAAAATCCTGCTTGGGAAATTCTGAGAAATTTGGCAACTTCTATAGGGGATTGATAACTGGAAGCTTTGTTCTGCTGGGGATTAAACTGCACACTGTGGGGAATTTTATGGAGATAAACTTAGAGAGATTTCTCTATCTCTTAAATCCCTCAGCAATTGTCTTTTATTTTGTTTATTTGCAAACAGTAATTATGTTCAAATGCATATGTTCAAAAACAAATCATTGGACGTTTTTGTAAACAAAACACAAGAGTAAATAAAAACAGATAATTTTGCACTTTTAAAGGGATATCATTGTATTGATAAAAAGAAAATACCGTCGTAAAAAATGAAAATTTTGATAAAAAGAAAAGATAGCTATGTGCAATATTCCCATGGGGTTCCCATTCGGCTATAGCCTTCGTATATCTGAGCATCTTGTCTATTTGTTGCCTTATCCGAAGATGATTGATCAGAACCTCTGAGTTTGTCAGTGGAAGCCAAAGGTTGTTTGTAAGGTGATCCAACGGGACATAGTCATACGCTTTAATTCCCTAACTTTTGCCTGGACCGCCCTTTCGGGTTTTCAGTTCACCGGGAAACCTTTTTTTGCCCAAGTCGCCCTTTCGGGTTTTCAACTTGTCGGGTGTACAAATTTTTTTTGTTTTATCCCTAATTTTTGCCCGAACCTTTTTGGTTCGTCGGGATGCCCTTTTTTTTCCTAGGTGTGTCAGCCTAGCAGGTCTCTTATGAGTAGTATCTTTTGACTATGTCTGCGTTCGTAGGGTGTGGCAGGTCGTTGTCATCCATGGTGGTCAAGAACATTGCTCCACCAGAGAATATGTTTTTGATTACAAATTATCCTTCGTATGTGGGAGTCCATTTTCCCCTGGGATCACCTTGTGGTAATATGATGCGTTTGATCACCAGATATCCAACTTGATACACTTGACGTCTGACCTTTTTGTTGAAAGCCTTGATCATCCGTTTTTGATACATTTGACTATTGCAGACAACAGTAAGCCTTTTCTCATCAATCAAGTTTAGTTGATCAAGTCGAGTCTGGATCCAATCGCCTTCATTCAGCCCTGCATCCTTCATAATTCTCAGAGAGGGGATTTGGACCTCAATAGGCAAGACAACCTCCATGCCGTATACCAGAGAATAGGGTGTTGCCCCAGTTGATGTGCGAGCTGTACTGCGATACCCGTGGAGAGTGAACGGTAGTATCTCATGCCAGTCTTTGTATGTGACTGTCATTTTCTGTATGATCTTTTTAATGTTCTTATTTGCGACTTCGACAACACCATTCATCTTTGGCCGGTAAGGGGAAGAATTGTGATGTTGGATCTTGAATTGTTCGCACAGGGTGGTGATCATAGTATTGTTCAGGTTCGTACCATTGTCTGTGATGATCCTGTCCGGGATACCGTATCGACAGACGAGATTCTGCTTGATGAACCGGGCTATAACATTCTATGTAACGGAAGAGAAAGAAGCCGCCTCAACCCACTTTGTGAAATAGTCAATGGACACTAAGATGAAACGATGTCCATTAGAGGTTGTTGGCTTGATTTCCGCAATCATATTGATGCCCCACATAGCAAAGGGCCAAGGAGCCGTCAAGACATTCAGAGGAACCGAAGGTACATGCACCTTGTCAGCATAGATCTGACACTTATGGAAATTTCGAGAGTGTTGATAGCAATCTGCTTCAATGGTAGACCTGTAATAGTCTTCCCGTAGGATTTTCTTTGCCATCGTATGCCCACTGGAATGGGTTCCGAAAGTGCCTTTATGTAACTCAGCCATGATCCTTTCAGCTTCAACCTTGTCTACGCACCGAAGTAATACAGATTCATGGTTACGTTTGTAAAGAATGCCATTACTAAGGAATAACTTAGCAGAGAATCTCCTTAAGAACTTCTTATCATTTACTGAAGCTCCTTCTGGATATTCTTGAGCCTCGAGATACCACTTGACTTCGTGAAACCAAGGCTGGTCCACTACTTCTTCAGTGTTAATCTTGTGACAGTGTTCTAGTTCATCCATTCGTTTAATGGTGATCTGGGGAGCCTCGTTATCCCAATTAAGTTTAAACATGGATGACATTGTAGCTAGTGCGTCTGCTAGCTGATTTTCTTCTCGCGGAAAATGCTCGAAGGTAATCTTCTCAAAATATGGGAGCAATGTCAAAACATGTTCTTTATAAGGGATAAGGTTTGGGTGTTTGGTGTCCCATTCCCCTTTGATCTGGATAATTGCCAAAGCTGAATCTCCGAATACATTTAAGGATTGATCCCCAAATCTATGGCAGCTTTGAGACCAAAGATGCACGCCTCGTATTCCGCCATGTTATTTGTACAATTGAAGCAGAGCCTTGTCGTAAAGGGAGTATGACATCCTTTAGGAGATATGAGTACAACACCAATAACATTGCCTAGTTCGTTGGATGCCCCATCAAAAACCAGGGTCCATCAGGATCCTTGTTCAGGTCCATCATATGGTCTGAATTCTTCACAGTTGTTTACCATCATGATGTCTTCATATGGGAATTAGAACTTCATGGACTGGTAGTCATTCACAGCTTGGTGAGCAAGGTGATCAACTAGTACACTGCCCTTTATTGCTTTCTGAGTAGTATACTATATGTCATATTCTGTTAGGATCATCTGCCATCTTGCTATCCTCCCAGAGAGGGCAGGTTTCTCGAAGATGTATTTTATTGGATCCATCTTAGATATCAACAAGGTAGTATGGGTCAGCATATACAGTCTTAGCTGGCGAGCAGCCCATGCCAGAGCGCAACAAGTTTTCTCGAGTAGTGAATATCTTGTTTCATAGTCGGTAAACATTTTGCTCATGTAATAAATAGCATGCTCTTTTCAGCCAGAATCGTCATGCTGCCCCAGCACACACCCCATTGAATTTTCCAAAATAGTTAGATACATGATCAATGGTCTTCCCTCGACTGGTGGCATCAAAATAGGAGGCTCTTGTAGGTACTCTTTGATCTTGTCGAAAGCAGTTTGGCACTCATCATTCCATTTGACTACTTGATCTTTCTTCAGTAATTTGAAGATTGGTTCACAAGTAGCTGTTAGGTGAGAAATGGATCTGGCAATGTAGTTTAAACGTCCCAAGAATCCTATGACTTCCTTCTGAGTACGAGGAGCAGGCATCTCTTGTACAGCTTTCACCTTAGCGGGATCTACTTCAATACCTTTATTGCTGACGATAAATCCTAGGAGTTTACCATACCTTACTCCAAATGTGCACTTATTTGGGTTCAACCTCAGTTTGTACTTTTTTAATCTCTCAAATAGTTTATGTAAATGATCAAGATGTTCTTCTTCTGTTTGAGATCTAGCTATCATGTCGTCCACATAGACCTCTATTTCGTGATGTATCATGTCGTGAAATAGAGCTACCATGGCACGCTGATAGGTTGCCCCAGTATTCTTCAGTCCGAATGGCATCACATTGTAGTATAATTTGTCCCATTGTGTGACAAAGGTTGTCTTCTCCATATCCTCAGGTGCCATTTTGATTTCGTTATAACCTGAGAAACCGTCCATGAAGGAAAACACTTTGTTTTGCACCGTATTATCGACTAGAATGTCAATGTGGGGGAGTGTGAAATCATCCTTAGGGATTTCCCTATTTAAATCTCTGTAGACCATGCACATTCGTACTTTTCCATCCTTTTTGGGCACGGGAACAACATTGGCAACCCGTTGCAGATAGGAGGTGACGACCAAGAATCTAGCATTTAATTGTTTCATGACTTCTGCTTTAATCTTCTCCGACATATCTGGTCGCATGCGACGGACCTTTTGTTTTACTGGTGGGCAATCCTCTTTTGTAGGTAGACGATGTACCACAATATTTGCATCAAGTCCTGGAATGTCTTTATACGACCAGGAAAAGACCTCAACATATTCATGTAGCAACTAAATCAGACGCTCTTTGACACTGGGTTCCAGATTGGTACCCACCTTGACTTCTCTTTTGTCTTCCTCGGTACCTAGGTTGATTGTATCCACGAGTTCCTCGTGGGGCTGAATGGTCCTCTCTTCTTGTTGTAGTAATCTGGCAAGTTCCCCTGGTACTTCACAATCTTCCTCACCTTCGTTTTCGGCTTGGTAGATTAGATTTTCAGAGTCACAAAAAGCCACAGCAGAACCGTTATCCATGGGATCCTGAATGGATGTAGACCTGCATTGTGAGTGTGAGTGTGTGTAAGGGTATAACTATCTTTGAAAGAAATGAAAATGTAAAAAAGAAGAACAATGAGCACAAAGTTTGTATGAAAAACATCCATGATTCATTGATGTCATATGGAAATGAGATAATAACCCTTACAAATGGACCATTGTGCCTCGGGTAAGACACAAGGTTTTAAGAGTCTGAATTGTTTTAATATTACATATCCAACAAAATGTAAAGACAAATTACCGTGGGATAAAAGTGATCGGGACAAAATCTCTAGCCTCCCAGTTGTTGAGCCCTCCACTGACAGTTGGGAAAATCCAGTCCTCCAGGTTGTAGTTGTCTTCATCCTCCTCTACTGCATTGAGTTCGCAGTTGCTGATCTTCAAGGGTGGTCCTCCAGCACAAGCACGGCATACAGTCTTCTGGGCACCTGAAGTGAAACCCAGACCATACTTGTTAGATTTGTATGGGACATCTGGGAGTTGTCCCCAAATAGTGCATCCACCTTCTCCTATCACTGCCTTGGCATCCTTCAAAGACGACATCTTGAGTGGAGGTCTTGTGATCTTGGGAACTTGAGACACAACCTTGGTCACTGCCACATCTTGCGGGACTTCTTCAAAATGTTGGAATGGAGTTTCAATAAATTCACCATCTAAATCAACATATCTGAAGGAATTGAGATGGTTGATCATATACTCTTCTTCTCCATGAACGATGATAATCTTCCCTTGAATCGAATACTTCAGCATTTGGTGCAACGTAGAAGTAACAACGCGAACATTGTGAATCCATGGTAGGCCTAGCAAGCAGAAGTATGAAGGGCGAATATCCATTACATAAAAATTTGAATTAAATGTTTGGGTCCAAACCTTTATGGGGATATCCACTTCCCCATGCACCATACTTTTTGAGCCATCAAAAGCTCTCATTACTATGTTGCTTGGTTTCAATTTCAATCCTTCGCAGTCAAACCTATCAAGAGCCTTTTCAGGCAACATATTTAGAGACGATCCGGTGTCCACCAAAACATGAGCCAAGGTTGTGTCCCTGCATTCCACTGAGACATGTAATGCATCATTATGTTTCCTTCCTCTTGGCGTTAAATCAGCATCCGAGAAACCTAGACCATTATATGCAGTCAAGCTGGCTATGCAGTCTTGGAACTGATCGGCAGATGTTTCTTGGGGTACATGGGCAGTTTTTAGGAATTTTACCAAGGCTTTGCATGCGCCTTGGAACATAGTAGTAAAGCCAGCATGGAAATTTTAGATGGAGTTTGCCTTAGTTGCTCAACTACATTGTAGTTGCTTCTTTTTATGATCTTTAGAATTTCCTCCATCTCTTTCTAGGAGGTCTCATGGATAGCCAATGATTGTGCTTTCGTCCGGACAGGCTCAATTAGAATACTTTTACCTCAAGTCTCGGTTGACTCGGCAGTAGGAATGTCAGTAGGAGTGATAACAGGTGGTATCAGCTTTGCCAGTAGGAGCATTAGCAGAGATGATTATAGGATTAGGAATAACCTTTTAAGGAGCAACAATGACATGAATGATTACGGGTCCAAAAACTGCTTTTGGGGAAGCAATTTCTTGAGAGAATATCCTTCTGCTTCGGGTAATCTTGCTAGTCCCTGCAATGTTACTGATATCGGAGTCAATCTTCTCAGAACTTGAATCTTCGGCAGCTGGCCAATCTTGCTTGATACCATGGTAGTAAACATCCCCTCCATAATTCCACAGTACGGTTTTGTCTGATAAATACGGGACTGGTCCAGGCATTGTAATTATCAAAGGGGCTACTTTAGGAACTGATGTAATTCTAACGGGTCTTTTTGTGGAGACCCTGGAAGAATTTTCGGAAATGGTCACGATGGAAATATCATTATAAGAAACAGTTGGAACAGAAGTCTTTTCGAACATAATTTCCTTGTTATCTATTAGGCACTGAACGCATGCTTTCAACAAAGGACAGTTGATTGGCGAGGACAAACAGAAATGACAGTTTTTATCACAGCCTGGGAATACACCGGCATTCAACAAGTTCTTTTTGATATTAAGGAGTGGGGTCACAAGTTCATCAACTTAAGTAACAAATATATCTTCCTCAATGGCGTTGGCATTACGGTCGTGCTTGGGCATAGGGGCAGAAATGACATTGGGCTTTTCTGGCGCATCGAATTCAATCTCTTTGGCTTCAAGGAGGTCTTGTACTTTGTTCTTTAGAGCCCAACAATTGTTAGTGTCATGGCCGGGACTTTTAGAGTGGTATGCACAACGGGCATTAGGATGATAGTAAGGAGAGGTTGTGTTAGGGTTCTTTGGAGCTTCTTTCAAAGTCACTAGGTTGGATCTTAACAAATGTGGCAATACTTGAGATAGTGTCATATTCATTCGGGTGAATTTTGTGACTGGTCTTTCCATTCTTGGCTGGTTGTTTCTTTGTTGGTCAGGCGCAGGTTTAGGAATCATGACAGTCTCCACCATTAGACGGTGTTCAACCCTATGTTGACTTCTCTGAGGATACACAGCAATCACTTATTTTTTTCCGATGAATGGCTTCCTTACAGCAGTAGAGGATGAATCTTTTTGAATCTTTCCATTATTTATCCCGGCTTCTACCCTTTCTTCGGTCAATATCAATTCAGTAAAACCTACCGATGAACTCCCAATTAAGTGATTGAAGAAGGGACCAGACAAGGTGCCCAAAAACATGTCTACCAACTCTCTTTCAGATAGGGGAGGTTGAAATCTTTCGGCCAAGTCTCTCCATTTTTGCGCATAGTCCTTGAAGCCTTCACTTGAAACCATGGCCATACTCTGGAGTTGAGTACGGGTAGGCGCTAGATCAGCGTTGTATTGATATTGTTTGTAAAAAGCTGCAGCAAGATCTTCCCAGTTATGAACATTGGCTCTTTCTAACTGATAAAACCAATCAAGTTGAGTTCCAAACAGACTGTCTTGGAAGAAGTGTACCCATAAATCTTTGTCAGCGGTATGGGGCTGGATTTTCCTCACATAAGACCGGAGATACATTTTGGGGCATGAGACTCCATTATATTTGGCGAACACAGGTGCTTTGAATTTTGGAGGAATGACAATTCCCGATACTAGTCCCAATTCCTCAAAGTTCAATCCAGGCACTTTCTGGATTTCCATTGCACTCAATTGCACTTCTATATGCTTATACTTATTGTCGGCTGGAGGGTATTGTTCTTCAGAATAGTATTCTTTTTCCTCTTCCTCTTTTGAATCAGACTGAACAACAGTTTCCATGCCCTTCCCATATTGATTGTGTTTCTCACCGGACGTTGTTGCAAAGTCTAAGGCCCTTCTTGTCTGCCCTTGGAATCTTCTTCCCATGTTTAGAACTCCGGTTATCTTCTTTGTCTTTTTTTTCTTCTCCTCAGTCAGCAAGGTCTTAAACTCTTCTTGTCCTTTGGCTAGAGTTAAGAACAACTATTGGAACTGTGCATTCTGAGCTTGGAGGTCCTTTACCATTTGCTCGAGATCCATCTTACTGAAATAAATAGTAGAGAGATGAGGAGACTTGTTGCAAGAAACATGCTTATGTTATTATGAATGATAAATGCGTATGCAATTATTTTAAGGATCTTAAGATTCAAATTTTTTTAGACAAAAAGGAAACACACGTTATATTAAATAATTAAAGCTTGAGTACATCAATGCCTTCTTGGGAAAAATAATACAAGAGTGCTAATATAAAAAGGTAGTACGCATCCTCTTTGGTGCAATGTAGGCATTCAGAGTTTGCTCCTCATGAAGTAGCCTAGTGAGTTCTAAAACTTTCTTCTCGCTTGCTTAGAATTGGGCTTTAAAAGTATCTCTCTCTCCCTTGAGTTGTATCCAATCCCTTTGTAATTCTTCAAGAGAGGTGGGCATGTCAGGATATAGGATAGTGTATGGAACATCCCCTTCCATGACAGGCTCAATGATTATCGGGAGAATAGAGGGGTAAGGCATCATAAGATTCTGAGCACGAGTTCATATCCATTTGAGGTAAGGCTCAAGAGGGAAGGAATTCTTGTTCCCAAAAGTCTTGCTATCTACCTTGTTTAACATCCTCCAATCTCGAATAAATCTCTGGCGTAGACCTTGATCGTTGTTCTCATAGTCAAATACCAAACCTTGAATCAACATCTCGTGCAGGCCATCCCTTCGGGCATAACCAAACTGTCTTAAGGCTAAGTAGGGGTTGTAGGTGATACCTCCCCTAATGCCAAGAAAATGGACATTAGGAAATTATCCATAACGGCCGACGATAGTAAAATTCTCTATGGATCAGGAGCACCAATGAATGTTTGAATGATTGAGTGTCATCAACCTTTGTGACCACCTTGAACCTTGCTCGTTCTTTTATACATATTGGGGAAGATGCGAAATAAACCATCTTTCCAAGAGAGGAGTGCAACATATAAGAACACCTCTTTTCCTCATTGTGCGAGTGTGAAAAGAGTGTAGGATCTCTCCCAGAAAAGTAGGCACCGGGTTTCATTATATGAAGATTTTGACGATGTTCACATCTATGAGTTGGTTAGGGTTTGGAAACAAAACCATTCCATAGATGAGGAGAGCCACAATTTCCTCAAAAGTTTGCAGATCCAAGGAATTCCAATAGTTTTGGGCTTTCTCGAACAAGAACTTTGCTAAGAATCCCTTGACACCACTCCTTGTTTCACAACGAGTTGTGACATCAGATGAGTGAAATTGTAGAGCTTGAGCAATCTCTTCTGCATTTGGGTCTCTTTCTGTACCATTGAAAGGTAGTTGATTGAGAATGGGAATCCTCAAGAGTCGGGAAAATTCTTCCTAAGTAGGCACAAGTTGATAATCGGGAAATGTGAATCAATGGTGTAAAGGATCAAAGAACTGAAAGATAACCTTCATCATGTCCTCATATGTGTTGGAGGTGACCAAGTTGAGTAGGCGACCACGCCTCTCAGTGAACAGAGAGTTTTCAGGAATCCTTGAAGCTAGCTCTTTAAGTTGTGGAGGGATCCTTACAATGTTGACTTGAATAGTTTTCCTGCGAAGAGAATCCATATCCTACAAAATAGAACAAAGATAAATCCTAAGATCCTTGAAATCGTTAGTGGATGAGTATGATGTTATGATGTTCATGATGTTATGTACAAGTATGTATATACAAACAAAGCAAACAAATCCTTAGGTTTAGGCTTGCATGGATTTTTATAGGTAAGTACCCTCTTGAAGTTTAGTTGGGTCGACCTGTCCTAGCAATAGTAACTGGGGTCTAAGGAGCTCAATATCACTGGCTTGTTTCCTTGAGCATTGTCTCAGCATAAGCCTCTTTAACAGCGACCAAAATATCCCAAGAAACCAAACCTCAATTAGTGTAGTATCGAGTATCTACCAACTTCGGACTGCACCGAAGTCGGTCATCTCACTACATCCTAAAGGACAAGTTGGTCAAGTAAAGGTTCTAGAAGTTCATTAGTGCTTCATGACATCACTCAAAGGCCCCTTATTCTCTTTGATTAACTCAAAGGCTACCGGTACCCACAAATATGTCATACTAACGTAGCTATTGCTTAGACCATGTCGGTATATACCGCACATTTTCCACAACGTATTGTTACTTACCTATAATGTATCCAAAATTCGGGTAGAGGTTTCAAACCCAAACAAAGAACCATAATGTAAAGCATACAAGTCAAACAATGAAAGCAAGTAAATGTGATCTAACCCTAAGGTAACCCCACTTTTAGAATTTTCCCCAGCAGAGTCGCCAGTTCTGTGATACGGTGGGAGAACTGACTTGGGTGTTTTGCGTTTGATCGCAAATGTTACGGTTATCAAGAGTCGCCACCGAATTTTCTTTTATCCAAAAGGAAAGGTGAAAAATAACACCTTTGATATTATTTCTTGAGTTCGGGGGGTAGATTATGAAAAGGGAAGGTATTAGCACCCTTTTCATCCATGGTTTTCCATGGGCTCTTAGTTACTTGCTAGATCACTTGCTTTTTGTTTGAAGATTGTGCTTGGTGTGATTTTTGAAAGTATTTTGTAAAGAGGCCATTGTTTAGGCATTCTTTGTAATGATTCTCGTTCGTATGAATTTATACAAAGATGTTGATCTTTAGAAAATGTTTTCAAGTTTTGTAAGATGTTTTGAAAGTGTAAGTGTTTGTTTGGAAAGTAGCAAAGATGTTTTGTTTGAAATTGAGCAAGTAATTAGGAGCATTCTACCTACTCAAAAGTCTTTCTCGTTCATTTTCTTTTCCTTTGACATTGTTATCTTACCATTTATTTGGTAAGTAACCCTATCTTTGGATGTAAGTGGGACGGGCGTGGGTCATTGTATAACCATGATTAGCAATGTTGCAAGGTATCTTAGCATTTTTTCTTTAGGGACTAAGATCATTTTGAAAGGCAACTTAGATGGCGTCATCGAGGGACTATGATCTTGTTTTTTCTAAGATACCTTACATGCCTAATATGGCCATTTATAAGTCAACCAAGTGGATTTACCCTAGGGGTGTTTTTGTGCAAGCGTATTGGTTTACATGCTTGATTTGTCTTGATTAGGGTTTCTAATTAATTGGTTTTAGTCTTTCCATACAAACCCTAATTACTAGCAATATATGAAATTAATTGTTATAACCCAAAATTTTCCCTCTTATTTTATCAAGATTTCTCCTCACAAGACTCTTTGAACTCAAAGACCAAGCTAGGGTTTGCTCTGCTCAAGATATCTCCTTGCACTGTTGACCTGAAATTAGGGTTTGAGTTTGCACAGGGATTTTTGGACTTTCAATGCTCAATATGACTTTCATACTTCATGTTGTACCTCTAAGGTTTCCCATACCTAGTTTCAAGCCTTGAATCAAATTTTTACCCAGTCAATTGGACAGTTGACCTAGAAATCAGTTGTATTGGGGAAAAAGTCAATTGTGGCCAATTTACAGTCAAAACTCATAATTTTTTATCCACATCAACATTATAGACTCATATGAACCATTTGATCAAGTTTGGACCACAACTCCTCAAGAAATTTGATCAGATCATCAAAAGGGCAAAATGGTCATTTTTAGGGTTTTGACTGCAGAAGGGAAATTTCTGATTTTTCACCTAGCCAATGGAAAATTGGGTTCAAGAATGGATTCAAGGAGTCAATGGCATCATCTTGACCTAATCACAAGGTTCAAAAGATCTCAAATGCATTGGATTGACAAATGAATTTTCCAGTCAACTGATCAAAAATCAATTGTACACTGAAAAGTCAAACTTTGACTTTTTGGTCAAAATCAAGTGCCAAGGGTCATTTTTCATCAAGATGAGTCAAAACATGAAACTTGTTCATCAAGGAACCTAATTTTGCAAATTAGGGTTTAGGATTGAAAATTTTCATAACTTAGAATTTTTCTAAGTTATGAAAATTTCTTATTTTTTCCCAACTTTGCCCAATTTTTTCACCATGATGCAATTGGATTCAAACAAAACTTCCAACATGAAAGTTGTATTACTCCACAAACTCTACAACTTTTATTCACAAAATTTTCCCAAAATATGCTTGGATCTCAAGTTATGATTTTTGGAATAAGGGTCCAAAAACTTTCTAACTTAGTGAAATTTTGCCCTAGTTTAGGCAAGATTTTGACCTATCTTCATGGACATTTTTCACCAAGTTCCCATTGGAATTTCAAAATGCATTTCAAATATGGATTGTATAGCATGTTAAAAGCTTTCCAAAATGTCAAACAATTCTCCAAAATCATTTATGGTTATGGAGAATCAAAGGCTTGAATTTGGCAAAAAATCATTTTTGGTCCATGGCATTTTTCACTATGCTACAAGTTGCAATTTCTATCCAGCCTTGTTTTTACTTGTTTACATGTATCTAAACCCTTCCACACTCAAAAATTGAATGCAAACACTTTGGTTAGAGGCATTGTTCTGAGCTTTAGAGGATTACACAAGGGTTTAATCCATTTTTGGTAAAAAGGCAACTATGCTATTTTCATAAAGTACAACTTTATGCATTTTTGTTTCTCTTGAGAATTTGACCTTTCTTTCACAGCAAACAAAGTCCACAAAGAAAGGGGAAAGTTTACCAACTCTTGGCAGACCCTAAGCTAGATGGTACAGCCCTTTGCATTGTCATTTCACACTTTTCTTAAAAGCCAAGTCAACTTGCAAAAACAAAGGGAACTCTTGTATCTGTTATAACCAAGCTTAGTAACCATTCCAAACAAGTTTTGAATATTTCCTTAAGTCAGAAGCACGAGCTAACCACTTCTCAAGCCTTCCAAAACACCAAAACACCATCTTTTTGCAAAATAGGGCAGCTTCTGCAGTTTCACCTCCATCTCACAAACCACTCGTGCGTTTTGCCCCAAACCTCTTCCAACACACTCCATACAACCCACCTAAGCTCTCCCAACCATTGGCCAGTGACTGTAACTCCATTTACACCCTTCACCATTTCTGAATTCTGTCTGTGCAGGTTGACTTCTAAAAGCTATTTCAAGCAAGTACAAAGCCAACTAAGCATTAGGGAAGGTAAGAGGAAGTTCAGACAAGCTCAGAAGCATCTCAGGCCTCATTGAAAACCTCCACATTGCCATACTCGAGTTCAACTGAAGCAGGTATTTTCCAACTTTCTATCTCTCTATTTAGGAATCATTAGGCTTAGGTTTGTGAATAAAAAATGTAGTACTCATTGCCCTTAAGTTGTACATATGCATAGATTTCATTTAAGTTAACTGTGTTAAGAGAATTTGATTGATGAACTTTTTGAAAAAGTTAGGTTAGAAATTAGGGCCAGAGAAATTCTCTCTGGTCTTTGAGAGTTAGATTAAGTTCTTTATATGATTGGAATCGTGTTGAAAAATGCTATAACTTTTGTGTTGTGAGTTTTTGCTTTAGAGCACGTATGCAGGATTTCCCAGTTTGAACATACAGGCGCGCGTTTTTGTCACAAGGTTGAAGACGAAGCCGGACTTGGGCTGGGCCTGGCTATTTCTCATTATTTGCACCCTCATTTGTGCTCTTTGCACCCCCCTGACCCATTTTCATTATTTTTTATATTTTTGAATTTCATTTTTAGTTTCTGACTTTATTTTATTTTTCTTAAATATTAAAAATACCAAAAATATTTTTATACATTTTCACATTTTATTTTATTATTTTTATTATTTTTTGGACATAGAAATAATTATTAAATAATATATACATTTATTTTCTTAATTAAAAAAAACTTGTAAATACTACAAAAAATAATTTATTTTTATTTTTATTATTTATATACTTAAATAATATTTTTCTGACATATTTTTATTTTTTGACATTTGTATATATTTTTATTTATTTTATTATTGTACATAAATAATATAATTAATATATATACTTTCTTAAAACAAATTAGGGTTTCCACCCTTAATAAAAATAACCTTTTATTTCTTTATTTTTAATGCATTAAATATTTTATTTTTACATACATAAAAATAATACAAAAACATTTTTTTGCATATTTATAATATATTGCATATTTATTTAATTTCCCATTTAAATATTGTCAATTTATTAGTTGAACAAAGAATTCAATTTGGTTGTAATAATCTTAGGGTTTTAATTTCTTGCAAATAATCCCCTATTCAAAATTGTATCCCCCTCCCCATATCAATGTTGTAATAGCTTAGATTACTTTTACGCATTTATAGCTTTCAAATATGCCATGATAGAGATTAGGGTTTGTATGCAATATCCAAAATCAAAACAAATAGCATGACTAATACAAGATAAAAATGCATGAAAATGACAACACAATGCACACAAGCACCCCTAGGGTTTCATCCACTTGTTGCCTTTAAAATGGCCATGGTATGCATGTTGAGTATCTTGGCAAAACAAAATCAAAACAAAAATATCATAGTCCCTCGATGACGCTATCTTGGTTGCCTAACAAAAATGATCTAGTCCCTCTAAAATTTGCTAAGATACTTGGCACAATTGCTATCATGGTCAATACGATGACCTGCGCCTGTCCCGTTTAACATCCAAACACAAGGTTGTTTACCAAATACAATGGTAAAACAACAATGTCAAAGGGTTAAAAATGTGTATGAAAGATCTTTGAGTAAGGGTAGACAACTCCTAGTTACTTGATCAAACTTGCAAACATCCTTGCTATTTTTAAAAACACAACACAACACACTTCCAAACATTTTCCCAAATCAAACTTTCAAAGATTGAAACATCTTTTCAAAAGACAAACACCTTTGTATAACATTCAAACAAGAATTGTTACAAAGGTTGCCTATACAAGGTCTCTTTTCAAAACATTTTCAAAACCACACACAAAGCATCATTTCAAACAATTGAAAAGCAAAAGCAAGTGATCTAAACAAGTAACTAAGAGCCCATGGAAAACCATGGATGAAAAGGGTGCTTGCACCTTCCCTTTTCATAATCTACCCCCCAAACCCAAGAAAATATCTCAAAGGTGTTTCCTGTGCTTTTTGACCTTTCCTTTGGATAAAATAAAAAGTCGGTGGCGACTCTTGCTAAACCGAAACATTTGCGAACACAAACGCAAAACCTCAAGTCAGTTCTCCCACCGTATCACAGAACTGGCGACTCTGCTGGGGAATAAATATAAAAGTGGGGTTACCTTAGGGTTTAGATCACCTTTACATGCTTACCTTGTTTGCTTTGATTGCTTTACATTTGGTTATATTGTTTGGGTTTGAAATCCTCTACCCGGGTTTGGGAAACATTCATAGGTAAATAGAAATACGTTGTGGAAACTGTGCGGGGTATACCAACATGGTTGAAGCAATAGTGCGGCATATTTGTGGGTACCGGTAGCCTTTGAGTCAATCAAAGAGAATACGGGGCCGCTGAGTGATGTCATGAAGCACTAATGGACTTTTAGAACCTTTACTTGACCATCTTGGCCTTATTAGGGGTAGTGAGATGACCGGCTTTGGTGCAGTCCGAAGTTGGTAGATACTCGATACTACACTCATTGAGGGTTGTTTTCTTGGAATATTTCGGTCGCCAATAAAGTGGATAAACTGAAACAATGAACACAGAAAATAATCCAGTGATATTGAGCTCCTTAGAACCCGGTTACTATTTATAGGACAGGTTGAGGCAACTAACTTCAAGAGGGTACTTACCTATGAAACCCCATGCAAGCCTAAAACTAGGAACTTGTGTGATTTTCTTTTACATATACTTGTGCATACATCATGAACATCATAAAGCATCATATGCATCCGCTAACCATTTCAAGGGTTTGGATCTTCATCTTTGTTCCTGTTTTGTAGGTTATGGAATCACTTCGCAGGAAAACAATCCAGGTCAACCTTGTGAGAATTCCTCCTCTACTCAAGGAGCTTACTTCCAAGATTCCAGAGAGTTCTCCCTTCACTGAAAGACATGGTAGACTTCTCAACTTGGTGAACTCCAACATTGAAGAAGACATGGTGAAAGTTCTCTTCCAGTTCTTTGACCCCCTACACCACTGCTTCACATTTCCTGATTATCAGCTAGAGCCTACTTTGGAGGAATTTTCTCAACTCCTGAGGATTCCTATTCTCTATCAACTACCCTACAACGGTACGGAAAGAGAGCCAAAGCATGAAGATGTTGCTCAAGCCTTACACTTACAACCATCTGATATCAAAGGTCATTGGGAAACCAAAAGTGGTGTCAAGGGTTTCTTGGTAAAGTTTCTGTTTGAGAAGGCACAAGACTGCTGGAATTCTCTAGATCTGCAAGCTTTTGAGGAGATTGTAGCACTTCTCATCTATGGGCTGGTCTTGTTCCCAAACCCTAATCAGCTTATAGATGTGAATGCTGTCAAGATTTTCATATCTCGGAATCCTGTGCCTACATTACTTGGGGATATCCTCCACTCATTTCACACACGAACAATGAGGAAAAGAGGTGTTCTCATGTGTTGTACTCCTCTTCTAGCAAGGTGGTTTATTTCTCACCTTCCCCAGTCAGTCTTGAAGAATGAACAAGGCTTGAGGTGGTCACAACGATTGATGACTCTTACATATTCTGATGTTCATTGGTGTTCTCGGTTCAGAGAAAATGTCATCATCATTGATCGTTGTGGGGAATTCCCTAATGTCCCATTACTTGGCATTAGGGGAGGCATTACCTACAACCCCTGTTTGGCTCTGAGACAATTTGGGTATGCTCGAAGGGATGGCCCTCATTTCATGCTGATTCCAGATTTGGTTTTTGAATTTGACAACGATGCTCAAGGACTTCGACAAAGGTTTATCCTAGCTTGGAGGATGCCCAACAAGGTAGACAGTAAGACATTAGGACACAAGAATTCCATCCCCCTTGAGCCTTACCTCAAGTGGGTACGAACCCGCGCCCAGAGTCTTATGATGCCTTACCCCTACATTCTCCCATTGATCAAAGAGCCTGTTATGGAAGGAGAGGTTCCATACACCCTCCTACATCCTGACATGCCAACATCACTTGAAGATTTACAAAAGAGTTGGATACAACTCAAGTAAGAACTAAACACTTTTGAAGCCAGCTTCTACGCCAGTGAGAAGAAGGTTTTGGAACTTACTCGTCGACTCCACGAAGAGAAGACTCTCAACACCTACATCGCACCGAAGAGGATGCGCAACGTCTTTTTACCTTAGAATTTTGTATTATTTTTCCCATGGGGAATTTATGTACTGACAAATTCTATCTTATTAAAATGACGGGTGTTCTTTTTGTTTACAACAAAGTTGAATTTCTGAATCCTTGAATGCATTACATGAATACATTTCATTCATCATATGCATAAACAGGTCTTCACACCAGGTTTCCTTATCTCTCTGCTGTTTATTTCAGCAAGATGGATATAGAGCAGACGGTCAAAGACCTACAAGCGCAGAATTCATAGTTCCAACAACTACTCATGACTTTGGCAAAGGGTCAGGAGGATCTTAAAGCACTACTGGAAAAGGAAAAGGAAAAGGAAAAGGAGAAAAAGAAAAAAGAAAAGAGTTGGTGTGGCTACTATGGGAAGAAGATTTGAGAACCAAGCTAGAAGGGTCCTGGATTTCCCCTCAACATCTGATGAAGGGGTAGGAAAGGGAAAGGGAGATGCAGTGCCCTCCGAGTCTGAGGAAGAAGAAGAAGAAGAAGAGGATGAAGACTATTCTGAGCAGCAGTACCCTCCTGCAGACGACAAGTACAAGAATCTGGAAGAGCATATGGCAGCTATGGAGGTACAAAGAGTGTCTGGGCTGGATTTCGAGGAGCTAGGGTTGGTGGCTGGGATTGTGATTCCCCCTAAATTCAAGAGGCCTACATTTGCTAAATACGATGGTTTGTCTTGTCCGAAGATGCACCTACGGTCTTACGTTAGAAAAATCCAACCTCATTCTTCTGATAAGGATCTGTGGGTCCACTTTTTTCAAGATAGTTTGTCGGGTACGCAATTAGATTGGTTCTACCAGCTTGAGAGATCGGATGTGCATAATTGGGAGGATTTGGCGGCTGCCTTCTACAGACAATATCAATATAACGTGGACTTAGCACCTACTCGTACTCAATTGCAGAGTATGGGTATGGTCTCAAATGAAGGCTTTAAAGAGTATGCCTAGAAATGGAGGGACTTGGCTGGAAGGGTGCAACCACCATTGTCTGAAAGAGAGCTTGTGGATATGTTTTTGGGGACCCTGTCAAGTCCATTCTTTAATTACTTGATCGGAAGTTCATCTGCGGGGTTCACCGAGTTAATTCTGACTGGTGAAAGAGTTGAAGCCGGAATCAAGAGCGGTAAAATTCAAAAGGATGTATCTGCTTCCGCTGCTATCAAGAAGAACTTTCCAGCCAAGAAAGAAGTCTCAGTTGTTTACTCCCAAAGAGGTCATGGAAGAGTGGAGCGCCGGCCAGCGGTGGGGGCCGTAATAATTCAGAAATCCGCATCGGATCAGCCTAGAAACAGTCAACCAAGGAATGATCAACCCAGAACCAACCAACAAAGGGTGGAGAGACCACAACATAAATATACCCAGATAAACATGACACCTGCTCAGGTTCTCCCTCATCTATTGAAGTTAAACCTTGAAAGTTTAAGGGAGGCCCCTAAAAACCCTAACACTTCGTCACCACACTACCATCCCAATGCTAAGTGTGCTTATCATTCGGACAGCCTGGAGCACGACACCAATAATTGTTGGGCCCTCAGGAATAAGATTCAGGATTTAATAGATGCCAAGGAAGTGGAATTCTATGCCCCCGAGAAGCCGAATGTGATCTCTGCCCCAATGCCAAAGCACGACCATAACGCCCATGCTATTGAAGAGAATTTTTATGTTGCTACTATTGATGACTTAATGACTCCATTACCCATAATCAAGATGAATCTGTTGAAAGCCGTGATTTTCCCGGGTTGTGAAAAAGATTGCTACCTTTGTTCGTCCTTACAATCCGATTGTCCTCTGTTGAAGTTAGGCATCCAACGCCTAATGGATAATCAAGAAATCCTCTTTGAGAAAACTCCTGTTACTCTAACTCCTATTAAAGATGTTGTTATAATTACCATTTCCGCCAATCTTTCCAAGGTATCCAAAAGACCTGTTAAGATTACATCTGATCCAAAGATTGTAGCTATGATGATAACTAGTCCAGGGCCTATCCCATACAAGTCCAACAAAACAATACCATGGAATTATGGAGGAGATATCTTCTACCATTGTGTTAAGTAGATTGAATCAGTTGAACAAAGTTTGGATGAAGAGACTCCTGACATAGGAAATATTGCAGGGACGAGTAAAATCACCCGCATCGGAAGAATTTTCTCTCCGGAGATTGCTCCTCCAAGGGAAATCTTCGGACCCTCAAGTGCTCCTAAGGTTACTCTTGTGCCGGTCAACATATCCATGCGAACTCCAGTGATTAAAGAAATTGTTACTCCCGTAGTTGTACCCTATGCTGTTGCTACTGATAAAGGTAAGGAGATCCAAGAAGCGCCCGTCAGGACGAGGGCTCAGCCTTTGGTCATCCCCGAGACCACTCAAAAAGAAATGGAGGAGATTTTAAAAATAATTAAGAAAAGCGACTATGATGTCGTAGAACAACTGGGGAAAACCCCTTCAAAAATCTCTATGATGGCCCTGTTGCTCTGTTCCGAAGCTCATGCCAAATCTTTGATTAAATTATTGAAGACGGCCCATGTGCCTCAGGAAACCTCAGCGGACCAATTCCAGGAGTGTGTAACCATCCTAACAGCCGACAACGGTCTTGGCTTCTCTGATGCCGATTTAACATCTAAGGGAAGAAAGCATAATGACGCGCTGCATGTCTCGGTGGAATGCAGAGGGACTACTTTAGCTCACGTTCTGGTTGATACCGGGTTGTCATTAAATGTCTTGCAAAAGAAAGCATTGGACAGACTGGACTGTGAAGGTTTAACTTTTAAGCCCAACAACATCATTGTCAGAGCCTTTGATGGTTCTAAGTGGATGGTCCACGGGGAGGTGGACATCCCGATTAAGGTGGGAATGGAAACTTTCAAATCTACATTTTATGTGATGGACATCCGTCCCTCCTATTCTTGCTTATTGGGAAGACCCTGGATCCACAACGTTGGGGCAGTCACTTCTTCTTTGCACCAAATGCTCAAGTACCCAATCCAGGGGAAAATTGCGATAGTTCACGGTGAAGAGGAATACATGATAATCCATCTTAATTCTTTCCGCTACGTGGAATTGGATGGTGAATTCATTGAGACCCCCTTTCAGCACTTTGAAGAGGTTTCTCCTGAAGTTGCGGCAACCAAAACAGTGGCTTCTGCACCCATCATTACCAAACCTGTGTCCCGGATGTCATCCCTTAAAGATGCAAAGGCTGTGATTGAGGATGGAGGAAGCATAATATGGGGTCAACTTCCAGATTTTCCTTACGAGACAAATAAATTCGGCTTGGGTTTCACTGCTTATGCTCAAAAGGCTGTGCGCTGCTCCCGGGCTGGAGGGCCACCATTGAAGATCACCCATCATGGAGTTCATGCTTTGGAGGATGGTGAAGATGAGAGCAACTTTGAAGATTGGATTTTCCCGACCGTTGAAGGAGGACTATGCAATTGGGAGGCAAAGGATTTTGTTCCCATTACTTTCATCAATCAGTAATTTATCTTTCGAACATTTTCTGTTGGTTTGTAATAATTCCCAAACAATTCGTACACTTTTAACCTTGTGCCTTACGCGAGGTACATAGGTCCATTTGTAAGGGTTTGATTTTCCATCTTCATATGCCATTTTAATGAATCATGGACGTTTTCATATATAAACTTTTGTGTTCATTGTCTTTCTTTTTACATTTTATTTGTTTAAAGGTGGCTATCCCTTACACACACCCACACTCACAAAATGCAGGTACCCATCCACCCCGGACTCCATGGGTAACAATTCTTCTATGGCCTTCAGTGACTCTGAAGATCTGGTCAATCATGTCGAATACGAAGGTGATGAAGACTGTGAAGTGCCTGGAGAGTTGGCTAGACTGCTGCAACAGGAAGAAAGGGCTATTCTACCTCACGAGGAGTTGTTAGAGACTATCAACTTAGGAACAGAGGAAGACAGAAAAGAAGTTAGAGTGGGTGCCAACCTAGAGCCAAGAGTCAAAGAGCGCTTAGTTTAGCTGTTGAATGAATATGTTTAGATCTTCGCCTGGTCCTACGAAGACATGCCGGGACTGGATACAAATATTGTGGTTCACCGTCTCCCTACAAGAGAAGACTGTCCACCAATTAAACAAAAAGTTCGTCGCATGAGGCCCGACATGTCTGAAAAGATCAAAGCTGAAGTGATGAAGCTGTTCAATGCTGGCTTCCTTGCTGTTACTTCCTATCCATAATGGGTTTCTAACATTGTGCCTGTGCCTAAGAAGGACAGCAAAGTCAGAATGTGCGTGGATTACAGAGACTTAAACAGGGCTAGCCCTAAAGATGAATTTCCACTACCGCACATTGACATCTTGGTTGACAATACAGCTCAGCATAAGGTATTTTATTTCATGGATGGATTTTTAGGGTACAACCAGATCAAAATGGCCCCTGAAGACATGGAGAAAACTACCTTTGTTACACGGTGGGGTACCTTCTGCTATAAAGTGATGCCATTCGGACTAAAGAATGTCGGGGCAACCTATCAATGCTCCATGGTGGCTTTGTTTCATGATATGATACATCATGAGATAGAGGTTTACGTAGACGACATGATAGCCCGCTCACAAACAGAAGAAGAACACCTCGACCATCTACAAAAGCTGTTTGTCAGATTGAAAGAGTACAAGCTCAGACTGAACCCTAACAAGTGCACTTTCGGAGTCAGGTCCGGTAAACTTTTGGGATTCATCGTCAGTAACAAAGGCATCGAGGTTGATCCTGCCAATGTCAAAGCTATACAAGAAATGCCTGCCCCTCGCACTGAGAAGGAGGTCAGAGGTTTCTTGGGACGCCTAAACTACATTGCAAGGTTCATTTCTCACCTAACATCTACCTATGAACCAATCTTCAAGCTGTTGAAGAAAGATCAGGTGGTTAAATGGAATGATGACTGTCAAGTTGCTTTCGATAAAATCAAGGAGTATTTGCTGGAACCTCTTATCTTGATGCCACCCGTCGAAGGAAGGCCGTTAATCATGTATCTGACTGTTCTGGAGAATTCAATGGGGTGCGTACTGGGCCAACATGACGAGTCTGGCCGAAAAGAGCATGCCATTTATTACCTTAGCAAAAAGTTTATCGACTGTGAGACTCGCTACTCACTGCTCGAGAAAACTTGCTGCACTTTGGTATGGGCTTCTCGCCGGCTAAGGCAGTATATGTTAAAAACAAAAAGATCATAGTCCCTCGATGATGCTATCTTGGTTGCCTAACAAAAATGATCTAGTCCCTCAAAAATTTGCTAAGATACTTGGCACAATTGCTATCATGGTCAATACGATGACCCACGCCTGTCCCGTTTAACATCCAAACACAAGGTTGTTTACCAAATACAATGGTAAAACAACAATGTCAAAGGGTTAAAAATGTGTATGAAAGATCTTTGAGTAAGGGTAGACAACTCCTAGTTACTTGATTAAACTTGCAAACATCCTTGCTATTTTTAAAAACACAACACAACACACTTCCAAACATTTTCCCAAATCAAACTTTCAAACATTGAAACATCTTTTCAAAAGACAAACACCTTTGTAAAACATTCAAACAAGAATTGTTACAAAGGTTGCCTATACAAGGCCTCTTTTCAAAACATTTTCAAAACCACACACAAAGCACCATTTCAAACAATTGAAAAGCAAAAGCAAGTGATCTAAACAAGTAACTAAGAGCCCATGGAAAACCATGGATGAAAAGGGTGCTCGCACCTTCCCTTTTCATAATCTACCCCCCGAACCCAAGAAAACATCTCAAAGGTCTTTCCTGTGATTTTTGACCTTTCCTTTGGATAAAATAAAAAGTCGGTGGCGACTCTTTCTAAACCGAAACATTTGCGAACACAAACACAAAACCTCAAGTCAGTTCTCCCACCGTATCACAGTAATAAAAAGTGCAGAAAATAAATATCTTATGCTATTACAATCATTATGGGGGTGTGTGTACAGATTTATAAATGGGGGTTACAAATAAAATTAAATCCTAAGTTACTATTACAACCATATTGAATGGGAAAGAATGTACAAGAAAATATTAAATGGACTTGTTTTGTTTAAGAAAAGAAATAAGTTTTGTTTAAGAAAATATTTTTGATCTCTTTGTTTTAAGAAATAAAGTAAAGCATGTAAAATGTAAAATGTTTTTGGTGTTTTTGATTAGTGAAAATAGAAGCAATAGAAAAAAATAGTAAGAAAAAAAGAAAATAGAATCAACGCATTACTGAATTAAAAGAGATCAGAAGTTCTGACTCTAGCGTGCTGCAAAAACAGAAATCATATTAGTAAAAATAGGTAAAGTCAGAAGTTCTGGGTCCGCTTGGAACAAAGAAGATTTCAGAAGTTCTGATGCCACTGGCAGAGCTTAGTCTCCCTCTCCATGCTAGTCTGAACATATGCAACTTAGTCATTTCTCAACAGAACACAAGATGCGCATATCACAGTTATAGAAGGTTTCATAATGTTTCAGAAACAAGAGATATCAGAATTATAAATCAGAAGCCAACATGAATTTTCTAATCCTAATTTCCTTAAGAAGTTCTGAACTAATTTACTCCCTACTTAGGCATACAAATACATGAAACCTCAGAATACGTACAACATCAGAATCATGATGTCTACATTGTATTTTTGAACATGGAAATCTGACAATGCCTAAGTAATATGATGAGAGTCAGCAGAAGCTTACCTTGCAACTGGAAAATACTCTACGAGTTGGAGTCCGGTTCTGAACAGCTTCTTCACATACTCAGCAGGCTGGAAGCTTTCAACTTGGGAAATGAATGATTAGAAAAATTATGGAACAACCAAGGGGGCAAAGTTCTGACTTCCTTGAGGTGGATATGGATGAATAATGTGTTACAATCTGAACACAGAAGTTAGGATGGTTTCTAAATGTATATCAGAAACTGTATGGATGGTTTTGGTCAAGAAATACTTGAGGAAAAAAATGGAGTTTGAATGCAAGAAGCAAAAGTTAACAGGTTTTTGTATTTTGTATTTGCAGTTTTGGACTCTTGGAATTTTAGCAGGGGTTCAAGGCTTTTTTATTTCTCAAAAATTCGACCTCTTTACAGTTGCCAATGGCTTTCAATTTATCGGAAAGGATATTGTATCTTGTAGAGATCAAGGGTACAACCATCATATGCTAGGCACTGACTTGTTCTTGAAGCAAGTTCAAATAGGTATGGTGGTTAGCAGTTTCTTAGCCATGCCTAAGCTGGATTTGTAATCTAGAATTAAGGAAAAGTAACCTCAAAAGCAAAAGCAACGCATGGGCCCAACCTATTCTTATGAAAAAGTTGCTTTTTCCAAGACAATGATGGTACTTCTATGCCACACGTGGGGAAGTCCTTTGGATAAAGACCCAAAAGTGGTTGTGATCATTAAATGATGATGAGATTTATCCAACCAGAAATCCTGCAATGTGATATTCTGCATCATTGCTTAATTCTGGATCAGAAGTTCAGCTTCAGCGTAACTTAGAATAAACATCTAACTTCTGATCTTTGTATCTCCTTGCTCCAGCATGTTCTGAAGGTGTTCTTAGACTTTCCAGGAAGCTTGCAGCACACTTTGTAACCTTCTTTGAGTTACCCTTGCAAACTCTGACTGAACCTTTGTGAAAACTAGCCCAGAAGTTATGACCAAAATCTGTTTTGAAAGTGTCCAGAATTTGCTGAATGCTTCAGTTTCAGGGACGTTTCTTTGAGGATTTAACTTGAAATCCCAGCATTTCTAGGAGAAGTTCTATTCTGCAATGTTTTAGATCTTATTGAAATCTATAACTTTTGTGCCAGAAGTTCTTCCAGAATCAGCTTGCATCATGGTGATAATCTGATCAGAAGTTCTGAATTTGTCATATTTCTTAAACACTTAGAAACATTCTAAGTATTTAGAATTTTGACTTTTCTAAAGTAATTTTGACTTTTGAATTTTTTGATGAAACAAACTTCATGCCTTGATGAAATATGATTCTTGGAACTTGATTTTTTGATCCAAAAGTCAAAGTTTGACTTTTTAGTGTGCAAATGACCATTTTGTTCTTGTGAATGACTTTCTTGGAAATTTTGTAATTCAAGGCTTAAAATTGGATGGGAACAAACCTGAGGGTCCAGGGTGATCCTTTGAGAAATGAGAGGGCAAATTTTGGGGTACAATAGATATAAAGCATGGAATTGCATTGAATGCTTGAGTTGAAGCCTATAACAACTGTGCAAGCATTTAATTATGGAGTGCCTAACAAGTTTAGGGCCTGCAAAGCAAAATTATGCAGGATAGGTTTGAGATATGAATTTTGTTCATCACAAAATTTTCCTTGTAAAATAACTTGAAACCCCAACTTCTGACCTTCGATTCTCCTTGCTCACAAATGATCTCAAGGATTTCTTGGACATTTTGGAAATATTGTAATGTTCTCTACAAACCCTCTTTAAATCACTTTTGCAAAATCCAAATGGAACTAGGTGAAACTTGGGTCAGAAGTTAGGTCAAAATCCTGACCAAAAATGTTCAAAATTTCACTAAGTGTTTAGTTTCATGACCATGACTTCATGGATTAATAACTTGAGATCCAAGAATTTTTAGAAGAAGTTAGGTAAAGCAATGTTGTAGATATCATGGAGATCTACAACTTTCATGTTGAAAGTTTCTTTTGAATCATCTTGCATCATGGTAAAAAATTGGCTCAAAGTTGTGAAAAAACATGAAGTTTTCCATACTTAGAAAAATTTCTAAGTTTGAAAACTTTGAATTTTCAAAATGAAATCTTGACTTTTTGATTTCTTGATGAACAAGTTTCATATTTTGACATGTTTTGATGAATTGTGATCTTTGACACTTGATTTTGACCAAAAAGTCAAGGTTTGACTTTTCAGTGTACATTTGACTTTTGATTAGTTGATTGAAAATTAACTATCAACCCAATTGATCTTAAGCAATATTTTGAGTCATGCCATTAGGTCAAAATGATGCAATTGAACTCTTGAGATCATGCCTCAAACCTACTAACCATTTTCTAAGTCAAAAATCAGAAATTGCCCCTTCTCTGTCAAAACCCTAATTTTGACCATTTTGCCCTTTTGATGATTTGATCAAATTTATTGAGGAATTATGGTCCAAACTTAATCAAATGATACATATGAGTTTATAATGTTGATGTGGACAAAATATTATGAATTTGACTGTAAATTGGCCATAGTTGACTTTTTCCCCAATAAAATTGATTTTTAGGTCAACTGTTCAATTGACTGAGAAAAATTGTGATTCAAGGCTTGAAACTTGACATGAGTAATCTTGGGGGTCCATAATGATCCATGAAAGTCATATGAGGCATTTAAAGTTCAATTATCCTTGTGCAATCTCAAACCCTAATTTTAGTCATCAGTGCTTAAGGAGGTGTCTTTAGTTGATCAATCCTTGTGCAGTCTTGAGCCAAGAGAGATCTTTGTGAGAAAATATTTGATAAGTGAGAGGGAAAATTTTGGGGTACAACAGTGACCTATTAATCAAGCTTATTATCCTGCCACAAGGTGATCCAAGGGGAAAATGGACTCCCACATACGAAGGGGTATTTGTGATCAAGAACATATTTTCTGGTGGAGCCACGATCTTAACCACTATGGACGGTGACGACCTTATGCACCCTATAAATGCGGACATATTTAAAAGATACTACGCATGAGAAAAGACCCTCTAGGTCGACTGGCCTAGACAAAAATAAGGGCATCCCAGCGAACCAAAAAAGGTTCGGGAAAAAGTTAGGGATACATATATGAAAAAGTCTGTACACCCGGCAAGTCGAAAACCTAAAAAGGAGGCTTGGGAAAAAAAGGGTATCCTGGTGGACTGAAAACCTGAAATGGCGATCCAGGAAAAATTTAGGGATTAAAAGCATACAACTATGTCCCATTAGATCACCTCATAAACAAACTTCGATAACAAATGGCAAGTTCAAATGGTACTAATCAATCCAGTCAGCTTCAGCCGAGCAGCAAAGTGATGAGACACTCAAAGATATAAAGGCAATAGCAGAATGGGAACCCAAAGGGATCATTTCACATAGATTTTTTTTGTATACTACTTTGTATAGTTTTCATTCCTACGAAGGTATTCTCTTACTAGGATGTTTGTCTCTTTCTATAAAGATGTCTGTTATAGGAAAAATTCTTCAAGTCAATACGAAATCATCTTTTGAAAATTCAAAACTATTTGTTTTATTTTTCTGTTTTATTTTTCAAAAAAGTCCAGTGATTATTTTTGAACATATGCATTTGAATGTGATCACCGTTTACAAATACGCGCATAAAAAATAGAAAGACATTTGCTAATGGTTTTAAGAAACAGGACAATATCTAAAAAGCCCTCCACAAATCCCCACAGACACTCTCTTCAAGTATAGAAATAAAGACGTCTTACTGCAAAGTCACTACCATATCTTCAGCATACAACCTAATGATGACTCCTCAGCATAGTTCATAAATCTATTGGGTTCCCTAACAAGGCTTCATAAAAACCCCCGAGCAGTTTACATAGTTTTCTTTCCCCAATAGAGTTTATTTATCTAGCTACAAAAATCCATCTCCCAACAAATTCAATTTCAACAAATAATGAAGAACTACATTCTTCATCCCCAGCAGCAATCAGGGATTTATTTTCACTCAATTCAACGACGTTATAAAAAACAACTGATCAGTTCACACATTACATTCATACATCATTTTACAAGTGTCATAGCATATGCATACAAAATACGCATAGCACAATCTCATTTATTTTGAGAGTATCATCATGAAATGCATTACATACATCATGACATTGCACACCGCTAATCCTTTACCTTTTCAGGAAAGATCAACAAACAGATATCATCATCAGTTTTCAAAAGATCCAGATTAATGCCTGAAACAAGACAGGGAAACTATCTGAAGTAACAGCTCAGTAAGTCACTGTGAAGCCTGGAATCTGACCAGATAGTAGCTTACAATTATTGCAAAGACTGGAGTCTGACCAGATAGCAATTAAATCTCATCAATCACTGTGAAACCTTGACCTGACCAGATAGCAGTTAACATCAAGTACAAACATTATGAAGTCTGGAATCCGACCAGATAACAGTTTACAATACTGTGTAGCCTGGAAGCTGACCAGATAGAAGTTTGCAACACTATGGGGCTTGAATCCGACTAGATAGCAGTCAACATCATCGCTGAAGCCCAGAATATGATCGGATAAAAGTCAATCTACAATTCAAGACATTATGAAACCTGAACCCGACCAGATGATAGTATAAGTCACTGTGAAACCTGGACCCGACCAGATAATAGTATAAGTTACTACGAAGCTTGAAATACGACCAGATAATAGTTTACTCTATCAAAATTGTTGCGAGGCCTGGAGTCCGACCAGATAGAAGTTTATTCTGTCAATTATTATGAAGCCTGGACCCGATCAGATGATAGCATACTTCAAATTCAAGTTGAAGCCTGGATCCAACCAGATAACAACTCAATTTCTTCAAATCACTGAAGCCTGGAGATCGACCAGATAACAGTTAATTTCATATTCCCCGGTAAGTCGCTGCGAAGCCTGGTTACGACCAGATAGCCGTCGACTTTATTACTCTCAGCAAGTTACTGTAAAACCTGGATTTTGACCAGATAACAGCTAATTTTCATCTCTCCAGTCAAGAGATAACTACCTGGTAGAGAAATAGACAACTAAAGCTCCCATAATCTATTCCCCATAGAGTTTTCCCTAAGTAAAAGAACAAAAACCAAACATTCCCCAGCAGAGTCCTCCTCAAACAATAGGAACAAGAATCCCCACAAAGAGATCTCTTACAAAGTTAGCATCTACTTTGGATGGCATCTTTAAGCCCATCTCCAACAGTTCTCAATCCTCTTCTCTAAATGGCATATGTAAGCCCATTCCCGATATCATCAATCCACAATGTTATTTCATGTATATGCGAGTGCAAATTTCTGGGCACTCTAGTGTTCAACCATCTTCCACCTTCAGATTACAAAAGGCAGACAAGCCAATCTAAATCCTCAGGTTTAAGAATATTGAACAGGGGAAGCTGTTGTACCCTAAAAATTTCCCTCCAATTTTACTCAAGACATTCTCATTGAGGTCTTCAATTGCTCAAGGATGACCAAGAATTGACCAGACAAATTCTCCTCCTAAGCAATGAACCTCTAATTAGGGTTTCACTTTTCACCAAGATGTATGATACCTAAAGGTCTCAAATGTTCTCCATGGTCCTAATATGTCTTCAATATTGTCCATGCCAAGTTTCATGCCTTGCACTACAAGTTTGCTCAGTCAATTTCTCAAATGCTTGAAAATCAACTATACTAGGTCAAAAGTTAATTGTGGCCTATATACAGTTAAACTTCAAGATTTTTGGTCAAAATAAACATTTTGAAGTAATATACATCATTTGATCAAATTTAGATCATGATTCCTCAAGGAATGCTCTTAATTTATCAAAAGTCAAGAATTGCTAAATTAGGGTTTCTATAGGAAAAGTCAACTAAACTTTGAACAGGCATAACTTTCACATACTTCATCCATTTTTCCCCAACCAGAGCTCATTTTGAACATAATCCAATTCCCTACAACTTCTATTTTTCCATAAAGATCAAGAAATGCACAATTTGAAAGATATAAGCTCACACATTACATGTCATTTTTAGAAAGTCAACAAAAGACACTTTTTGCTAAGACCATTTACATCAAGATAAATTATTCAAATGCAAACATGGCCAATATAGAGATTGTATAGGACATGTTGGGATTTTCAAAAAGTCCAAGATCACCCTCAAAAGATAAAAATTGAACAAGTTATGACCAGAGAAAGTTGGGAAATTTTGGTGAAATGTATGAATTTCAAATCGAGCAATTTTGATATTTTTGACTTGTGGGCCATGGGTTGAGAGTCCACACGTGTATTACACCTCAAATATGATTCTTTCACCCTTTGGTTGTGTTTTGTTTTAATTATTTCAATTATTTTTTATTTTATTCATTAATAGTGAAAAATAATTAAAATCAAATCAAATCTTTTGTACAAAGGTCCAAGTCCATTTGCTTTGACCTAAAATCACACTATATATTTCTCCATAATTCAGACCAAGCACATGAAGAAACCCTAGCCTCTAAAAGTGGTCAAGTTATCCAAAATTTTCAAGAAACCCAAGAGCTTCCAAACCCTCACTACAAACCTTCTTACTGCAAGATCTCGATTCCATTCATTCCCACCAAGGAGATTGAGTAAGTTTGAGACCATTTTGAAGTCCCCAAGCACGCGAAACACCCTTACATGGCATCGCCAGTTTCCAGGTTTTGCAGTAACTTACTTAATTTAATTGTTATCTGGTTAGATTCCAGGTTTCACAATAAATTTCCGAGAGAATGAAGTTAAACCGTTATTTGGTCGAATTCCAGGATTCACAATAACTTACTGAAGTTAACTATTATCTGGTCGGTTTCCAAGCTTCACAATAACTTACTGAATTTAATTGTTATCTGGTCAGATTCCAGGCTTCATAACAAATTTCTGAGAGAATGAAGTTGAACTGTTATCTGGTCGAATTCCAGGCTTCACAACAACTTACTGAAGTTAAACTGTTATCTGGTCGGTTTCCAAGCTTCGTAGTAACTTACTGAATTTAATTGATATCTGGTTGGATTACAGGCTTCATACTAAATTTCTGAGAGAATGAAGTTGAATTGTTATCTGATCGGATTCCAGGCTTCACAATAAATTTCCGAGAGAATGAAGTTGAAATGTTATCTGGTCGAATTCCAGGCTTCACAACAACTTACTGAAGTTAAATTGTTATCTGGTTGATTTCCAGGCTTCGCAGTAAGTTACTGAGATGTTTTATGTTTTTGTTTTTGTTTTTGTCTTGTTTTAAACCATGATAATATTGTTAATGTGTTCCTGAGATGTATTTGAACAGATCTGAATCATCCTCAAGTTCCCGTGCACATAAAATACTAATATGCCATAGTTGCTTTTGAATATTTCTGATCGTGTAGTAGCGCCCAAACCAGCCAGTTTTAGGCCTTGAATTTGCTTCCATTGAGATCGCGGGCCCTGAATTAGGGGGGTAGGGTCTCCCTGGATCTTTATTCGTGTTTTTTTTTGCAGGTTTTGGTGGAAAAGAAGACCAGAGAAGACGACCGGAGCTAGGGCTCCGGCGTCCCTCCGGTATAGATGCCACGTTTAATATATTTTTATTTCTTGTTATTTAGCTAACAGTTGAAGCGTGCAGTTTAGTTGGCAAGGCGAGGTGTGATAAGGCGTTAGACCAAAGGGGGTTGGGTTCGATCCAGTCCTTTTGCAAATTTAATTCTCACCAACTTGTTTCTTACAGATCCAATGCTTCAGATTCCAACACGATCACCATGTACTCTCATGAAGATACCACTAGATCTCATCATATCTAGATCGGACGTCCCAGATTTGGTGCCTACACTGAAGTTTCCAAGGGTAAACATCACTGGATTCCATACAGGAAACTAGGCCAGTGCAACTTGGGCCTATCAAAATTACACCCCCATTGTTGTTTACATCAGGCCCATTTGCAATTTATTTGTTTTAATTTGTTTATTTCTTTTAATTCCTTTTCTAAATAACCATATAAAATAATTAAAATCATAAAAAATTAGGTTTTAGTTTTTTTTATTAGTAAAATTATTTTTGTTAATTAATTAATTAATTAATTATTTTAACTCTTTTCTAATTTAAAAATTAAATAGATTTAGGTTAATACATTTTCTTTTCATGATAAAAATTCCAAAAAAATAATAATAATTAGAATTAGGGTAAATTTTCAATATTTCTTGTATTAGTAAAAATACAAAAATGTAAGATTTATTTTTAACTTTAATTTTTATTTTATTTTATTTAGTTAACTAATTAGATTTAATTTAATTTATTCCTTTTTTATAAAATAAACAGAAAACCACCAAAAAGAGTTCTAACTTAGAAGTGCATTAGGGTTTTAGACGTTATTACCAATTCGCGTGCGTTTAAATACTTTCGTATTATTTCATATTTTGTATGTGCCTAATGGGATGTAATAGAATTAATTAGGACTTCTTTACTTTACTGATTTTCTTTATTCCCCCCTCCCCCTATTTTTGGACTTGTAATAATCCCCCTCCCCGAAGTCTTGTAATAGTTAGGTTTATCTTTTTGCACTTTTAATTATTGCAAACTATCAACTGTTTAGATGCGTGCTAACTAGGATTGTATGGCAAGAATAACAAACAAAACGCTAGAAAACCTAATGCAAAGACAAAAATAACTGAACATAACACAATTGCATATGTACACCTCTAGGGTATCCCACTTTGGTTGCCTTTGGAAAAATAGTCACATCTCTCGAAACGTGAGATATTTTAGTGGATACCCTCCGGTTTAAAGATCATAAGCCCCTCGATAACCCTCTCACGCTGCCTCGGTAAAATGATTTTAAAACCTTAGGGTAGTTACTAAATTTTCTTTCCTAGTTACCTTTGTGACTGTATAAACGTCCCTTCAAATGTCCCTCAAACATCCAACAACTAGGGCTACCTACTCACTAATAGTAGGATAGCACTGTCTAAAGTAAAAAAAGGAAAAGAACAACCTTTCGAGTAAAGTAGATAGATGTTAGATGCTTGCTCAAACAATGTTTTACACTTACACAAAATTGCTTTCAAAAACATTTTCAAACACTTTGTATACGTTCTCTACCATTCCGAGAAACATTACAAATTTCACCGCACTAAGGCGTTTTCTAAATCCTTTTCAACACACAAAGCACAAGGTATTTCAAAATGAGCTAAGCATCTAAGAGCCCGTAGATAACTACGGGTGGAAAGGGTGCTAACACCTTACCTTTCCATAATCTACCCCCTTACTCATAAATAATCTCAAAAGGTCTTTTCTGTTCTTTTCACCCTTTCCTTTGTTGGATAAAAGAAAAGTCGGTGACGACTCTTGCTTACAACAACATTTGGGAATAAAAACGCCAAAACAAGTATAACAGTCGGTTCTTCCACCAAATCACAAATACGCTCAAAGATTTATTCTGATTCTAATCCAGTTAAAGTTAAGTACATACATCTTTTGGTTCAATTTAAATTGACCAATTGAAATTCTGGCTGCAGATACTCAATGTCACGTTCAATGTTATGACACCGTATCTGACTTACTATATGACAGTAAATACAAAAGCAATAAAGAACACAGTCAATTGTTTACCCAGTTCAGTGTGCAACAACACCTACTCTGGGGGCTACCAAGCCAGGGAGAGAATCCACTATAAGAGATGTTAATTTAGGAATAAACCAACCAGTTTATCTCCTTCACTTAAGATCTACCCAATGCAATTCTAATCTAAGTACAACTTAAACCTGAGTTCCTACTCACTCCCCCTCAATCACAGCAGTGATACATAAACCAATTTGACTTAAGAATTGATGAAGACACTCTTCAAAAACAAACACTTGATTAAGCTTCACAGCTTTTTAATCAAGCAACACAATCACTCGTGCTTCACAGCTTTGAGTGATGTACACAATTAACTTGACTCTGCTTCACAGCTTTAGTCAAGGAACATTCAAACACTCTTGCTTCAAAGCTTTGAGTGCTGCACAACCCTTACAAATAGAAACCTATTCCAAGGCACTTATCACAAGGATAATTGCTTGGAGTACAATCAACAAATCTATACAGATTACAAATTTATCTTCTAATCAATCAGCAGGGATGTTTGAAAAACAGCAGCTCTGTTGAATATATAGCAGCTGCAACTTCAGTTAGGGTTTCCAAAAACCTAGGGTTAATTCCGTTTGACCTAAAGACCAGGTCACAGGACTTTATTAACCAGGTTAGGGTTGAGCTAGGTTACCCCTCAGAAAACGCAGGATTCTGTTCAGAAAGGACTGAGTTATTTCCTGAAAAAACTCAGACTTATCCAATCCTGCAATCCTGTTAGTTCAGAACAGGATGTCATAACATCTGTTATGACATCTGAGAAAACCTGTCTACTGATTTAGCAAAATGTGATCATTTTGCAAAAATGCTCAGATACACACTTATAAACATAAGTATTTGAATTACAATATTTTTCTGCAAAGGTACCTAATGAGTCAGTACAAACTGAACTAGAATGTTGTGACATCAGTCATGACATTCACACATACACTTGGGATTTACCAAAAATGAAAGCCAATACCTAAACACCTACAAACTCCCCCTTTGGCAGATTTTTGGCTAAAGACCCTAAACAATCAGAGATAGATAGCAGCAGAAATAAGTGACAGCAGAAAAATAGAACACAGAATGTCAAGTACTAATTAAGCAAGTACCAAAATATTCTCCCCCTCTTTAGCCACAAATGGGCCAAAGAAAACATGTTCAAACAATTATACAGTTATCCAAAACAAAATAATAAGATCAGCAGCAGACAACAACAGAACACACTTCCAAACTCCACCAAACAGCAATCAACCTTCAAGCATTGTCATCAGATTCTGAGGAGCTAGTTTCTTCAATGTTGAGATGTCCTTCACCTTCTTCCCTTCTGTTTTCTTCAGCTTCCTCCTTTTCTAGCCTGGCAATTAGAAGTTCTAGGGTCCTTTTTCTAGTATCCAGCTCTTTGCAAGTTTCTTTTAAAACAGCTATGACATCTGATGTCTTGGACTGGGGCTTCACAGACGATGTCTCAGCTGATGTTATGACAATGTCTGGAGCATGAGATCCCTGAAACAATTTGTAGTGCAGGCCAAGGGCAGGAGCTCTTTTACAGACTGTATCTCTTGCCACAAGGATATCAGGGAATTGTGCAAGGATGATACCACAGAGGATGGAGGGAAAGGCAATTGGTCCTTTGACAGCATAACTGCCATCATGCTTTAAAGTTTGTTCAAAGATGTACCTTCCATAGTCAAAGGCAGTCTTGGTTCCTACAGCATAGATAAATCTCCCCAATCCTGTGGAGATAGTTGATTTGTGATTTGTAGGCACCCAGTTTGCTGCACCTATTTTATGCAAGATGGCAAATTTCATGCTGAGTTTACTAGCATTCAGCTTCCCTTTCAATGGCCAGCACTTTACTTGCCTGGATGTGATGGTTAGACACACTTCATTGTCAGTTGCCTCTAGATCAGGATAGTCCTTATTTTTTCTTCCAAGAAACTTGTTGATTTCTGATGGAGAGAACTTGACCCTTCTTCCTCTAACAAACACACTCTCAAAGTCAGCTGACCTTCCATCAGCACAATCATTTGACAAGTTCACTACAAACTCCTTAACCAGATTTTCATAACATTTGTTAAACTTCATCACTGTCTTCATTAGCCCAGCATTCTTGATCAGATCCATGATGTCTTTGCACTCCAAGGCATCATTGTTGAGTTCTCTCTCCAAGGCTATTCTCTTTAAGCAAACATACTTCCATCTGTTTGCATTGTCAGGATGATGAAAAGAGATGTTGTCTGTTGGCACTTCAGGCACTCTAGCAATCTTGCTGGAGGGGAGCTTCCTTCTGATGGGAGTTTCTTCAATATCAATCTCAAATTCTGATTCCTCATCAGAATCAGAAGTTTCAGGTTCTTTACTTTTCTTAGAGATTGGTTGTCTAGCAGTTTGCACCTGTGCCTTCTTCCCTTTTGTCTGAATACTTTTCTCAGCCATGCCTTCAGCCTTGGATTTCTTAGCATCAGGTTTATCATTCTGACTACTCTTTCTTTTCATCAATCTCCTAGCTATGCTAGGGTTCACATTAGCAATCAGTTCATTATCTGAGTAATCTTCATCCACATCAATGATAGGTGGATCAGCAGCCTTTTCAGAGGGATTCTGAATGTTGTCTTTTGGTGTTACAACATCCTCAGTGACATCTACATTTTCAGAACCTTCCACATTTGGACTTTCTGATTGAGTTAAAGGGATAGAAATCCCCGGTACAGATTGGTTGCCACTCAGAATGCTAGTGACCAGCCTAGCAATAGCTTGGTGTACTTGAACTGATCCTTCTCTATTAGGTACAGAAGACGAAGGATGAGAAGAATTACCAGAGGCTGTAGCTTGAGCTCTTCCTGCATGTCTGGTTCTGAGCTTTTTGACTCTGGCTGGGTCAGTTGCCATCTCCCTGAGAGGAGTGACCTCAAGAACTTCAGATTCTATGCATGTAGTGATTGCCCTAGAATCTTGATCAGATGATGACGATGATGAGGAAGACGATGCCACCATGGTGGAAGACGATGTCTGAGACGTTTTGTTTAACTTTGAGTAATAGTAGCAGTTTGAGAAAGATCTTTGATTGGGAGGAGGAAACAGATTGCAAGGATGAGAGAGGTAGGGGGTAAAAGGGAGTCTCTTCAACTTCTTAAAGCTTTTGAAGGAATTGTGAAAGAATATGATTAACCCACTAAATATAGACTTAATAAAATTAATCCCTTCAACCCTTGTTTTAAGCAAAACTAATTGCTACAATTTCTCATGTTGGTGAATACCCAACCTGCCCCTCAAATTTTCAAGTTTATTTCCAACAAGAGCCTTGGTAGAAGAATCAGTCAGCTGAAGCTTAGAGAAACTATGTTCCAGTTTAAATGACTTCTTCTCTTCAAAGTCAATAGGGTTCAAGGAAATGTTGAATGTTTTCAGATTGTCACAACACAATGTCACAACATCTTGTGTAACATTGTACTCAGGGAGCATCTGTTTTGACCAGATGTTTTGAGAACAGAATTTATGAGACTTGTTATTTCCAACATCCTTGTCAAGATGACTTAAGGTTCTGATAACACATTCTTCTCCAAGTTTATTTTCCACATCACAGATATCATCAACCTGTAGTTTTGGAGTTCTTCTGACAATTTCCATAGAGATGGCTCTTTTCATTCTTCTTAGATGAAGGAGACCAAGCTTATGCTGCCACAGTTTCACCTCTTTTTCTTCTTTTGCAATGGAATACACAGATGAGGAATTAGTGTTCTCAGCCTCCCACAAGTAGCAGTTGTCTTTGGATCTGACTCCTTTCATTACTATCTCTTGTTTGTCATTGATTACAAGGCATTCAGATTTTGAGAAATTTACCTTGAATCCTAGATCACACAGTTGACTGATACTAATGAGATTAGCGGTCAGTCCTTTCACCAGCAGTACTTCATTCAGACTTGGAACTCCAGGGCAGTCCAAATCACCAACTCCTTTGATTTCACCTTTAGCCCCATCTCCAAAGGTCACAAAACTGGTGGTGTGAGGCTTAACATTATTGAGGAGGTTCTTGATTCCAGTCATATGTCTGGAACATCCATTGTCAAAGTGCCAGTCTTCCTTTGCAGAGACCCTCAGGGAAGTGTGAACTATTAGTGCAGTAGCCTTTTTCTTCCATTGAGGAGCATGTGGTACCTTTTTAGACTTAGGTTTGACACCTGAGATCTGATTAGGGTATCCATGTAATCTGAAGCAGAAGGGCTTTATGTGGCCATATCTACCACAATGATGGCATTTCCATCTTTGGTACCTTTTCTTCATATGTCTCTGTTCCTGATGTTGAGAGTTGTGTTGAGACATCCGTTTTGACATTTGCTTACCAGTACCAGATTTCTTTGCTTCCATAAATCCTAGTCCAGATTTATTTCCCACATTTTGTCCAACCTGAAGGATCTCTTCCAATTTGTCTGTTCCATTGGTCAACATCTTGACAGATTTGGTCATTTGATTTAGTTGTGAGTTCAACAGTTGAACTTCTCCTTCTAGATGACTTATAGTTTCAAGATTTGCCCTTTTTTCAGCCTCCAGCTTTATAATGAGTTTTGATTGTTTCTCATTCTGCACACAGACTTCAGCACTTCTGATACACAATTTCTTGTAGGTATCAGCCAGTTCTTCAAATGTCACTTCTTCATCACTAGTGTCACTTTCAGAAGTACAAACACTAGTTAGGGCAGTAACTAGTTTGGCAGATTCTTCTTCAGAATTACTTTCTGAATCATAGTCAGACCAAGTAACAGTCATTCCTTTCTTTTGCTTCTTAAGAAAGGTAGGACATTCAGCTCGAATATGTCCATATCCTTCACATCCATGGCATTGAATACCTCTGCCTTGGTTTCCCTTATCTTCTGACCTTGGTCTTCTGCTGGAACTTTCAATGTCAGAGGGAATGTTATGAACATTAGACCTTGACTTTGGGTCCATTCTTTTGATGAGCCTGTTGAACTGTCTTCCAAGCATGGCAATAGCTTCTGATATGTTTTCTTCTTCATCCTCCTTGTATTCAACATCAGTGTTGGATACAAGTGCTATGCTTTTGTTCTTCTTGTCACCATTATCAGTGATCCCCATCTCAAAAGTCTGAAGAGACCCAATAAGTTCATCCACTTTCAACTTTCTAATGTCCTGGGCTTCCTCTATGGCAGTTACCTTCATTGCAAATCTTTTAGGCAAGGATCTGAGAATCTTCCTCACCAGTTTTTCTTCTGACATTTTTTCTCCCAGTGCTCCTGAGGTGTTGGCAATCTCCAAGATGTTCATGTGAAACTCATGAATGGTTTCATCTTCCATCATTTTTAGATTCTCAAATTTTGTAGTCAACATCTGAAGCCTTGACATTTTTACTTTGGAAGTGCCCTCATGAGTAGTTTTGAGAGTGTCCCAAACTTCCTTGGCCAGTTCATATTGATGTACTAGTCTGAAAATGTTTCTATCAATTCCATTGAACAAGGCATTTAAAGCTTTTGAATTTCCCAGAGCTAACTCATCTTCTTCTTTACTCCAATCTTCCTCAGGCTTCAGACTGATTGTCCCATCTATCTCAGTTATGGTGGGATGAATCCATCCTTTATCAGCAGCTCTCCAAGCCTTTTTGTCCAGAGATTTTAGGAAGGCAATCATACGAGGTTTCCAGTAGTCATAATTGGTTCCGTCCAGAATGGGTGGTCTATTTCCAAAAACTCCTTCTTTGTCCATAGTGCCAGAAAGTGATATCCCTAGATCTCACCCAGTAATACAGGCAGGGTGCCTGCTCTGATGCCAATTGAAATTCTGGCTGCAGATACTCAATGTCACGTTCAATGTTATGACACCGTATCTGACTTACTATATGACAGTAAATACAAAAGCAATAAAGAACACAGTCAATTGTTTACCCAGTTCAGTGTGCAACAACACCTACTCTGGGGGCTACCAAGCCAGGGAGAGAATCCACTATAAGAGATGTTAATTCAGGAATAACCCAACCAGTTTATCTCCTTCACTTAAGATCTACCCAATGCAATTCTAATCTAAGTACAACTTAAACCTGAGTTCCTACTCACTCCCCCTCAATCACAGCAGTGATACATAAACCAATTTGACTTAAGAATTGATGAAGACACTCTTCAAAAACAAACACTTGATTAAGCTTCACAGCTTTTTAATCAAGCAACACAATCACTCGTGCTTCACAGCTTTGAGTGATGTACACAATTAACTTGACTCTGCTTCACAACTTTAGTCAAGGAACATTCAAACACTCTTGCTTCAAAGCTTTGAGTGCTGCACAACCCTTACAAATAGAAACCTATTCCAAGGCACTTATCACAAGGATAATTGCTTGGAGTACAATCAACAAATCTATACAGATTACAAATTTATCTTCTAATCAATCAGCAGGGATGTTTGAAAAACAGCAGCTCTGTTGAATATATAGCAGCTGCAACATCAGTTAGGGTTTCCAAAAACCTAGGGTTAATTCCGTTTGACCTAAAGACCAGGTCACAGGACTTTATTAACCAGGTTAGGGTTGAGCTAGGTTACCCCTCAGAAAACGCAGGATTCTGTTCAGAAAGGACTGAGTTATTTCCTGAAAAAACTCAGACTTATCCAATCCTGCAATCCTGTTAGTTCAGAACAGGATGTCATAACATCTGTTATGACATCTGAGAAAACCTGTCTACTGATTTAGCAAAATGTGATCATTTTGCAAAAATGCTCAGATACACACTTATAAACATCAGTATTTGAATTACAATATTTTTCTGCAAAGGTACCTAATGAGTCAGTACAAACTGAACTAGAATGTTGTGACATCAGTCATGACATTCACACATACACTTGGGATTTACCAAAAATGCAAGCCAATACCTAAACACCTACACCAATGATTTATCCTGATGCTTTTCCAATAGACATTTATCTGGTTCATTTTAAATCAACCAAAGATTTATTCTGATTCAGTTAAAGACAATCAAGACCTTTCTCTAGTTCAGCTTAAATCGCTCAAAGATTTATTCTGATTCTTATCCAGTTAAATATAATCACAGACCACTGTTGGTTCAGTTTAAATCATCCAATGATTTATCCTGATTCTTTTTCATTAGACACTTTTTATGGTTCAGTATAAATCAACCAAAGGTTTATTCTAATTCTTATCTAGTTGAATACAATCAAGACCTTCCTCTGGTTCAGCGTAAATCGTTTAAGGATTTATTCTGATTCTTATCAAGTTTAAGATAAATAAACACCTATGTTAGTTCGGTTTAAATCAACCAATGATTTATCCTGATTCTTTTCTGGTAGACACTTTCTATGGTTCAATTTAAATCACCTAAGGATTTATTCTGATTCTTTTCCAGTTAAAGATAAATAGACACCTCTTTTGGTTCAATTTAAATCGACCAATGACTTATCCTGATTCATTTCCAGTAGACACTTTCTCTGGTTCAGTTTAAATTGCCCAAAGATTTATTATGATTCTTATCCAGTTAAAGATAAATAGACACCTCTGTTGATTCGGTTTAAATTGACCAGTGATTTATCCTGATTTGTTTCCAATAGATCTTTCTCTGGTTTAGCTTAAATCTCTCAAAGATTTATTCTGATTCTTATCCAGTTAAAGTTAAGTACAGACATCTGCTGGTTCAGTTTGAATCGACCAAAGATTTATTTTGATACTCCCTCCGGTTGAAGTCAACAATTATTTTGGATGGCATCTATAAGCACATCTCTGACAACTCTCCGTCACCTCTCCAAATGGCATATATAAGCCCATTCCCAGTACAATCAACCAACATCATTACTTCTTGCACAGGCGAGTGCAAATTTCTGGGCACTTAGGTGTTCAATCATCTTCTACCTTCAAGTCCTGAATGGCGGACATGCCAATCTAACTCTTCGGGTTTAAGAAGATTGAATAGGGGTAGATATTATACCTCAAAATTTTCCCTCCCCTTTTATTCTCAAGACATTCTTTGAAGGCTCCTCAAGTACTCAAGAATCTCAAGGCATAACCAGCCAAATGCTCCTCCTAAGTCAAGAGCCTACAATTAGGGTTTTGAGTTTCTCAAAGAAATTTAGTTTGCAAAGGTATAAAGTGGCTTCAATGGTTATAGTTAGGTCCTCAAAAAGGATCATGTCAAGTTTCAATTCCTACATCATAAGTTTGCTCAGTCAATGGCTCAGATGATTGAAATTCAACTGTATTGGTCAAAAGGTCAATTGTGGTCAACATCCGGTCAAACTTCAATATTTTTGGTCAACATCAACATTTTGAATTGATATTCATCATTTGATCAAGGGTTAATCATGATTACCCAAGGAAAGCTCTCAAATCATCAAAAGTCAAGAATTGTCAAGTTAGGGTTTCCTTAGGAGAAGTCAACTAAAGTTTGACCAAGCATAACTTTCACATACTTCAATAACTTTTCCCCAACAAAAGCTCATTTTGAAGAAAATTAAATTATCTACAACTTTGTTTCTATACTCAAGTTCAAAAAATGCTTCATTTGAAAGATATCAGCTAAAACATTATAGGTCATTTTCAAAAGTCAACAAAAGACACTTTTTGTCAAGGCAACTTACATTAAGATAATGTCTTCAAAAAATAAAATGATCAACATAGAGATTGTAGAGGATATCTTGATATTTCTAAAACGTCAAAGATCATATTCAAAAGATGAAAATTGAGCAAGTTATGAGTTGCACAAGTTGGGAGGTATTGAAGAAATTCATGAAGTTCAAATTGGGCAATTTTGAATTTTTGAACTAATGGGCCTAGTTTTTAAGGTTCAAATATGTTCATAACATCTTAGAGGATATCTAAGTCCATTCATACATGGCTTTGATTTTTTTTATCTTGATTTTATTTAATTTAAAACAAAATAAATTAAATAAAATCGCAAAAAAACATGGTTAAAGCATATGGGCTTGATCTGATCAGTTATGGGCCCAATAATTCGTGCAAGACCAACACAAGATGTCCAGGTTCATTGCAAAAATAGAAATGGCAACAATATGGTAAGATTTGAAACAAGTTAATATGTTTGATATTGGTTTGAAAAGGGCCTTTATGGTTGATTCATTACCATGTATATCTACTCCTCTCCTCCCTCTATATGATGGACAAAAAGTCAGAAGCAAGAAAACACACGATAGCTTCTCAAAGGAATACTACAAAATTCTCAAAAATTCTCAAAGGTGGTCAAACCCGTAACCTCCATTCTAGCTTCTCACAAGAAAAACAGAAGATCCATCCATCCCCCCGAGGCTTCCGGGAGTTGAGCCAGGCTCGTAATCAAGCTCTTTCACGTACAGAACACCATATCCGATTGTACCGGTTCTGGGTAAAAATTATAAACCTTATCTCTTAAATCATGCATTTTTGATCGATTTCATGTATTCATGCGTGTTTGTGATGAAGTTTAGGAAAGGTCTGACGTAATGCATATGAGCTTTAAGACTTAAAACGCAGATTGCCATTGCAAAGCTATTGAGTGTCGATCTGAGCGATGCAATAAGCTTCAGGTTGAACCAATCGTACCATTGAAATCATAGGCCCCTAATTATGTAATCCGGATTGTTCTTTTTTGTTGTTCCATCATTTTTCGCAGGTTTGAGATATGGTGTAGCCGGAAGGGATGACCTAAGATTGACTCCGGAATCCTTGAGATTCGTTGACCCTGGCGAAGGAATGCGTGACAGGCAGTAGTATTTTGATTGGTTTATTCAAATAATTAGGGCCCGTTTAATGCGCGCGTATTTGCTGATCTTGACTTATCTCTCGTTTTATATTATTTTGCTTTGTTTGAACTAATGTAAAGAATGAGTAAAACGGTCCAATGGTAGCATGTGTGTCTTAAAGGTGTACCTCCCCCATGTCCTGGGTTCAATCCAGGCGTTAGGGAGTTTTTATTTTTCTAACAATTTCCTTTCAGATCCAATACGTATAAGGATTAAACAGCGCGCGGTATGGCTCTCATTTGGGCCATCAGATCCCCAACTCCAAGATCCAATGTTTCCATACGCGTAGGCGTATGTTAGACCCCCAAAGAAGAGTAACACTGGATTGAACACAGCTCCTGGGCTCAGTTTTGTTTGGGCCTATCAGACTTTGTTTATTGCACCCTCCTAACGTTTTTTTTTGCAGCAGCCCATTTACATTTTTTTATTATTATTTATCATTTCATTTTCTATTTTCTATTTTTCTTTTAATAACCAATTTATTTTAATAAAAAATCATAAAATCCAATAAAAATTAGATTTAAGGTTTACTTTAATTAACTTTTTTTTTACAATAAAATTTATTAATTTAATCATTTTGAGTTTATTTTGCTAATAAAATTTGGTTAAAATTAGGTTTATTAATAAAAAAAATTATAAATTAAAAAACAACAAAAACATTTTTCTACTTCGAATTTTAGGGTTTTTCTGGATATCTTCCCCCTTTTCATTCTCTGCGCATTTATTTATTTTCGCATCATCATTTTCTATATTATTGTAACTGTATAAAGGATGTAATAGTTTAATTTAGGACCTTTATTTTTTTCCAATTTGGTTTGTATTCCCCCCATCCCGAAGCGATGTAATAGTGTAGTTTAAATTCCCGCATCTTTATTTTGTTTGTACATATTTAACTGCTAGATGTATGCTTAATAGGATTGCATGATAAGATCTAAAAGCAAATGCTAGAAAACCTAACATCCAAGACAAATATAACGAAAACACAACACACTTTGCACATGCGCACCTTTAAGGTACCTCCACTTGTTGCCTTCAAATAAACAGTCATGTCCCTCGAACGTGAGGACGCTTTAGCAAAGTCCATCCAATACAAAAATATCATAGTCCCTCGATGATCCTTTTGATGCTACCTTCGGTAAACGATCTATTCCCTTATGATAAAATTGCTAAAGCGTCCTTACAAGCCTTCATGACTGTACGGTGACCCTTGCTTGTCCCTCAAAACATCCAATGATAGGGCTACCCACCAACTAATGGTGGGATATCACTATCTAAAGGAAAAGAGGAAAATAACAAAGATCTTTCGAGGAGGTAGACAGCTTGTAGTTGCTTGCTCATAAAACAAATCATTTTCTCACACATACACTCTCTTTTTCTAAATATTTTCAAAGACAAAACACTTTGTGTGCATTCTCAATGATACGAGAATCATTACAAAGTTCACTGCACTAGGGCGTCTTTTCAAAAATATTTTTAAATACACCAAAAAGCATTTTCAAAGTGAGCTAGCAACTAAGAGCCCATAGATAACTACAGATGGAAAGGGTGCTAATACCTTCCCTTTCTATAACCTACCCCTCGAACTCAAAATCTTTAAAAAGGTCTTTCCTATTCTTTTCACCCTTTCCTTTGTTGGATAAAAGAAAAGCCAGTGGCGACTCTTGCTAACCGCAACATTTGTGATAAAATGCAAAACCTGTAAAGTCAGTTCTCCCACCGTATCACAGAACTGGCGACTCTGGTGGGGAATTTAAAACTAAAAGTGGGGTTAGCTTAAGAGCTAGATCACCTTTGTTACTTTACTTGCTTGATTTGTTTGCTTTATAATTGTGGGTAATTCTTGGGTTTATTACTTGTAAAGATCCTATACCTGAATCTAGGGCATATCAGGTAAGTAGCAATAGATCGTGGGGACTATGCGGCGTATACCGACATGGTTGAAGCGATGGCTATGTTAGTGTGACACATTTATTGGTATCGGTGCCCCTTTTAGGGTTTAGTGTGACACAAATGTTAGAAGTCGAATATACGCTTTTGTTAAACCATTTTGTTAAACCCTTTTGTAGATATTCGACTTAATACGAAGTTCTTTAACCAAAACTGCAGTCAGATTCGACTTCTAACATTTTTCTTACCCCACGAGATCCTTGAAAACATTGCATATACATATCATGCATCATGTTATTACATGTTTTCCCTATATAGGTTTTCTCATCTGCTTACAATTTATTTAAGTAAAGATGGCTCTCAAACAGAACGTCAAAATTCTCCAAGTTGAAGATGCTCAGTTCAAAGAAATGTTCCTGAACCTACCGAAAGGGCAAGAAGAATTGAAAGCACTCCTCACTGAGAGCATAACCAAGAAGAATCCTGAAGACAACAAGGATGATCAATTGGAATAATTGCAAGCTGAGATGGTAATGATGAGAGTCCAGATAATAGGACAGATGTCTCTTATCCAAAACATAGCTTGGGGGCAAGAAGAGTTGAGAACTCACGTTAGCAAACTTCATCAAGACAAATACAACCGTATGAGACGAACGGTTGGAATTGGGGATCAAGTCATTAATCAACCTCCAATGAGACAGGAAGTTGTCTTGGTTAAAAGTAGGCCTTTTCAGATTGCTACTACATTGCAAGTCCAACAACATCCTCGTCAACAACAATATGGGAATCAGTGTAAGCGGGATGCACCCAAAAGACGATTTACCGAAATCAACATGTCATTGGCTCAAGCATTACAACACATGTTGAAGGCCATGATAGTGACATTGAAGGATCCTCCTCAAAAACTCAATACTTCTTCTCCCCGTTAGAATCATAAAGAAAGGTGCGCATACCACTCCAAAAATCCTGGACACGACACTAACATCTGTTAGACATTGAAGAATAAGACTCAAGACTTGATCAACGAAAGAGCATTGGAATTTAAACAAGATGGTCCACTTGAGTTTTTCTGTCATCCCTCGAAGGCGCACCATCTGAAGTGACAAATTTAGGCGGAGAAGCTTTTTGTTCATTCGAATCTCCAGTTGTAATTTCTTTGTTTGTTTAAATACTTATCTTTATGTCATACTTTGGTTTCTCTCATTAATGTATTGCATATGTTTGTCTTGAGTTAATCCATACGTTTTCACTATGCTGAAATTATGCTTTTACTCCTTTTTTATGATATTCAACTCTTGATTAAAAGTTATAAGCCTTTAGAGGGAGGATAACGAAAATAACACCATAATATCTACAATATGCTTTTGAATAGACCTTGTTGACGATGTACATGCGTTGTTTCAAAACCTATGAAGGAGAATTAAGAAAAATCGGGGGAATCCCGCTGACTGTAATCACAATAGAAACAGTTCAGGAAAAAGGTAAGAGTAATAAAATAAATAAATAAATAAATAAGAGGTTATTATGAATCCTCGACAACAGAAAAAATGTCACAAAAAATGATTGCCTTCTCAAATAAACTCCCAGTATCTGAACCATCACCGGAATATCATTGCTATAATTCCAGACTCAATGGGAATCCAAACGCACAATTAACTAAGTATAGGACTGAAGAACATCACAGAAAACGTGTGGGTACAAATAAAGTTGGAGCCTTTATCCTTTGTTTCTTAAACTGTGAACCAGGCCACGCTACAAATCTTAAAATTCCTAACTGAAGCATGGGTTAGTTTGAAAGTATACTATTACAAAATGTATCCTGACTCCTGTAAGGCTTACTATAAATCTTGAGTTGAATTCATATTCTTACAAAATTATGTTGTTTACTAAAAATGCATTTTCAAAACTTCAAGACAGACATAAGCTTTACATTTTTAAATCCATTGTTTGCATATGACTAATTGTTCGACAGTAGAGAAATTCACACGATGGATATTCAATGAACGGAAATCCTCTCAATGAACAGAATCACCTCAGATGGAAAGACATTTCCAGTAACAGGCCTTTAATAATCAAGGGGCATGACATGGTGTCTAACTGATCTGGGGGCTGTCAAGTCAATATTCAAGGAATCTCTCAAAAGTGCCGAATAGCCAGGGACAAACTTCCATCTGAATCACTTGGGGAATTGAACATGAGTTCTAGCAAAGGGCCACGTACGATCAAGCAAATATTTTCTGGCAGTGCTGCAACACTTACTACTATGGAAAGTGACAATTCTCTGCACCCTGTGAACACGGACATAGTCGGAAAATACTACACATGGAAAAAACAGACCCGCTAGGTTGACTGACCTAGGCAAAAATAAGGGCATCCTGGCGAACCAAAAAAGTTCAGGCAAAAATTAGGGATATATAAATAAAATTGTACACCAGAGAAGTAGAAAACCTGAAAAGGCGGCTTGGGCAAAAAAGGGTATCCTGGTGGACCGAAAATCCAAAAGGAAAGTTCAGACAAAAGTCAGAGATTAAAGCGTATGACTATGTCCCGACATCTCGTCACCTGTCTATTAGTAGAAGACTTATCACCTTGATCAAAATTTACTCAAGACTCTGGGAGTTAGGAAAAAGTTCAAGCTGGCCACAAATCCCCACAGAATCTCTTACATGGATTATCCCTATAATATCTCAGGTAGATCGCTCTAGCAGACAAAGGATTATTGATCTTCTCCCGACAAACGCACCAGTACATTACACACATCATGCCAGTTCCCAAATAGATAAATATTACCAACAATTTTTAGGTACAGTTCAGATATAATCTAAATATAGATTCATTCTTGCACTCATTCTAGATTCGCTTCAGATACCGTTCAGATACGATCTAGATATAGATTCATTCTGACACTCATTCCATATTCTCTTGCGGATACTGTTCAGATATGATCCAGATATGGATGTCATTTTGATACCCATTTAAATGCATCTTCTAGATACAGTTCAGATACAATCTAGATATAGATTCATTCTGACACTCACTCCAGATTCTCTTGCAGATACGGTTTAGATATGATTCAGATATGGATGTCATTATGATACTCATTCAAATTCATCTTGTAGATACAGTTCAGATACAGTCTAAATATAGATTCATTCTGACACTCATTCTAGATCTAATTCTAGATACAATGCAGATACAATCAAGATATAGATTCATTATGACACTCATTCCAAATCCACTTCTAAATACAGTGTAGATACAATCAAGATATAGATTCATTCTGACACTCATTCCAGATCCATTTCTAGATACGGTTAAGATACATTCTAAATATAGATTCATTCTGACACTCATTCCAGATCCACTTCTAGATACAATGTAGATACAATCAAGATACAGATTCATTCTAGCACTCATTCCAGATTTCTCTTCCAGATATCGTTCAAATACGATCAAGATATAGATTCATTATGATACTCATTCAGTACATCTTCTAGATACAGTTCAGATATGATCAAGATACAGATTCATTCTGATACTCATTCAGTATATCTTTCAGATATAGTTCAGAGACAGTCCAGATATGGATATCATTCTGATACCCATTCAATACATCTTTATATACAATCAAGGCATAGATTTATTCTGACACTCCCCAGCTTGAGTGTTGCTTATGCCATAAATCACTGGAAAAATTCCTCTCTCCAGTGAAGTCATCACTATCCCCAGAGAGTTGCTACTGAATCTAAAACCCGATCATATGTCGGTCAACTTTATCCTCATTAGACGAGCCGAAAGGTTATGCATATCTTATATCACTGGTCAGGGTATAAACTCCCTAGCAGAGCAATGAACAACCAATGTTCTTGAACTTTTCTCCCCAAGCAGGAATTAACATTCTCCAGCAGAGTTTCCTCAAGCAAAAAGCAGAAATCAATGTTCCTCAGCGGATTTTCCTCAGATAAGAAAGCAGGAGTCCCCAGCGGAAACAATCCTATGAAGATCGAAGATACACATACTCATCATCCCCAACGACAGTCAGGGATTTATTTTCCCCAGACAAAGATGTTGCTCAAATTTACAAATGCATTTCAATAACATGTCACACTCATACATCATTTACCAAATATCATAGAATATGCATACAAAACGCATATCGCACAGTGTGATACAATGGAAGAACTGACTTGGGTGTTTTGCATTTGATCGCAAATGTTGGGTTAGCAAGAGTCACCACTGAATTTTCTTTTATCCAAAAGGAAAGGTGAAAAATCACAGGAAAGACCTTTGAGATTGTTTCTTGAGTTCAGGGGGTAGATTATGAAAAGGGAAGGTATTAGCACCCTTTTCATCCATGGTTTTCTACGTGCTCTTAGTTACTTACTAGATCATTTGCTTTTGTTTGAAATTGTACTTTGTGTGTTTTTTTGAAATTATTTTGTAAAGAGGCCATTGTTTAGGAAAACTTTGTAATGATTCTCGTTCGTAAGAATGTATACAAAGATGTTTATCTTTTTGGAAATGTTTTCAAGTTTGTAAGATGTTTTGAAAGTGTAGGTGTTTGTTTTTTTAAAAATAGCAAGGATGTTTTATTTTGAAATGGAGCAAGTAATTAGGAACATTCTACCTACTCAAAAGTCTTTCATGTTCATTTCCTCTTTCCTTTGACATTGTTATCTTACCATTGATTTGGTAAGTAACCCTATCTTTGGATGTAAACGGGACGGGTGTGGGTCATCGTATAACTATGATTAGCAATGTTGTAAGGTATATTAGCATTCTCTTTATGGACTAAGATCATTAGAAAGGCAACATAAATAGCGTCATCGAGGGGCTATGATCTTGTATTTTGCTTGTTTTTTGCTAAGATACCTCACATGCGTAATATGGCCATTTGTAAGGAAACCAAGTGGATTTATCCTAGGGATGCTTGTGTGCAAGTGTATTGTTTTTCATGCTTGGTTTTGTCTTTGATTAAGGTTTTCTAATTGATTGGTTTTAGTTTTTCCATACAAACCCTAATTACTAGCATTTGTATATAAAGCGATAAATTGCGAAATTTAAAATTACTATGATATTACAATACTTGTGGGAGGGGGTGTACAAATTACAAATGGGGATTGCAAGAAAATAAATCCTGGTTATCTATTACAACCATATTGAATTTGGGTAAATAATGTACAAAAATGAGTAAATATACAAGAATGTAAAATGGAAAGAAAATGGACTTTTATTTGGATTTTTTAGGGAAAAGGGGTTTTGTTTTAACCTAATTAACTAAAAGAAAAATAATTAATTAAATTGGTAAAAAGTAAAACCTAGATTTATTAGGAAAAGAATTCAAATAAAACCCTAATCTATTAATTGATTAAAAAAGGAATTAAGTTTATAAGAAGAATATTTTTGGTATTTTTGTCTTGAAAATAATTTATAGTATTATAAAATATTTTTGGTCTTTTCACATTTTAAAATAATATATTTGAATTGTGTAAAAGAAAATAACTAAAACCTAGTTTCTAATTAAATTTACAAATCAATTAGTAAAATAAATAAAGTATGATTAAATAAAAATAATTGTTTTGTGTAAAAAAAAATAAACTATATCAAAATATAAATTTAATGTTTTTATATTTTTTCTGATTTTTTAGTATTAGATAAAATATTTAAGAAAACAAATAAATAAAATTTGAGAAAAAGAAATAAAATGGGCCAGGGTGTGAAAAGCCAACAAGGGGGTCAGAAGTAAAAAAAACATGAGGTCCAAAAGGATGAGGCCCAGCACTGCCAAAAAAGGTCAGAAAATGTGAGAAATGTGAAAAAATACCAAAAGGGTACCACTGGGGCTCGAACCCAGGTCCCTATAGTCACAGGCGCACGTTTCTACCACTAGGGTGGCTATACATCTGTTCATATAAACAAAACAATAAACATATGATAGAAAACAAGTCCATGGCCTGAACTTCATCTTCAACCTCACGCTCAGCCAGAGTACCTGCATCTTGTTCATCTCTCATTCATTTGCAAAAATGTAAACATGAATCTTGTAACAAATTTCCTCACGATTTAAGAAATGCAAAGCAATAAAATTATAGATCAAAGACAAGCATGAACTTTAATGGCCCTAATTTGAACCCTAAAAATTTCAAAAACTTCAATCTTAAAATTCTCTAAGCTCAAGTAATATAAATGAAAACTATGGACATGGTTAGCTTCACGACAATGATATCTACATTTTTCATTCACAAATAAACCATTAATGATGCTTGTATGAAAAGCTCAAAGTTGAGATAACTTACCTTGCAAGAGGGTATCGTGTTTTGAGTTTGAGTAGCTTTTAGTGAGTTCCAATGATTGGATTAGCTTCCTCAAGTTCCCAGGAAGCTAATGTGATGCTTAGCTTGAGTTGAAAGTGCCTGGTGAGTTCTGGAGAAGTCAAGGTGCAAGGTGCTGTTTTTGAAAATGGTGGATGATGATGGAGGTGTTACAGTGGTGTTGCATGTGTTGGAATTGTTTGTGTATGTTATGTAGAAGTTTTTGAACGTAAAAGGCCAAGAAACGTACGAGCAAATTTGGAGATTGGATTCAAAACTCAGAAATGGAAAGTTTTGAAGTGTTTTTGGTGATTATGTGTTCTTGGTCTTTTTAGGGCTCAAGTATACGGGGGATTTGTGGCAAATAACTTGTGTTTGTATAAGCAAAATCTCTTGAGTGCTTTGGAGAGTCATAAGTACAAGTTACAAGCTAGTTACTATGTTACTTGATTTTCAAGAAAAGTGGGAAAACAAGTTTCAAGAGGAAGTACAAGCATGGGCTGGGTGATTGTAAGTGTTGAGATCAACTTCTCTTGAGTTATAAGACATGTATGATCAGAAGAGAACAAGTGCAAGGCTCAAGAACAATTTTTATGCAAAAAGCTACTTTATCAAAATGGCATTGTGCACTTTCTTCCCAAAATGGTTATAAAGCATGGCCTTGCATTGAATGCTTGAATTGATACCTCTAAAAGCTTTGCAAGCAATTAATTATGTAGTTCCTAACAAGTTTGAGGCCTACAAAGTAGAGGTTATGCAGCATAAGTTTGAATTTTGAATCTTGTTCATCACAAAATGACTTGTAATTCAAGTGTGAAAACCCTAACTTCATCTCTTCGATTCTCCCTACTAAAAAATGATCTCAAGGAGTTCTTTGACATTTTGGAAAGCGTGTAATGTGCTCTACAACCCCTCTTTTAATCAATTTTGAAAATTCCCCTTGGAACTATATGAAAAAGTACCATGAAGTTAGGTCAAAATCCTGACCAAACTAGGGCAAAATTTCACTAAGTGTTTTGTTTCATGACCATGTGTTCTTAAAATTATAACTTGAGATCCAATCACTTTTGGAAGGAGTTGTGTAATGCAATGTTGTAGATTTCATGGAGATCTACAACTTTCATGTTGAAAATTTCTTTTGAATCATCTTGCAACATGGTGAAAATTTTGCTTAAAGTTGTGAAAAAATAAGAAATTTCCAACACTTAGAAAAATTTCTAAGTTTAGAAATTTTAACTTTTCGAAATGAAATCTTGAATTTTTTATTTCTTGATGAATAAGTTTCATATTTTGACATGCTTTGATGAATTATGATCTTTGACATTTGATTTTGACAAAAAAGTCAAAGTTTGACTTTTTAGTATATAGTTGACTTTTGATCAATTGACTGAAAATTCATCTGTCAATCTATTGGACCTGAGCAATGTTTTGAGCCATGTCAATAGGTCAAAATGGTGCAATTGGACTCTTGATATCATGCCTTAAACTAATTGATCATTTGTTAGGTCAAAAATCAGAAATTGCCCTTTCCTAGTCAAAACCCTAATTTTGACCATTTTGCCCTTTTGAAGATTTGATCAAATTTCTTGAGGAATTATGATCCAAACTTGATCAAATGATACATATGAGTTTATAATATTGATGTGGATAAAAAATTATGAAGTTTGACTGTAAATTGGCCATAGTTGACTTTTTCCCTAATACAACTGATATTTAGGTCAACTATTCAATTGACTGAGCAAAAGTATGATCCAAAGCTTGAAACCTTACATGAGTAATCTTGAGCATCCATAATGATCCATGAAAGTCACACGGGGCATTTGAAGTTCAATTATCCTTGTGCAATCTCAAACCCTAATTTTGGTCACCAGTGCTTAAGGAGGTGTCTTGAGCTGATCAACCCTAGTGTAATCTTGAGCCAAAGGAGATCTTGTGAGAAAATTATTGATAAATGAGAGGGAAAATTTTGGGGTACAACAGCTGCCCCTGTTCAATCTTCTTAAGCCTGAAGAGTTAGATTGGCGAGTTTTTCCATTCGTGACTCGAAGGTGGAAGATGATTGGACATTAGAGTGCCCAGAAATTTGCACTCGGTCATGTGATGGTTGATGGTATAGGGAATGGGCTTAAAGATGCCATTTGGAGGGATGATGGAAATTTGTTGGAGATGGGCTTGTAGATGCCATCTAGAAATGATTGTTGAACTATATCTGTAAGCTGAAACTGAATGAATATCAGAATAATGTCCGTGTCTGGAGCGTATCTGAACTGTATCTGAAAGTTGAATCTGAATGAGTATCAGAACGGCGTCTGTGTCTGGAGCATATCCGAACTGTATCTGAAAGTTGAATCTGAATGAGTATCAGGATGGCATCCGCGTTTGGAGCGTATTTGAACTGTATCTGAGAGCTGAATTTGAATGAGTATCAGGATGGCATCCGTGTCTAGAGCGTATTTGAACTTTATCCGAGGATTGAGTATAAATGAGTATTAGGATGGCATCCGTGTCTGGAGCGTATCCGAACTGTATCTGAGAGCTGAATCTGAATGAGTATCAATATGGAATCCGTGTCTGGAGAGTATCTAAATTGTATCTGAGGATTGAATCTGAATGAGTATCAAGATGGCGTCCGTGTCTGGAGCGTATATGAACTGTATCTGAGAGTTGAATCTGAATTAGTATCAGGATGGCATCCGTGTCTGGAGCGTATCTGAACTGTATCTGAGGATTGAATCTGAATGAGTATCAGGATGGCATCTGCGTCTGGAGCGTATCTGAACTGTATCTGATAGCTAAATCTGAATGAGTATCAGGATGGCATCCGTCTCTGGAGCGTATCTGAATTGTATCTGAAAAGCCTTTGAACATTGTTAATGGTAGATATTGATTAACCTTATCCTAAAAAGGGTAAAATTTTAGCTAATATGCAATGTCATGTTGTATGAAATGCATGGTGTAATGAGATTGTGATACATGCATTCGTGTTATCAATGTTTATGATATATGGATGTGATGTATGCGTATGTGAGCTAATCTATTGCACTGCTTGTTGGATTTGGGGAAAATAAATCCCCGACTGCTGCTGAGGATACGGAGTGCAAGTCTTCATGTTTTGAAGTGTTGAAGAATTTCCACTTAGAGAAATAAACCTTTTTGTAAGGGAAATGTCGTGTACTACTTGTAAAATCCTGTTGGGGAATCCTGAGAAATTTGGCGACTTCTAATGGGGAGTGATAACCAGAAGTTTTGTTCCGTTGGGGATTAAACTGCACACTGCGGGGGATTTTATCGAAATAGCTTAGAGAGATTTCCCTATCTCTTAAATCCATTAGTGATTGTCTTTCTATTTTGTTCATTTGTAAACGGTAGTTACGTTCAAATGCATATGTTCAAAAATAAATCATTGGACATTTTCGTAAACAAAACACAACAGTAAAGAAAAACATATAGTTTTGCACTTTCAAAGGGACATCTTTGTATTGACTTTGAGTAAGTATTTTTGTAAAATAAGAAAAACATTCTAGTAAGAGAATGCCGTCGTAAAAAAAATGAAAAGTTGATACAAAGAAAAGATAGTTATGTGAAATAATCCCATGGGGTTCCCATTCTACTATAGCCTTCGTGTCTTTGAGCATCTTATTTATTTGTTGCCTTGTCCGAAGCTGATTTAATTGATCAGAACTATCGAGTTTGCAGGTTGTCCGTAAGGTGATCCAACAGGGACATAGTCATACGCTTTTATTCCCTAACTTTTGTCTGGATCGCCCTTTCGGGTTTTCAGTCCACCGGGATACCCTTTTTTGCCCAAGCTGCCCTTTCGGGTTTTCAGCTTGCCGGGTGTATAGATTTTTTGTTTTATCCCAAATTTTTTCCCGAACCTTTTTGGTTTGTCGGGATGCCCTTGTTTTTCCTAGGTGTGTCAACCTAGCGGGTCTCTTATGCGTAGTATCTTTTGACTATGTCTGTGTTCATAGGGTACGGCAGGTCGTCGCCATCTATGGTGGTCAAGATCATTGCTCCACCAGAGAATATGTTTTTGATCACAAATGGTCCTTCATATGTAGGAGTCCATTTTCCCCTGGGATCACCCTGCGGTAGTATGATACGTTTGATCACCGATCCTCGACTTGATACACTTGGCGTCTGACCTTTTTGTTGAAAGCCTTGATCATCCATTTTTTATAAATTTGACCATGACAGACAGCAGTAAGCCTTTTCTCATCAATCAAGTTCATTTGATCAAGTCGAGTCTGGATCCAACCGTCTTCGTTCAGACCCGCATCCTTCATGATTCTCAGAGAGGGGATCTGGACCTCAATAGGCAAGATATCTTCCATGCCATATACCAAAGAGTAAGGTGTTGCTCCGGTTGATCTGCGCGTTGTGGTACGATAATCGTGGAGATAGAATGGTAGCATCTCATGCCAGTCTTTGTATGTGACTATCATTTTCTGTATGATCTTTTTGATGTTCTTATTTGCGGCTTCGAAAGCACCATTCATCTTTGGCCGGTAAGGGGAAGAATTGTGATGCTGGATCTTGAATTGCTCGCACAGGGTGGTGATCATAATATTGTTTAGATTCGTACCATTGTCTGTGATGATCCTCTCTAGGATACCATATCGACAGATGAGATTTTGTTTAATGAGTTGGGCTACAACATTCTTGGTGACGGAAACGAAAGAAGTTGCCTCAACCCACTTTGTAAAATAGTCAATGGCCACTAAGATGAAGCGGTGTCCATTAAAGGCTATTGGTTTGATTTCCCCAATCATATAGATGCCCCACATAGCAAAGGGCCAAGGAGCCGTCAAGACATTCAAAGGAACCGGAGGTACGTGCACCTTGTCAGCATAAATCTGACACTTGTGGCAGGTTGGAGAGTGTTGATAGCAATCTGCTTCCATGGTAGACCAGTAGTAGCCTGCCCGTAGGATTTTCTTTGCCATTGTATGCCCATTGGAATAGGTTCCAAAAGTGCCCTCGTGTAACTCAGCCATGATCTTTTCCGCTTCAACCTGTCTACGCACCGAAGTAACATAGAGTCATGGTTGCGTTTGTAGAGAATGCCATTACTAAGGAAGGACTTAGCAGAGAATATCCTTAAGAACTTCTTATCATTGACTGAAGCTCCTTCCGGATATTCTTGAGCCTCGAGATACCTCTTGACTTCGTGAAACCAAGGCTGGTCCACTACTTCTTCAGTATTAATCTCGTGACAGTGAGCTGGTTCATCCATTTGTTCAATGGTGATCTGGGTAGCCTCGTCATCCCGTTTAAGTTTAAACATGGATGACATTGTGGCTAGTGCGTCTACTAGATGATTTTCTTCTCGCGGGAAATGCTCGAAGGTAATCTTCTTAAAATATGGGATCAATGTCAACACGTGTTCTTTGTAAGGGATAAGGTTAGGGTGTTTGGTGTCCCATTCCCCTTTGATCTGGATGATGACCAAAGCTGAATCTCCGAATACATTTAAGGATTTGATCCCCAAATCTATGGCAGCTTTGAGACAAAAAATGCACGCTTCGTATTTTGCCATGTTATTTGTACAAATGAAGCAGAGTCTTGCTGTAAAGGGAGTATGACATCCTTTAGGAGATATTAGTACAACACCTATACCATTTCCGAGTGCGTTGGACGCCCCATCAAAAACCATGGTCCATCGAGATCCTTGTTCAGGTCAGTCATATGGTACGAATTCTTCACAGTTGTTTACCATCATGATGTCTTCATATGGGAATTCGAACTTCATGGACTAGTAGTCATCCACAACTTGATGGGCAAGGTGATCAGCTATCACACTGCCCTTTATTTCTTTTTGGGTAGTATACTGAATTTCATATTCCGTCAAGATCATCTTCCATCTCTCTATTCTCCCAGAGAGGGCAGGTTTCTCGAAGATGTATTTTATTGGATCCATTTTAGATATCAATAAGGTAGTATGGGTCAACATATATTGTCTTAGCCGACGAGCAGCCCATGCCAGAGCGCAACATGTTTTGTCGAGTAGTGAATATCTTGTTTCACAGTCGGTAAACTTTTTGCTCAGGTAATAAATAGCATGCTCTTTTCGGCTAGACTCGTCATGCTGCCCCAGCACACACCCCATTGAATTTTCCAAAACAGTTAGATACATGATCAATGGTCTTCCCTCAAATAGTGGCATTAAAATAGGAGGCTCTTGTAAGTACTCTTTGATCTTGTCAAATGCAGTTTGGCACTCATTATTCCACCTAACTACTTGATCTTTCTTCAGTAATTTGAAGATTGGTTCATAAGTAGCTGTTAGGTGAGAAATTAATCTGGCAATGTAGTTTAACCGTCCCAAGAATCCTCTGACTTCCTTCTCAGTACGAGGAGCAGGCATCTCTTATATTTCTTTCACCTTGGCAGGATCTACTTCAATACCGTTACCGCTGACAACAAAGCCTAAGAGTTTACCGGACCTCACTCCAAACGTGCATTTATTTGGGTTCAACCTCAGTTTGTATTTCTTTAGCCTCTCAAATAATTTCTGCAAATGACCAAGATGCTCTTCTTCTGTTTGAGATCTGGCTATCATGTCGTCCACATAGACCTCTATTTCGTGATGTATCATGTCGTGAAATAGGGCTACCATGGCATGCTGATAGGTTGTCCCAGCATTCTTTAACCCGAATGGAATAACCTTGTAGCAGAATGTGCCCCACTGTGTGACAAAGTTTGTTTTCTCCATGTCCTCAGGCGCCATTTTGATTTGGTTGTAGCCTGAGAAACCATCCATGAAGGAAAACATTTTATGTTGCACTGTATTTTCAACTAGAATATCAATGTGAGGAAGTGGGAAATCATCCTTAGGAATGGGAACAACATTGGCGACCCATTGCAAATAGGAAGTAACGACCAAGAATTCAGCGTTGAATTGTTTCATGACTTCCGCTTTGATCTTCTCTGACATGTCTGTCGCATGCGACGAATCTTTTGTTTTACCAGTTCGCAGTCTTCTTTTGTTGGTAGACGATGTACCATGATGTCAGCATCAAGTCCTGGCATGTCTTTGTATGATCAGGAAAAGACCTCAACATAATCATGTATCAACTGAATCAAGCGCTCTTTGACACTGGGTTCCAGATTGGCACCCACCTTGACTTCTCTCTTGTCTTCTCGGTACCTAGGTTAATTGTGTCCACTGGTTGTTCGTGGGGTTGTATGGTCCTCTCTTCTTGTTGTAGTAACCTAGCGAGTTCCCCTGGTACTTCACACTCCTCCTCACCTTCGTCATTGGCTTGGTAGACTAAATTTTCAGAGTCATAGAAGGCCATAGCAGAATTGTTACCCATGGGATCCCGAATGGATGTAGATCTGCATTTTGAATGTGAGTGCGTGTAAGAGTATATCTATTTTTGAAAGAAATGAAAAATGTAAAAAGAAAAACAATGAGCACAAAGTTTTGTATGCAAAAACTTCCATGATTCATTGATGTCATATGGAAATGAGATAATAACCCTTACAAATGGACCATTGTGCCTCGGGTAAGACACAAGGTTTTAAGAGTCTGAATTTTTTAATATTACAGATCCGACAAAATTTAAAGACAAATTACAGTTGGATAAAAGTGATTGGGACAAAATCTCTAGCTTCCCAGTTGCTGAGCCCCCCACTGACAGTTGGGAAAATCCAATCCTCCAGGTTATAGTCGTCTTCATCATCCTCCACTGTGTTAACTTCGCGGTTGCTGATCTTCAAGGGTGGTCCTCCAGCACGAGCATGGCGTATAGCTTTCTGGGCTCCTGAAGTGAAACCCAAACCAAATTTGTCAGATTTGTATGGGATATCTGGGAGTTGGCCCCAAATAGTGCACCCACCTTCTTCGATCACTGCCTTGGCATCTTTCAAAGACGACATCTTGAGCGAAGGCCTTGTAATCTTTGGGACTTGGGAAATAACCTTGGTTATTGCCACAGTTTGCGAGACTTCTTCAAAGTGCTGGAATGGAGTTTCAATAAATTCACCATCTAATTCCATATATCTGAAGGAATTTAGATGATTGACCATATACTCTTCTTCTCTATGAACGGTGATGATTTCCCCTGAGTCGGATATTTCAGCATTTGATGCAACGTAGAGGTAACAACACCAGCATTATGAATCCACGATCGTCCTAATAAGCAGGAATATGAAGGGTGAATATCCATTACATAAAAAGTTGAATCAAATGTTTTGGTTCCAACTTTTATGGGGATGTCCACTTCCCCATGCACCATCATTTTTGAGCCGTCGAAGGCCCTAACTACTATGTTTCTAGGTTTCAAGGTCAATCCTTCATAGTCAAGCCTATCAAGAGCCTTTTTAGGCAACACATTCAGAGACGAACCAGTGTCAACCAAGACATGAGCCAAAGTCGTGCCCCTGCATTCGACTGAAACATGTAATGCCTCGTTATGCTTCCTCCCCCTTGGCGTTAAATCAACATTCGAAAAACATAAACCATTATCTGCGGTCAAGCTGGCTACGCAGTCTTGGAGCTGATCGACAGATGTTTCTTGGGGTACATGGGCAGTTTTAAGTAATTTTACCAAGGCCTTTGCATGAGCCTCGGAACATAACAATAAAGCCAGCATGGAAATTTTTGATGGAGTTTGCCCCAGTTGTTCGACTATGTTGTAGTCGCTTGTTTTTATAATCTTTAGAATTTCCTCCATCTCTTTTCGGGAGGCCTCATGGATAGCTACTAATTGTACCTTCATCTGGACAGGCTCAACCAGAATACCTTTGCCTCGAGTCTCGGTTGACTCGGCAGTAGGAATGTTAGTAGGGATGATAACAGGGACTGCAACAGTTTTGTCAACAGGAGTATTAGCAGAGATGATTGCAGGACTGGGAATAGCCTTTGGAGGAGAAATAATAACATGAATGATTACAGGTCCAGAAATAGCTTTTGGAGGAGCAATTTCTGGAGAGAATACCCTTCCACTTCGGGTTATCTTGCTAGTCTCTGCGATGTTACTGATATCGGAGTCAACTTTCTCAAAACTTAAATTTTCAGCAGCTGGCCAAGCTTGCTTGATACCGTGATAGTAGATATCACCTACATATTCTATAGGACATTTTTGTTTGATGAATACGGGATTGGTCCAAGCATTGTAATTATCAACGGAGCTACTTTAGGAACTGATGTAATTCTAACGGGTCTTTTGGTGGAGACCCTTGAAGAATTGGCGGAAATGGTCACTATGGAAACATCATTATAAGAAACAGTTAGAATAGAAGTCTTATCGAACAAAATCTCATTGTCATCTATTAGGCATCGAACGCCTGCTTTTAACAAATGACAGCTAGTTGATGAGGATAAACAGAAATGACAACTTTTATCACAGCCTGGGAATACACCAACATTCAACAAGTTATTTTTAATAGTTTGGAGTTGGGTCACAAGTTCATCAACCAAAGTAACAAATATTTCTTCCTCAACAGCGTTGACATCACGGTCGTTCTTGGGCATAGGGGCAGTGATAACATTGGGAATTTCTGACGCATCGAATTCAATCTCTTTGGCTTAAAGAAGGTCTTGTACCTTGTTTTTCAGAGCCCAACAGTTGTTAGTGTCATGGCCAGGACTCTCAGAATGGTATGCGCAACGGGCATTAAGATGATAATGAGGAGAGGTTGTGTTAGGATTCTTTGGAGCTTCTTTCAAAGTCACTAGATTGGATCTTAACAAATGTGGTAATACTTGAGATAGTGTCATATTAATTCGGGTAAACTGTCTGAGTGGTCTTTCTGTTCTTGGCTGGTTGCTTCTTTGCTGAGCGGGTGCAGGTTTAGGAATCATGACAGCCCCCACCATTGGACGGCGTTCAGTCCTATCTTGATTTCTCTGAGGATATACAACAATAACTTCTTTTTTTCAACAAATGGTTTCCTTACAACAACAGAGGATGCTTCTTTTTGAATATTCCCATTCTTTATCCCGACTTCCACTCTTTCTCCGGTCAATGTCAATTCGGTAAAACCTGCCGAGGAACTCTCAATCAAGTGATTAAAGAAAGGACCGGACAGGGTGCCCAAAAACATGTCTACTAACTCTCTTTCAGATAGGGGAGGCTGGAATCTTCCTGCTAAGTCCCTCCATTTTTTAGCGTAGTCTTTGAAGCCTTCACTCTAAACCATGGCCATACTCTGGATTTGAGTACGGGTGGGAGCAAGGTCTGCATTGTATTGGTATTATTTGTAAAAGGCAACGGCACGATCTTCCCAATTATGAACATTGGCTCTTTCTAGCTAATAAAACCAATCAAGTTGAGTTCTGGACAGGCTGTCTTGAAAGAAGTGTACCCATAAATCCCTGTCAGCAGTGTGAGGCTATATTTTCCTCACATAGGACTAGAGATGCATTTTGGGACATGAAACTTCGTCATACTTGGCGAACACCGGTGCCTTGAATTTTGGAGGAATGACAATTCCAGTTACTAAACCAAACTCCTCAAAGTCCAGTCCCGACACTTTTTGAATTTCCATCGCACTTAACCGTTCTTCCAGATACTTATACTTGTCATCGGTCGGAGGATATTATTCTTCAGAATAATCTTCTTCCTCTTCCTCTTATGAATCTGGTTGGGCAACTGCTTCTTTTCCTTTCCCATCTTGATTGTCTTTCTCACCAGATGACGTTGAAAAGTCTAAGGTCCTTCTTGCTTGTCCTTGGAATCTTCTTCCCATATTTAGAACTCCAGTTATTTTCCTTGTTTTCTTATTTTTCTCTTTAACCAGCAAGGTCTTCAACTCTTCTTGTCCTTTGGATAGAGTTAAGAACATTTGTTAAAACTGAGCATTTTATGCTTGGAGGTCCTTCACCGTCTGCTCGAGATCCATCTTACTGAAATAAACAGTAGAAATATGAGGAGACTTGTTGCAAGAAACCTGCTTATGTTATGATGAATGGTAAATGCATATGCAATAATTTCAAGGAACTTAGAGATTTAAAATTGCTTTAGACCAAAAAAGGAACACACGTCATATTAATAAATCAAATCCTGAGTAAATCATGCCTCTTTTGGGCTTACAAAGAAATACAAAAACTCTAAGATAAAAAGGTTACACGCATCCTTTTTGGTGCGATGTAAGCATTCAGGCTCCGCTCCTCATGAAGTTGCTTAGTGAGTTCCAAAACCTTCTTCTCGCTAGCATAGAATTGGGATTCGAAAGTGTCTCGCTCCCCCTTAAGTTGTATCCAATCCCTTTGTAAGTCTTCAAGAGAGGTGGGCATGTCAGGATGTAGGATAGTGTATGGAACATCTCCTTCCATAACAGGCTCAATGATTACCGGGAGAATGGAGGGATAAGGCATCATAAGACTTTGAGCGCGACCTCGTACCCATTTGAGGTAAGGCTCAAGAGGGATAGAGTTCTCATGCCCCAATGTCTTGCTATCTACCTTGTTCAACATCCTCCAGGCTCGGATAAATCTCTGGCGATGACCTTGATCGTCGTTCTCGTAGTCAAATATCAAACCTTGAATGAACATATCATGTGGGCCATCCCTTCGTGCGTAACCAAACTGTCTTAAGGCTAAGCCGGGGTTGTAGGTGATACCTCCCCTAATGCCAAGTAAAGGGACATTAGGGAATTCTCCATAATGGTCGACAATAGTAACATTCTCTATAGATCGGGAACACCAATGAATGTCTGAATGTTTGAGCATCATCAACCTATGTGACCACCTTGAACCTTGCTCGTTCTTCAATACAAAATTGAGAAGATGCGAAATAAACCATCATTCCAAAAGAGGAGTGCAACACATAAGCATACCTCTTTTCTTCATAGTGCGCGTGTGAAAAGAATGTAGGATGTCTCCTAGCAAAGTAGGCACCGGGTTACGAGACATGAAGACTTTGACGACGTTCACATCTATGAGTTGGTCAGTGTTGTACCCCAAAATTTGCTCTCTCATTTTACTCAACACATGCCCATTGAGGTCCAAAACTGGCTCAGGGATGCCCAAGAGTTGACCAAACAAACTCTCTCCTAAGGCAATGTACCTCAAACTAGGATTTCCATTTTCATCGGGGTGTTGGAACTCCAAAGGTCCCAAATTCCTTCCATGGTCCTAATATGTTCTCAAGATCATCCATGTCAAGTTTCATGACTTGCACAAGAAGTTTGCTCAATCAATTGCCCAGATGCCGGAAAATCAACTATACTATGTCAAAAGTCAACTGTGGCCCACATAAAGTCAAACTTCAAGATTTTTGGTCAACATAAAATTTTTGAAGAGATATCCATCATTTGATCAAGGTTTTATCATGATTCCTCAAGGAATGCCCCCAAATTCATCAAAATCCAAAAGTTGCTAAATTAGGGTTTTATAGGAAAAGTCAACCAAACTTTGACTAGGCATAACTTCTTCATACTTTATCAAAAAAATTCCATCCAAGGCTCATTTTGAATAGGATGCAATTCTCTACAACTCATCTTCATCCCATAAGTTCAAAATATGCACTCATCAAAAGATATGAATTTCTACATTATAGGTCCTTTTGAAAAGTCAACAATAACACGTTTTGGGTCAAAGCTTCTTACATGAACATGGAAGACCCAATTGAGATTAAACCAAAAGGGTTGTTTAGGGGACATACTAAGATTTCTAAAAAGTCAAAGAACATCTCTCTAGGGTTAAAATTGGAAGAGATATGCCTTGTCAAAGTTGACCATTTTTGCAAAATTGCCAAAAGTCAAATGTGCTCAAAAGTGAATTTTTTGTCAAATGGGCCTTGCTTTTCATGATTGAATATTATTGGGGACATGGTCCACGACCCAAATCAGCATCCACACTTTATTTGCTTCATTATTTATTTTCTTTTGATTTTTTATTATTTAAAATGCAAATTAAATCAAATAAATGGAAAAAACTACAAAAGATTGATTTTGATCTAATTTTTTTTGTAGGAATCAAATCAAATCAACCTAGCATGACCAAATAAAATCGTGCAAGGGTGGAATGGCTCAAATTGGCATGATTTTGATGCATTTTGAAAGATATGATGCAAGGGAAAAAAACAAATCAAATCTTGATGATCTTCAAAGATTCAAATTGTTTTTGTTACCCTAATTCATTCTAGCATATATATTGAGCAATAACAAGCCAAAAAGACAAGGATTTGCAGTCGTAAAATACCATACCAAAATTCAAAAAATTGGACAAAAGTGTTGGATCATTTTTGGACCTAGAAGGCAATTCAAGCCATTCCAATACTCCCAATCGTTTCCTGAAGCCTCTCTGAAGCTAACACGATCAGTTTCACGCATCCTCACGCCCAGAATCGACCCCTGGACTTCATACAGTTTGCTTTCTTTTTCAAAATCGATTACAGTAATTCTTGCATCATTAACATATTTTAATGATATACTTGTGATTATTGATGTATTTGTAACATGCCTGGATTGTTTAATTGAAGTTTTGAGTCTTGTATGTGTGTTTGTCATTGTTAGGTTTTTCATGGCCGTTTTAGGTTTTTCTCTACAGGCTAAATTAGGCCAAGAAAAGGATGCCATGGTGTTCGTGGCACCAAGATAAGTTGAACCATGGTCTTTAATTTCATTTATCGTGCGTATTTCTTGATGTTTGAAGTGTATAGGCTATGGCTACAGATGTTTGTCTATAGGTAAAAGCTAATACCTAAGACGATGGTCTCAATGAAGGAGACAATGACTTGGCATCATGGTACTGGTCCATTCAAATGCTGGCACGCATTTTTGTTTTTACCCATGTGTTTTCATATATTATTATTTATTTTTATTATACTAACAAACAAAGAAGATAGCTCGGATGGCAAGACGTGTATTGATTTGAGTGGGAGGACCTGGGTTCGATCCCAGGTCCCAGCAAATTTTATTTTCTCACTTTGTTTCTACAGATTATGTGCATTGCCTTTCCAAGCGCCTCCCATGCGCTGTCACCATCTTGCCATTGGATTCATTGCTAGCCAGATCCAACGCCTCAACCAAGGAAGGACTATGTTGCACTCCCAGGCTGGCACAACAAGGAATCACATGCATGGAATGGGCTCAGCTTCATGGGCCTAAGCAATTCAGCATCATACCCCCTCATTCAGCTTCTAACAGACCCATTTTATCTTTTTTATTTTAATTCTTTTAATTATTTTCTAATTATTTTATTTTTAAAAATAACACAAAAATCATTACTTTTTTCATTTAATCAAAAAATCATAAAAAACATCCAAAATCATTTTTCATAAAAAAGATATTTTGTTTCTTTAATTAATTAATTAGTTTAATTAAATTAAGGAAATTTAATTCTTTATTTTGTCATAATTTAAAATAATTAGTATTAGGGTTTAATTTTGTATATAATCTGATTTTTTTCTCAAAAAACTAACCTAAACATTTTTTTTAATTAGATATTTTAGGTTTTGCTAATTATTCTCGCATTTAATTCGCCGCGTGCATTTTTTAATTTCCTTTTTATTATTATTATAACTGATCCGAATTTGTAATAGTAATTAGGGTTTCAATTCCGCATCTTTATTTTCGGTCAAAATAATTATGTATCTGCAAAAGCCTTGTAATAGCTAGGACTTTAACTTTCTCGCTTTAATTTCCACAAACTATAAACTGCTTAGATGTATGTTAATAGGATTGTATGGAAAGATAAACTGAAAATTAATACGGTAGAAAACCCTAAATGTGCAAAGATAAATTAACTGAAAATTACACTCGCACATGCTCACTCCTAGGGTTTACTCCACTCCGGTTGCCTTCGGTAAACGATCATGAAGTATAGGGTTTGTTAGTGGTTGTCCTCTAGCCCCGAAATATCTAAAATGACCCATTCGAATGTTGCCTCGGAAAAAGATATTTAAGGCTTTAGGATAATTACTAATATTTCCTAACATTGATTTTGTGATTGTATTTTTCCCTTCGAATGTCCCTAAAAAACTCCAATGACGATGCTATATATTTCTCAATAATGGGATAGCATTGTATAAAAGGAAAACGAACAGACCTTTTTCGAGTAGGTAGATTAGTTCCTAGGTACTTGCTCAAACAAACAAAAACTTTTTCATACCAACACTTTTCAAACAAAGTTTTCAAAAACAACTTCGTAACACTCTTGAGGACAGAAACAAGGGTTAATACGAAGTAAAACAAAACTTTTCAAAACAAGCACACACAAGAAGTTTTCAAAATGAGCAAGTACCTAAGAGCATGTAGAAAACCACAGATAGAAAGGGTGCTAACACCTTCCCTTTCTATAATCTACCCCTGGTACTCAGAAACATCTCGAAAAAGTTTTTTTCTGTTCTTTTTCCTTTTCCTGATTGGATAAAATAAAATTCAGTGGCGACTCTTGCTTACTGCGACATTTGCGAACAAAAAATGCAAACCAGTATTAACAGTCGGTTCTGCCACCGTATCACAGAACTGGTGACTCTGCTGGGGAGAAGAATATAAAGTGGGGTAAACCTTAGGATCTCGGTCATATTTAATTTCTTTCTCTTGATTGTCTTGCTTGCTTTATATTTATGGGAACTGTTTGGGTTATTTGATCCTACACCCGGATCGGGAAACACCTTTTAGGTAAGTAGCAATAAACTGTGAGGGAGTTGTGTTGGGGTATACCGACACGGTTTAAGCAGTAGCTACATTGATGTGGAACTTTGGTTGGTACCTGTAACTCTTGATTCAATCAGGGAGATGTACGGAGCCGCCGCGTGGTGTCATAAAGCATCAACTGACCTTAGAACCTTTAATTGCACAACTTGGCCAGTAGGATGTAGCGAGATGGCTAGATTTGGTGTATGCCCAAGGTCGACAGATACTCGATGCTACACTCATTGAGGTTTGACTTCTGAGTTTTGTTTGATTACGAGTCAATCATTGATTGAACAAGGCTTGGGGGAAAGATCGGTGATATTGAGATCCCTTTAGAACCCGGTTACATATTTATAGGACAGGTTGAACCAATCCAGCTTCAAGAGGGTATAACCTTAAAACTCAAGCAGGCCTTAAACCTAAGGACTTGGTGTGATTTGTCTATGTTTGCTATACATGTGATTTATCATGACATCATAAACATCATACCATAGCATATCATACTAACTGTTTCAAGGGTTTCTAGTGCTCATCTTTGCTCTGTTTTGTAGGATATGGCATCCGCTCGCAGGAATACTATTCAGATTAACCTAGTGAAAGTATCTCCCTAATTAAGGGACTTGGCAGTAAGGATTCCCGAAATCTCTCCTTTCACTAAAAAGCATGGTCGGTTGCTTAACTTGGTCACTGCAAAACCTGACGAAGAAATGTTGAAAGTGTTGTTTCAGTTCTTCGATCCTCTGTATCACTGTTTCACATTCCCGGATTACCAGTTGGTGCCTACTATGGAGGAATTTTCTTAGTTATTAGGGATACCCATTCTTGATCAGCTACCTTTCAGCTGTACGAAAAGACATCCCAAGCCTGAAGAAATTTCTAAAGCTCTATCCTTGTAACAATCCGACATAGTGACAAATTGGGAAACCAGAGGGAGTGTTCAAAGAATTTCGGTTAAATTTCTGTTCGAGAAGGCTTACTATTTTTGGGATACCCTGGATCTACAAGCTTTTGAAGAGGTTTTGGCGCTCCTTGTCTACGGGATGGTAGTGTTCCCTAATGCGGATCAACTTGTAGATGTGAGCATAATCCAGGTTTTTCTGTCTCGGAATCTTGTACCTACATTACTCGGGGATATTCTACACTCTCTGCATGCTCGCACTCTAATAAGAAGGGGGACCCTCCAATGTTGCACTCCTCTATTGTCTAGGTGGTTTATTTCGCACCTACCCATATCTACTTTGAAGAATGAACAGGATTAAAGATGGTCTCATGGACTGATGTCCCTTACGCATTCAGACATTCATTGGTGTTCACGGTTATCGGAAGATGTTACTATCATCGATCGTTGTGGTGAATTCCCTAATGTCCCTCTCTTAGGCATTAGGGGAGGAATCACTTATAACCATTGCTTAGCATTACGACAATTTGATTATGCGAGAAGGGATGGTCCTCATGATACACTTATTCAAGGAATCTCCTTCAACTATGAGAATGATGTTCAGGGTTACCGCAAAAGGTTCATACAAGCTTGGAGTATGGTACATAGGGTTGACAGCAAGACACTTGGGCATAATAATTCCATACCTCTCGAGCCTTATATCATATGGGTACGAGCCCCCGCTCAAACTCTTATGATGCCTTATCCCGCTATCCGACCTATGGTTATGGAACCAGTTGCCGAAGGAGACACTCCTCATCTTGTTCTTCATCCAGACATGCCAACTGATCACGAAGAGTTACAAAACTCCTTGGTTCAGCTTAAAGAGGAGCGGGATACGTTTGAAGCCCAATTTTACGCCAGCGAGAAGAAGGTCTTGGAACTCACTAGGCTACTTCATGAAGATAGGAATATCAACGCCTACATCGCGCCAAAGAGGATACGCTCATGGGAAACCTAGTATTCTTTTTATTCTATTTTGCTTAATTGTACTCTCAAAATACATTCTTTGTAACAATTCAAGTTTACTAATACAATTCGCATTTCTTCCTTTTTGTTTAAGCAAATTTGAGCCTTTAAGAACCCTTGAAAACATTGCATACATATCATACATATAATTGCATAACAGGATTCATAACAGGTTTCTCATCTCCTCTGCTGTTTATTTCAGCAATGGCTCTTGAACAAACTTTGAAAGATCTTCAGACACAGAACACGCAGTTCCAGCAAATGATTGTGGCTCTGGCCAAAGGACGGGAAGAGCTGAAGGCTCTGATTGTTAAGAAGAACACTAAGAAGACCAAGAGGACAGTTGGTGTGGCACATATGAGCAGAAGGTTCAGAGGGCCACCAAGACGTGTTGTTGATTTATCTTCTTCATCTAAAGAGGGAGAGAATCAAGAGGGTGAAGCCAGAGAAGAGGACCCTAGTCCTAAAGAGTCTGAAAATGAAACTGATGAGGAGCAGTACCCTCCAGCTGATGAAAAGTATAAGCAGTTAGAAGAGCGTCTAAGTGCTATGGAACTCCAAAATCTCTCTATGGGTTGGAACGAGGGTTTCAAGGATTATGCTCAGAAGTGGAGAGATTTGGCTGGAAGAGTTCAACCTCCCTTGGCTGACAGGGAGCTCGTGGATATATTTTTGGGAAATTTGAATGGGCCATTCTTCAACCATCTGATTGGAAGTTCATCAGCGGGTTTTACTGAACTGGTCTTAACAGGAGAAAGAGTGGAGGCTGTAATTCGAAGTGGAAAAATTCAGAAGGATGCCTCTTCTAGTGCTGCAAGGAATCCATTTGCAGTTAAAAAGGAAGTCAGTGTCGTCTATAACCAAAAGAATCAGAATCAAACCGAGCACCGGTCCAATGGTAGGGGTTGTTATGATTCCTAAACCTGCACCTGCTCAGCTAAGAGCAGAAAGACCAACTAGACAGTTCACTCAGATCAACATGACGTTGTCTCAGGTTTTACCTCATTTGCTGAAGTCCAATCTGGTTACTCTGAGGGAAGCTCCGAAGAATCCGAACACCACCTCTCCCTACTATAAACCGAATGCTCGTTGTGCTTACCATTCGGAAATTCCAGGCCATGATACCAATGATTGCTGGGCTTTGAAGAAAAAAGTACAAGATCTGATTGATGCTAAGGAGATTGAATTTGATCCCCCAGAGACTCCCAACATTATCACTACCCCTTTGCCGAAACATGGTTGGGGTGTTAATGCCATTGAAGAAGATGTGTTTGCGACTTCTGTGGAAGAATTGGTGACCTCACTCATGACTATCTAAGGGAATTTGTTGAATGCAGGTTTATTTCCGGGATGTGATGAAGGTTGCCACCTTTGTTCATTTCTACCGACTGGTTGCCCTTTGTTGAAAACAGGTGTTCAGTGCCTGATGGATGACAAAGAGATTATGTTTAAGAAGACTCATGTTCCGACTGTTTCCTGTGAAGACATTGCTATCATAACCGTTTTCGCCAATCCTCCCAGGGCCTCCGCTAAGAGACCCTTCAAGATTACATCAATTCTGAAGGTGACTCCATTGATCATAACCATGCCAGGGTCAATCCCATACTCCTCGGACAAAGTTGTTCCTTGGAACTATGGGGCCGACGTCTATTACCACGGCGTAAAGCAGGACATGCTAGCCATTAAAGACAAGATTGCTGAAAATGCTGATTCCGATATCATCAATATTGCCAGAACCAGTAAAATAACAAGAAGTGGAAGAGTGTTCTCCCCTGAAATTTATCCCCCGAAGACTGTTACCGGACCTATGATCATTCCTGTTGCGGTTCCACCCAAGACTACTACTGCAATTCCAGTAATCACTCCTGTTGACCCTCCCATCACCGAGTCAACCGAGACTCGAGGTAAAGGCATATTGATTGATCCTGTCCTGACAAAGGCCAATTCAGTAACCATACCAGAAGCTTCCAAAAAAGAAATGGAAGAAATTTTGAAGATAATAAAGAAGAGTGACTACAACATGGTCGAGCAGCTGGGGCAGACCCCAACCAAAATTTCTATGTTGGCTTTGTTGATGTGTTCTGAGGCCCATGCGAAGGCTTTGGTTAAGTTTCTGAAGATAGCTCACGTGCCACAAGAGGCATTTGTTGATCAGTTTGAAGATTGTGTGGCTAGTCTAACTGCCGATAATGGTTTGGGTTTTTCCAATGCGGATCTGACACCAAAGGGGAGGAAGCATAATGATGCTCTTCATGTTTCTGTTGATTATAGGGGCACGACTCTGGCCCATGTTTTGGTAGATACTGACTCCTCGTTGAATGTGCTACCTAAAAAATCTCTGGACAGATTGGACTGCGAAGGATTGACCTTGAAGCCTAGCAATATAGTAGTGAGAGCTTTCGATGGTTCAAAGAGGATGGTGCACGGGGAAGTGGATGTCCCTATCAAAGTTGGTTCCCAGACCTTCAACTCCACTTTCTACGTAATGGATATCAAACCATCATATTCTTGCTTGTTGGGACGCCCTTGGATACATGGGCCTGGAGATGTTACTTCTACCCTCCACCAAATGTTGAAGTACCTAGTAAGAGGAAAGATTGTCACTGTGCATGGTGAAGAGGAGTATATGATCAGTCACTTGAACTCCTTCAGGTACGTGGAAATGGATGGCGAGTTCATCAAGACTCCTTGCCAGAACTTTGAAGAGGTACCTCGGATTATGGCTACAGCAGAAACTACCGACAGTCCTTCAAAGGTCACCAAATCTCCCTCGAAGATGGCTTCTCTCAAGGGTGCACGAGCAGTGGTTGAAGAAGGTGGGTTTACCATTTGGGGTCAGCTCCCGGTTATTCATTACAAGTCTGACAAATCTGGTTTGGGCTTTACTATAGGTGCTCAAAAGGTTGTTCGTCGCGCTCGGGCTGGAGGACCTCCCCTACGCATCAGCAATCCTGGGGTCAATGCGCTTGAAGACAATGATGGTGATTCCGACATTGACAGCTGGATCTTCCCGACTACCAACGGTGGACTCAGTAACTGGACTACCAAGGACTTTGTACCGATTACTTTTGTTCATGAGTAATTATCTTTCTGATTTTTTGGATGTGTAATTTAAAAACAATATAAACTCTATAGCCATGTGTCTTACCCAGGGCACAATGGTTCTATTTATGATGGTTATCACATTTCATTTTCATATGACATCAATAATGCATTGGACGTTTGAATACAAATTCTGTGCTCTCTGTCTTTCTTTTCTTTTATTTTGTCTATACAGCTATGCTCTTACACACACACTCACATATCCAAATACAAATCTATATCCACTCTGGATCCCATTGATAATAGTTATACTACTGCTCATTATGACTTTGAAAATCCGATCAACCAAGCCAAGGACGAAGGTGAGGAAGATTGTGAGGTACCCGAAGAACTTGCTAGACTATTACAGCAGGAAGAAAGGGCCATACAGCCTCATGAAGAGCCGGTTGAAACAGTGAACTTGGGTACATATGAAGACAAAAAGAGGTTAATATAGGTGCAAATCTGGAGCTTAGTGTCAAACAGCAGTTGGTATAGATGTTGCATGAGTATGTTGAAATCTTCGCCTAGTCATATGAAGACATGCAGGGACTAGACACGGATATAGTGGTTCATCGTCTGCCAACTAAAGAAGACTGCCCTCCGGTAAAGCAAAAGGTTTATCGTATGCGCCCTGAGATGTCAGAGAAGATTAAAGCAGAGGTTATGAAGCAGTTCAACACAAGGTTCTTAGCTGTCACCTCCTATCTGCAATGGGTTTCTAATGTGGTTCCAGTACCTAAGAAAGATGGTAAAGTATGAATGTGTATGGCTTACAGAGACCTGAGCAGGGAAATCCCCAAGAATGACTTCCCACTTCCCCACATCGATGTTCTGGTTGACAACACCGCACAACACAAAGTCTTTTCCTTCATGGACGGTTTCTCTGGCTACAATCAGATCAAGATGGAACCTGAAGACATGGAGAAGACAACATTTTTTATACAGTGGGGCACTTTCTGCTACAAGGTGATGCCGTTTGGGTTGAAGAATATTGGGCCAACTTATCAGCGAGCTATGGTAGCTCTATTCCATGACATGATTCACCATGAGATAAAGGTTTTTGTCAATGACATGATAGCCAGGTCTCAAACTGAGGAAGAACATCTTGATCATCTACAAAAGCTGTTTGATAGGTTGAAAACGTACAAGCTGAGGTTAAATCCGAACAAGTGCACCTTCGGGGCAAGGTATGGTAAGCTTATGGGATTCATCGTCAGTGACAAAGGTATTCAAGTAGACCCTGCAAAGGTGAAGGCCATACAAGAGATGCTGGCTCCCCATACTGAGAAGGAAGTAGAGGTTTCTTGGGACTCCTAAATTACATTGCCTGATTCATTTCACATATGACTGCTACTTACGAGCCAATCCTCAAGCTTCTGAAGAAAGATCAAGTGGTATAGTGGAATGACGAATGCCAGGTCGCCTTTGACAGAATCAAGAAATACCTTAAAGAACCTCATATTCTGATGCCTCCGACTGGAGAAAGACCTTTGATAATGTACTTAACAATGCTAGATAATTCAATGGGGTGTGTGCTGGGGCAGCATGACGAGTCTTGTCAAAAAGAGCATGCAATATACTACCTTATCAAAAAGTTTACCGACTGTGAAACACGATACTTACTGCTCTAGGAAACTTGCTGCGCTTTGGCATGGGTTACTCGCCGACCGAGACAGTATATGTTGACCCACACTACTTTATTGATATCTAAGATGGATCCGATCAAGTACATTTTTGAGAAGCCCGCTCTCTGCGGAAGAATAGCAAGATGGAAAATGATCTTAACCGAGTACGACATCCAATACACAACCCAAAAATAAATCAAGGGAAGAATGTTAGCTGATCATTTGGAACATCAAGCCGTGGATGACTACCAGTCCATGAATTTTGAGTTCCCGGATGAGAACATCATGTTAGTAACCGACTGTGAAGAACCTGAACCAGATGAAGGACCTGAGGAAGGATCCCGATGGTCTATGTTTTTTGATGGAGCCTCAAACGCACTGGGTAACGACATTGGCGTTGTATTCATATCTCCCGAGGGCTGTCATACTCCATTCACTGCCTGATTATGTTTCAACTGTACCAACAACGTGGCAGAGTATGAAGCGTGTATCATGGGTCTTAGAGCTGCTATTGACCTAAGGATCAAGTTCTTGAGTGTATTCTGGGATTCTGCTTTGGTGATAAGTTAGATCAAAGGCGAGTGGGATACGAAACACCCGAACCTTATCCCTTACAGAGAACCTGTACTGACATTGCTGCCGCATTTTGAAGAGATCACCTTTGAACATTTCCCACGAGAAGAGAATCAATTAGCGGACGCGCTAGCTACTATGTCGTCAATGTTCAAGGTCAGGTGGGACAATGAAGCTCCTCGAATCACTATTGAGAGGTTGGATGAACCGGCATACTGCTGTGAGATCGATACTGAGGAGGTAGCCGACAAACCTTGGTTTCATGAGGTGAAAATGTATGTCGAGGCTCAAGAATACCCCAAAGGGGCATCTGTCAATGAGAAGAAATTTCTGAGAAGGTTTACTGCAAAGTTCTTCCTCAGCAATGGAATCCTCTATAAGCGCGATCATGACTCTACCTTATTGCAGTGTGTAGACAAGAGCATAGCAGAGAGGATCATGGAAGACCTACACGAAGGTACCTTTGGCACTCATTCCAGTGGACATACCATGGAAAAGAAGATCCTACGGGAAGAATATTATTGGTCCACTATGGAAGCCGACTATTATCAGCATTCTCGAACCTGTCACAAGTGCCAAATATATGCTGATAAGGTGCGTGTACCTCCAGTTCCCTTGAACGTCTTGACAGCTCCCTGGCCCTTTGCAATGTGGGGCATTGACATGATCGACAAGATCATACCTACCGCGTCCAATGGGAATCGCTTCATCCTAGTGGCCATTGATTACTTCATGAAGTGGGTTGAGGATGCCTCCTTTGCTACGGTTACCAAGAATGTGGTGGCACGGTTCATCAAGTATAACTTGGTTTGTCGTTATGGTATCCCTGAGAGAATCATCACAGATAATGGTACTAATCTCAACAACTCGATGATCACTGAACTCTGTAAACAGTTCAAGATTCAGCATCACAACTCATCTCCTTACCGGCCGAAGATGAATGGGGTTGTCGAAGCTGCTAATAAGAAAATTAAAAAGATCATACAGAAGATGACAGTGACATACAAAGACTGGCACAAGATGTTACCGTTTTCTCTCACGAGTACCGTACTTCAGCATGTATGTTTACAGGGGAAACACCTTATTCTCTGGTATATGGCATGGAGGTTGTCCTACCCATGGAGGTCCAGATCCCTTCTCTATGAATTATGAAGAATGCGGGTTTGAGTAAAGAAGATTGGATCCAGACTTGACTTAATCAATTGAACTTAATCGACGAGAAAAAACTTATTGTTGTCTGCCATGGTCAAATGTATCAGAAACGGATGATCAATGCCTTCAACAAGAAAGTCAGACAACAAGTGTATCAAGTAGGGGATTTGGTAATTAAGCGCATCATACTGCCGCAAGGTGATCCCAGGGGCAAATGGACTCCCACCTATGATGGACCATTTGTAATTAAGAACATATTTTTGGGTGGATCCATGATTCTAACTACCATGGATGGTGACGACCTTCCACACCCTGTTAATGCGGACATAGTGAAAAAATACTACGCATAATAAAGACCCGCTAGGTTGACATACCTAGGCAAAAATAAGGGCATCCCAGCGAACCAAAAGGGTTCAGGCAAAAATTAGGGATAAAAAATGAAAAAAATTGTACACCCGACAAGTTTGAAAACCCGGAAGGGCGGCTTGGGCAAAAAAGGGTATCCTGGTGGACTGAAAACCCTAAAGGGCGGTCCAGGAAAAAATTAGGGATTAAAGCGTATCATTACATCCCATTGGATCACCTTGCAATCAGACCTCAGTAATCATATATCAAGCTCAAATGGTACCGATCAATCCAGTCAACTTCGGACAAGATGAAAAGTGATGATATGCTCGAAGACATAGGGGCAATAGCAGAATTGAAACCCAATGGTATCACTACACATAGCTTTTTTCTTTTTGTACACAATTTCTGTAATAATTTCCATTTTTACAGCGGCATTCTCTTACTAGAGCGTCAACCTCCTTGTAAAAAACGCCTGTTATAGGCAAATTTCAAATCAATACAAAGCGTTTTTGAGTACAAAACTCTGTGTTTGCTTTTTCTATTTTGTTTTGCAAAAAAAATCCAATGTTTTATTCTTGACATATGCATTTGAATATGATTACTATTCACAAATATCTGCATATAAAACAGAAAGACAGTTACTAAGAACTCAAAGAAACTGGTACAAAACCTAAATACCAACAGTTACCCCGTCCATCATGGTACAAAGGGCAGAGACAGTTGGAAGCGAAGTCACTATCACATACAAGCCAGTGATACCTATATTCCCCACAGAGCCGAGACAACCAAGGTCCGACCTCCGTATCCCCAAGAAGGAATTCCTTCCCCAGCAGGTTCCTTCAGAAAGCTGATATCTGCATTCCCCAGCCAAGTTTTATAACCATGAGCAGTTTATAAAGCCATCTCCCGAGCAGAGTATTTCTCTGACAGCGGAAGCTCAATCTCCAACAGATCTCTTCTCTCTAGCAATGGGAAGTTCATCCCCAACAGAGTTTATTTCTCCAAATCAGCAGATCTTCCAACAGAGTATCTCTCTTCCCCATATAGTCATTCCCCCGCAGGATTATTCTCAGACAGAGTCTCCTCCGGCAGAATGTTCTCAAGCAGAATGGATGTAAATCCCCAGATAATCATCTTCGGTCATTATCCCCAGCGGAAACAAAGAACTCAACTCCTTATACTATCCATCAGCAGTCCAGGATATATTTTCCTCAGCTAGAGAATATCACAATATCATTGCATATCCATACATCATGGCATGTGCATACATATTATACAGCACAATCTCATTTATTTTGAGAACATCATTACTCAATACATCCCATACATCATGACATTACATACGACTAACTCTTTACCTTTCAGGGAAAGATGCAATCAAGTTCTCACAAGTTATATCTAGTTCAGTCAAACCGACACCAAGGTTTCTATTCCAATTGAAGATATTCCAACACTTTTCAAGATTTTCTCTGGTTCAATCAAACCGACACTAAGGTTTCTATTCTAGTTGAAGATGTTCTAAAACTTTCGTCTGGGTCAGCTGAACCGTCGCTAAGATTCTCCTGATTTCTACGCCAGTCAAAGTCAATCTGAGACCTTCCCCCAGTTTAGTCAAATCGATACTAAGATTTCTTTCCCGGTTGAAGACAGCTCGAGACCTTTTCCTGGTTCAGTCAAATCGACACTAAGATTTCTATTCCAGTTAAAGAAGCTATGAAGCCCAGAAACTGACCGGATAATAACTTGATTCCCCTAAATTACTGAAGCCTGGAGCACGACCATATAACGGTAAAAGAAACTGTGAAACCTGGAGCATGACCAGATAACAGTATAAGGTACTACGAAGCTTGGAATTCGACCAGATAGCAGTTTACTTGGTCAATTACTATTGAAGCCTGGAAACGACCAGATGTTAGTATGCCTTATATTCAAGTTGAAACCTGGATGCGACCGGATAACCACTTAATTCCTTTTGAAGTCTGGAGCACGACCAGATAACAGTTTTAAAGATTGAAAAGCCTGGAGCACGACCAAATAGCAAGTTTAATCTCATCTCCCCAGTAAGTCACTATAAAACCTGGAGCAAGACCAGATAGCAGTCAGTCTTATTATCCTTAGCAAATCACTGTAAGGCCTGGAGCACGACCAGATAGCAGTTCATTTTCATCTCCTCGACTAAGAGATGATTCCCCAGTAGAGTAACGGACAACTGAAGTTCCTAAAATTCCATTTCACCTAAGACAAAGACCAACATTCCTCAACAGATTCCTCCTCAACGACAGGAACAGGAATTCTCATCAAAGGAATATCTCGGGAAATCAACATCCTCTAGATGGCATCTTTAAGCCCATCTCCGACGATTCTCTGTCATATCTTCCAGATGGCATCTTTAAGCCCATCTCTGGTGACCTTCCGTCATCTCCTCCAAATTGCATCTGTAAGCCCATTCCTGATACTACCTACACAGTCCAGCACCATCTCAGACGAGTGTAAATTTTTGGGCACTCTAGTGTTCAATCATCTTCCACCTTTAGATTACGAAAGGCAGACAACCAATCTACTTCCTCGGGTTTAAGAAGATTGAACAGGGGAAGCCGTTGTACCCCAAAATTTGACCTCTCATTTTACTCAACACATGCCCATTGAGGTCCTCAACTGGCTCAAGGATGCCCAAGAGTTGACCAGACAAACTCTCTCCTAAGGCAACGTACCTCAAACTAGGGTTTCCATTTTCATCAGGGTATGGAAACTCCAAAGGTCCCAAATGCCTTCCATGGTCCCAATATGTTCTTAAGATCATCCATGTCAAATTTCATGCCTTTCAAAAGAAGTTTGCTCAAATTGCCCAGATTCCTGAAAATCAACTGTACTAGGTCAAAAGTCAACTGTGGCCCACATATAGTCAAACTTTAAGATTTTTGGTCAACATCAACATTTTGAAGAGGTATCCATAATTTAATCAAGGGTTGATCATGATTCCTCAAGGAATGCCCCCAAATTCATCAAAACCCAAGATCCTTGAAATGGTTAGTGAATATGGGTATGATGTTATGATGTTTATGATGTTATGTACAAGTAAATATACACAAACAAAGCAAACAAGTCCTTAGATTTAGGCTTGCATGGAGTCTCATAGGTAAGTACCCTCTTGAAGTTTAGTTGGCTTAAACCTGTCCTAGTAATAGTAACTGGGTTCTAAGGAGCTCAATATCACCGGTTTGTTTCTTTGGTCATTGTTTCAGCGCAAGCCTCTTTAATGGAGACCGAAATATCCCAAAAAACCAAACCTCAATGAGTGTAGTATCGAGTATCTACCAACTTCGGACTTCACCAAAGCCAGTCATCTCACTACGTCCTAAAGGCCAAGTTGGTCAAGTAAAGGTTCTAGAAGTTCATTAGTGCTTCATGACATCACTCATCGGCCCCGTATTCTCCTTGACTACTCAAGGGCTATCGGTACCCACAAATATGTCTCACTAACGTAGCTATTACTTAGACCATGTCGGTATACCCCGCACAATTTCGCAACGTATTGCTACTTACCTATAAGGTATCCCAAATTCGGGTAGAGGATTCAAACCCAAACAAATAACCATAATGTAAAGCAAACAAGTCAAACAAAGAAAGCAAGTAAATGTGATATAACCCTAAGGTAACCCCACTTTTAGTATTCTCCCCAACAGAGTTGCCAGTTCTGTGATACGGTGGGAGAACTGACTTGGGTGTTTTGCGTTTGATTGCAAATGTTGCGGTTAGCAAGAGTCGCCACTGACTTTTCTTTTATCCAAAAGGAAAGGTGAAAAAGCACAGGAAAGACCTTTGAGATTGTTTCTTGAGTTCGGGGGGTAGATTATGAAAATGGAAGGTATTAGCATGCTTTTCATCCATGGTTTTCCATGGGCTCTTAGTTACTTGCTAGATCACTTTCTTTTGTTTGAAATTATGCTTTGTGTGATTTTTTGAAAGTATTTTGTAAAGAGGCCATTGTTTAGGCAAACTTTATAATGATTCTCGTTCGTAAGAATGTATACAAATATGTTAATATTTTTGAAAATTTTTTCATGTTTGTAAGATGTTTTGAAAGTGCATGTGCTTGTTTTTTTTAAAATAGCAAGGATGTTTTGTTTTGAAATGGAGCAAGTAATTAGGAACATTCTACCTACTCAAAAGTATTTCATGTTCATTTCCTCTTTTCTTTGACATTGTTATCTTACCATTAATTTGGTAAGTAACTCTATATTTGGATGTAAATGGGACGGGTGTGAGTCATCGTATAAACATGATTAGCAATGTTGCAAGGTATCTTATCATTCTCTTTAGGGACTAAGATCATTTGAAAGGCAACATAGATAGCGACATCGAGGGACTATGATCTTGTTTTTTGCTAAGATACCTCACATGCGTAATATGGCCATTTGTAAGTGTTGTACCCCAAAATTTTCCCTCCCATATTTCTCAAGATATGTCAAGAATAATCTCCAAGTGACTCAAGTTAGCTCAAGAGTTGGACAATCAAATCACCTCCTAAGGCAGTCAATTCAAAATTAGGGTTTTGTGTTGCATCAAGGTCCTTACATCCAAATGGCCTCAAATTCTCCCCAATGTCCTAATATGTTTTCAAGTTCATCCATGTCAAATTTCAAACCTTGCAGAGAAAGTTTGGTCAATCAATTGCTCAAGAGGTCCAAAAATCGACTGTGCTAGGGCAAAAGTCAACTATGACCTACAAACAGTCAAACCTCATGATTTTTTTCCAACATTCTAATTTTGATGGATAATTCATCATTTTATCAAGGGTTGATCATTATTCATCAAGGATTTCTCAAGATTCATCAAGATTCAAAAGTTGCTAAATTAGGGTTTTGTAGGAAAAGTCAACTCAACTTTGACCAAGCATAACTTTCTCACACTTTATGAGAAATGACCCATCCAAAGCTCATTTAGAAGAGGATGAAATTTCCTACAATCCATCTTCACACCCCAAGATCAAGAAATGCACTCACAAAAAGTTACAAATTTGGACATTATAGGTCATTTATGAAAGTCAAAAAAAACACCTTTTTTTCCAAAAACTTATAACTTGAGCATGGAATATCAAAATGAGATGAGACCAAAAGGTTTGGTTATAGGACATCTCAATGTTTCTAAAAAGTCCAAGAACACCTCCAAAAGTTCAAAATTGAAGAAGTTATGCATTGTTGAAGTTGGGCATTTTTCCAAAATTGCCAAAAGTTAACTATCCCCAAAACTTCAAATTTTGTCAAAAGGGCCCACTTTTTTCCACTTGATTTGATCTTGTCACACCACACACGTGTCCTATCTTCAGTTTTATGTCCATTCATTAATTTTTCTATTTTATTTGATTTTTATTGAATTAATTCATTTTTAATCAATTTAAATCCAAATAAAATCTAAATATTAATAACTTATGATCTTTTTGAATGATACAACTTTCAATTATCATCATGGACCAGATCAAATCCGAATCAAGCCATGTTATGAACAAAATATTGGTTTTTGGCAAATTTGGAAGCTTTTTCAATGGAGAATAAAACCACATCTTCAATCATCAATGCCCATGGATTCAAAGCCCAAAACTAAACCCAATTCACTCCATTATACTCACACAAGGAAAAGGGACGAAAATGATAACCAGAAGGCTGCAAAAACCACAAGAACAAACTTGAGATAAAGCTTGAAAAAGTGTAAAATTTAAATCCATACTAGAGGCATTTTCAGGACCAAATAAGCATCCCAATCGCTTCCTGGAACTTCTCTGAAGCAGAACCAATCAAGATCGCATGCTCTCCTGCCTCCAAAAGCCCTGTAAGTGTCCCTCGAATCCACCATGTTCATAGATTCGTAAAGCTTCATTCTTGCATCCATTCTCAGAAACATTTGCATATTTGAATTCCTCACATCATTTATGAACTTTCTGCATTAGCCAATTTCATTATTATGCCTTGTATCGCGAAATGCCATTGTAGATTTTTCTAGGTTTTTTTCAGGGGTTTTAATTATAGGAAGAATTGGCCAATAAAAGGACCATGATTAGAACCGGGATGAAGAGGCGAGTAAAACCATGCCTCTAGATTGCATTTTTGTGACTCATGGTGTATTCTGGAGATGGCACAACATATAGCCACAGACGGTTATCTATTGGTATAGGTGGAAAATCTTTTAGCCACGGTCCCAACGACAGGGACGATGGCGTGGCGTATCCGGATTGGTTCGTTTGAATATGGCGCGTTTTTGTGTTATAATTCTGGCATATTAGTTTTTTCTCCATATAATAATCATTGTTTATTTCATTAACAATTAAACATAATAGCTCAGTTGGTGAAGGCTCTAGTGCATTGGCTAATGGGACCTGGGTTCGAATCCCAGGTCCCCAACATATTTGTTATTATTTTCCTTCCAGCATTCCAGTGTACCTCATGCATTGCAGCCTACTGTGGATCTCAAATTTCCAGGCGCCAGATGGCCTCCAGGCCAAATCTAAAGGCCAAGATTGAACGTGCACCATGTTCCCTAGTCAACGTGCCATGGAGAATTGCAAAGGTCAACCAGGCTTCCAGCGTGAATGGGCCTCAAAATGCTGATTTCACCTCCTTTCCAGGCCCAATACCCCCCTTGGTTATTTCTATCCTTTTTATATTTTATTTATTTAATTGTTTTGTTAATTATTATTTAAATCACTAACTAATTAATTTTTCCTCATAAAATCAGAAAACACAAAAAAAAAATTTATTTTTATTAAATTCATCATTTTATTTTTGTAAATAAATTAATTTAATTGATTTAGTTTTAATTAGGAAATAACATTAACAATTTTACAATAATTAAAAATTAATGTAGAATTAGGTTTTTTTTTACTAACTTTTAATTAATTTATTTTATTTCCTTAAATATAAAAAATCCAAAAATATTTTCATTAATTAATTAATTTAATTATTAACTTAGAGTTAATTTCCATAAATTCAAAAATAACAAAAAAATGCTTTCTTTTCAAAAAAGGGTCAAAACCCTAAAAATGCGCCGATTTAATTTTCTCGCACGCGATCCATATTTCCATATTGATGTAATTGCTTTCAGAATGTAATAGCTTTTAATTAGGACTTTTATTTTATCGCTTTATTTTACTTTCCGCAATTTAAATTTAAGGGTTGTCTTTGGCGATGTAAATACCCGACGCCTTGTAATAGTTTAGATTTAATTTCCGTAATTTAAATTCCGCAAATTATTAACCGCTAGATGTTTGATAATAGGGAATGCATGACAAGATCTAATGTATGAACTTAAAATCAACATAGCTCACCCATGACATGTACAAAGATAAATTAACCGAAATAACACACTCGCACATGCGCACTCTTAGGGTACACCTCGCTTGGTTGCCTTCGAACGTGGTCATTGAGTATAGGAAGTTTTAGAGGCCGTCCTCTTGTCCAAAGATCATAGTTGCCTCGAAACGGTTGCCTCGGAAAAATGATCTAAGACATTAGGGTTACCACTAAGGCGTCCCAACGTTGCTTTAGTGACCACACGTCCCTTAATCGAATTGACCCTTAAAACTCCAACGACGACGCTACCTACTCATCAATAGTGGGCTAGCATTGTCTAAAGGAAATTAGCACAGTTTAATTCCATTTTCGAGTAGGTTGACGGTTCTTAAGTAGTTGCCCTCTTTTAAAAGCAAAACAAAACTTTTCGCACTTACACCTTTTAAACAAAAAACTTTTTTCAAACCCACAAACACAAAGAAAAAGCAAATTTTTGAAAACACTGAGCAAGTACCTAAGAGCCCGTGGATAACCACGGATAGAAAGGGTGCTAACACCTTCCCTTTCTATAATCTACCTCCCGAACCCGAGAAACATCTCGAAAAAGGAATTTTTCTGTGCTTTTTTCCTTTCCTTGTTGGATAAAATAAAAGACGGTGGAGACTCTCGCTTACCGCGACATTTTGCGAAAACAAATGCAAAACGCGAACCAGCATTCCAAAAAACAGTCAGTTCTATTCCCACCGATCACAGTAAGGCAACCAAGTGGATTTACCATAGGGGTGCTTGTGCGCAAGTGTATTGTTTTTCATGCTTGGTTTTGTCTTTGATTAGGGTTTTCTAATTGATTGGTTTTAGTTTTTCCATACAAACCCTAATTACTAGCATTTGTATATAAAGCGATAAATTATGAAATTTAAAATTACTACGCTATTACAATACTTGTGAGAGGGGGTGTACAAATTACAAATGGGGATTGCAAGAAAATAAAGCCTGGTTATCTATTACAACCTTATTGAATTTTAATGGAAAAAATGTAAACATGAATCTTGTAGCAAATTTCCTCACGATTTCAGAAATGCAAAGCAATACAATTATAGGTCAAAGACAAGCATGAATTTTAATGGCCCTAATCTGAACCCTAAAAATTTCAGAAACTTCAATCTTAAAATTCTCTAAGCTCATGTAATATAAATGAAAACTATGGACATGGTTAGCTTCAGGGCAATGATATCTACATTTTTCATTCACAAATAAACCATTAATGATGCTTGTATGAAAAGTTCAAAGTTGAGATAACTTACCTTGCAAGAGGGTATCATGTTTTGAGTTTGAGTAACTTTTAGTGAGTTCCAATGATTGGATTATCTTCCTCAAGTTCCCAGGAAGCTAATGTGATGCTTAGCTTAAGCTGAAAGTGCCTGAGGAGTTCTGGAGAAGTCAAGGTGCAAGGTGCTATTTTTGAAAATGATGGATGATGATGGAGGTGTTACAGTGGTGTTGCAGGTGTTGGAATTGTTTGTGTATGTTATTTAGAAGTTTTTAAAAGTAAAAGGCCAAGAAACACACGAGCAAATTTTGAGATTGGATTCAAATCTCAAAAATGGCAAGTTTTGAAGTGTTTTTGGTGATTCTAAGTTCTTGGTCTTTTTAGGGATCAAGTATGCGTGGGATTTGTGGAAAATAACTTGTGTATGTATAAGAAAAAGGTTTTGAGTGCTTTGGAGAGTCAGAAGTACAAGTTACAAGCTAGTTTCTATGTTACTTGATTTTCAAGAAAAGTGGGAAAACAAGTTTCAAGAGGAAGTACAAGCATGGGCTGGGTGATTGTCGATGACACACAAATATGTGATATTTCTGGCTTGATATACACAAAAAATTTCTCATACTTTAGTTTAAATTAAATTATTTTATAGGTATTATGCAGGTATTTTTCTATTTTTGCAGATATGCATTAAGCTGGACACTTTGGAAGAAATGAAGAAAAAAGAGGTGCAAAACTAGCAAAAAGGCCAAAGGAGAAGAAATGAGCTCAAGCCCATTATACATGTGAGCATGTGGCCCACCTTGAAGAAGACCTTGACGATCGTCAAGGAGGCATGCCGGATGTCACGCGCTAAGAATGACCAAGTGACTATCGTCACTTGAATGTGACGAACGTCACAAGCCACTTACCCCACTTTCTTCGCATCCAACGGACAGAAACGCATTCAAATGTTAATCCAGCGGCTACCTATATTTTCTGACCCACTCAGTCAAAGAACCAAGGAATGTGACAAATTAATGGCCCTATTATTTCTCAAAGGAAGAAATAAACTGTTCCTACATTTTCGAGAATAATTATCACGCAAGACTTATAAATAGAACCTTAGACCACAGTAGAAATGGTTCTTCTTTTTGGGCAAGAAACTTTGGAGATTTTATATTTACTTTGAGCGAATATTCTTTTCAGAATTATTTTATTTCCCAGTTATTTCTATATTCCTTTCCAGCATTATTTTCTTTGTACGGTTAAATATATTCTCCGATCGAAGCAAAGCCTACAATTTGTGCAGGAGTGCTTCTATCTTCAGAGTTATTACCAGGTTTATGTTTACGAATTCTTATTGCTTTTTAATCAATATAATTATGTTTATTTTTGTTTTTCTCTTAAATTATTCTGTGATTTGGTTTAATATTATGTTAGGCTAGAATTCCTATACCGGTATGTAAAGTCACTCAACCAAGGGAACGAGTAACTTAGTTGGGATTATTTTTACTACGAAACTTTCTTTTCTGGCCTAAGTTACTATTTTTAATCATTAAATTGTTTTGTTACGGAAGTAAAAAAACAGATAGAGGTTAGGGTCAACAAAGCGGAAGTTTGAGATCTTTTAACTGGACAGTAGTAATTAGGCATTGGCTTAAAATACAGCGGAAGCACTTTAAAGTTAATTAAGATTTTATTTAGTTTTCAAAAAGTGTTTTTAACTCCTGCGGGATGGCGGAAGCGTACGTTAGGACTTAACTGCATAGCCTAGATCAACAAAACAACAATGTGAGACGAGGGTTTTAAAACTAAATAAGTTTTACTGAAAGCTGTTTTGAAAATATAAAGACGCCCAGCAGGTCGCTAGTTCCCGAGGTACGACTATTGCATACTGGTAATTACGTTAATTGATTATTAAAAATCCAATTTAATTTAGTATTTAGTTTTCCCTACAACCCAATCAAATATTCATTAGCTTTAGATTTGCGAAGTAACAATAGAAGATGGTAGATCGATTCATCAGTCTCTGTGGTTCGATATCTTTTAAAACTACACGATAAGACTTTGCACTTGCAGTCCGAATCATTGGATACATAAGTATAATCCTGATCAAGTTTTTGGCGCCGTTGCCGGGGACTGATTTAAGTCGATATCGCTACTCTTTTGTTACACAGTAGAGACTAGAGCAAAAACTTCTCTCTTTCTTCTCCATTTCTTTTCTTTTCTTTTCTTATTTGTATGCCAAACACTCGTTCGCAAGGCGAGCCTTTATACATACAAATCAATGATATCGAGCATTATCTCAGACTTAGACGCCACATTCAAGAGTATCATCTCTTGTATAACACTCAACCTCGTCAATCACTCGAACCTCCTATTTCTCGACCAAATGAAGAAATGGCTGCCAATCTTGCTCCGCGCCCACTCAAATCCTATGCCATTCCCTCACAAGATGAACCTCACAATAGCATTACTGCCCCTCCAATCGAGGCTAACAACTTTGAACTGAAACCCTCTTCGTTATCTGTTGTACAACAGAACCAGTTCTCTAGTGGGTCAATGGAAGACCCTAATCTTCATCTATCAATATTTCTACAGTACGCAGATACAATTAAGAACAATGGGGTCAGTCAAGAGGCAATAAGACTTCATCTCTTCCCTTTCTCTCTAAGAGACAGAGCAAGAGCTTGGATCCAATCTCTACCCGCAAACTCAGTCACTACATGGGACAAGCTGAAGAAAGTCTTTCTTGCAAGGTACTTCCCGCCAACCAAAACAGCTATGCTAAGATCTCAGATAAGCGATTTTAGACAAAAAGAGAACGAATCGCTTTTTGATGCTTGGGAATGATACAAGGATCTAATGAGACTATGCCCACATCATGGCTTGGAAGAATGGTTGATTATCCACACCTTCTATAATGGTCTCCTTTACAATACAAGATTAACGATAGACGCTGCCGCAGGTGGTGCACTTATGGACAAATCCTACATCGCTGCCTATGCTCTAATAGAAATCATGGCCCAAAACCACTATCAATGGGGAAGTGAAAGAGGAAACGCATACAAAGGTACTGCAGAGAAAACACCGACAAAAGGAGGAATGTATGAGATAAGCGACCTAGACAGTGTCCATGCTAAGGCAGATGCCCTCACCCTAAAGATAGATAATTTGACCGCAATACCTCCAGCCACCCTGGCTGTTATAACTCCCAATTGCGAAATATGCGGAGTACCTGGACATCTAGTTACTGAATGTAAGATCTTGGCAGGAACTCCAACTGACCAAGTGAATTATGCTCAAGGAAACCCTTACTCAAACACGTACAACCCTGGATGGAAAAATCACCCAAATCTATCATATAAAAACCCCAATGCGTTGTATGCTCCAACCCAAGCACCTGTCGTGCCACCTGGATATCAGAAAGCTCCTGCAAATGCTCCTAGTGCACCTAGAAAATCGAACTTAGAACTGATGATGGAGAACTTCATAGCTACCCAAGCGCAAACAAACAAAGACGTCCAAAATCAGAACATACACACTAATGAGCAGATAAAACAATTAGCAAACAAAATAGATGCTTTGGCCACCCACAATAAAATGTTAGAAACCCAAATCTCTCAAGTGGCCCAACAACAAGCACCTACAACTGCACCGGCTGATACATTTCCCGGTCAACCACAACCTAACCCGAAGAGGCATGCTCATGCCATCATATTAAGAAGTGGAACCGAGTTAGATGGACCGCCTAACCCAAGACTCTCAAATTAAAGTATGTATCAAAGGGCTGAAACACCAACTGAGAAGGAGAATCAACCAGAGAAACCAGAGGAAGACGAAGAAGATAAAGGAGGAGAGGCCAAAGAAAAAGAAAAAGAAAAACCTTATGTGCCTCCACCGCCTTATAAACCCCATATCCCATTTCCTGGTAGATTAGCCAAACCTAAGAATGTAGGGCAATTTAAAAAATTCGTAGAACTTCTGAAACAACTTAATATAACAATCCCTTTCACAAAAGCCATAACTCAAATGCCCCCCTATGCCAAATTCCTCAAGGAAATCTTATCCAACAAGAAAAAGCTAGAAGATAATGAAACAGTTACGCTTACAGCAGAATGTAGCACAATTATCCAAAACAAGATGCCCCCTAAGCTGAAAGACCCTGGAAGCTTCTCTATACCATGTCATATAGGTAAGTTTGTCATAGACAAAGCCCTATGTTATTTAGGAGCTAGTATTAGCGTTATGCCTCTATCCATGTGCAAAAAACTGGAAATGGGTGAACTAAGACCAACAAAGATGTCTGTTCAATTGGCAGATCGCTCCGTCAAATACCTAGTAGGAATCTTAGAAAACTTTCCTGTTCGGATAGGTCAATTATACATCCCTACATATTTCATAATCATGGACATTAGAGAAGACGAAAGTACACCTATCATCTTAGGAAGACCATTCCTAGCTACCGCTGGAGCTATCATAAATGTAAAAAAGGGAAAACTAACCTTTGAAGTAGGTGAAGAGAAATTCGAATTTATTCTGACACAATTCTTACAAGTTCCTCCCATAGATGACACATGTTATCTGGTAGACATCATGGACGAATGCGTAAGAGAAATTGAATGGGAACCAATACCTTGTTCCGAAACCATGAAGATTCCCACACCTCTTATATTCGAAGATAACAAATGGTGTCCTGAATATCGAGACGACAATCTGAGTGAATGCTTAGCTCTGACACCCGATCACATGCCTTGTCCAAGAAAACCAACATTGGATCTTAAGCCATTACCCAAGACCCTCAGATATGAATTCCTTGACACCGAGTTAAAACGACCTGTAATAGTCAACACGGACTTAGGACAACATGAAACAGACAAATTATTACAAGTCTTAAGAAAAAATATCCATCCGCCTTGGGATACAACATTACAGATATCAAAGGAATAAGTCCTTCCATTTGCATGCATCGTATTATGCTAGAAAATGACTGCAAATCTTCTAGAGAACATCAACGAAGAATTAACCCAATATGGAGCACCGTAGTTAAAGATGAAGTTAAAAAACTTCTGAACGCAGGAATCATATACCCAATCTCCGATAGTCAATGGGTAAGCCCAGTCCACTGTGTACCAAAGAAAGGTGGTATAACAGTAACAACAAACAAAGCAGGTGAAGTTGTAGCGGAATGAATTATAAGCGGAGCTAGAATGTGTATTGACTATAGGAAGCTAAACAAGGCCACTCGCAAGGACCATTTCCCTCTACTGTTCATTGATCAAATGCTTGAACGATTAGCTAAGCACTCTCATTACTATTATCTAGACGGTTACTCAGGATTCTTTCAAATTCCTATCCACCCTGATGACCAAGAAAAAACAACATTCACATGTCCTTATGGAACTTTCGCCTATCTTCGAATACCGTTTGGATTATGCAATGCTCCCGCCACATTTCAGAGGTGCATGATGGCAATCTTTGCTGATTTGATAGACAACATCATAGAGGTCTTTATGGACGACTTCTCTGTATATGGAGAGAGTTTTGAAGATTGTCTGATAAATTTGGAGAAAGTTTTGGAGAGATGTGTAAAAGTTAACCTCGTTCTGAATTGGGAAAAGTGCCACTTTATGGTCAAACAAGGAATCGTACTAGGACACGTTGTGTCTGAAAAGGGGATTGAAGTCGATAAAGCTAAGATCGAAGTCATAGAAAACTTGAAACCCCCTAAAACAGTAAGAGAAATACGCAGTTTCTTAGGACACGCCGGTTTCTACCGACGATTCATAAAAGATTTATCGCAAATATCAAAACCACTAACCACCCTCCTTATGAAAGACGTTGAATTTGATTTCGATGACAAATGCCTAAAAGCATTTAACGAATTAAAAACAGCTCTTGTATCCGCACCAATCATGCAACCACCTGATTGGAGACTTCCATTTGAAATCATGTGTGACGCAAGTGATTACGCAGTAGGTGCAGTTCTGGGACAACAAAGAGATAAGAAGCTTCATGCGATATACTACGCTAGTAGAACCTTGGACCCTGCACAGATGAACTACGCAACAACGGAAAAAGAACTTTTAGCCGTAGTCTTTGCACTAGACAAATTTCGCTCCTACCTAGTAGGCGCAAAAATAATCATCTATACAGACCACACAGCTATTAGATATTTCTTAACCAAGCAAGATTCAAAGCCGAGACTTTTGAGATGGATTCTGCTTCTACAAGAGTTTGATTTAGAAATTAAAGACAAAAAAGGTATCGAGAACGTAGTAGCCGACCATTTATCCCGAATGGAAAAGCTGACACCAGAAGAAGTACCTATTAACGATGACTTCTCGTATGAACGTCTGTTAGCTCAGATGGACTTAGGAGATGCCAGTGAAGAACCACCTGAATCAAATCTAAATCAACTGCTTTTAGGACTTGCAACACAAGCTGTTAGTCGTGATTCACAAGAAAGCCAAGACGAAATAAATAATGATATAAACGAAACCGTGGTCTCTGTCCGAACTAATCAAACCATATTATGGTATGCAGACATAGATAATTACTTGGCTGCCAAAATCCTACCCCCTGATATGACTTATCAACAGAAGAAAAAATTCTTTCACAATTTGAAACATTACTTTTGGGATGAACCTTTACTATTCAAGAGAAGTGCCGACGGTATTTTCCGACGATGTGTCCCAGAAAATGAAATTGAAAGCATTATTTCTCATTGTCATGATGCCCCTTATGGAGGACATGCAAACACATCAAAGACATGTGCCAAAATTTTGCAGTCTGGCTTCTATTGGCCAAATTTGTGGAAAGATGTGCACATAGCCATCCTCAACTACGACCGATGCCAACGCACTGGAAATATATCCAAACGCGATGAGATGCCTCAGACTGGCATTCTACAAGTCAAAGTCTTTGATGTATGGGGAATAGACTTCATGGGACCATTTCCGTCCTCATTCGACAACAAATATATACTTGTGGCTGTAGATTACGTTTCGAAATGGATTGAAGCAATAGATTCTCCAACAAACGATAATAGAGTCGTGATTAAACTCTTCAAAACCATTATATTCCCAAGGTTTGGTGTACCCAAGCAAGTCATAAGTGACGGTGGCTCCCACTTCATATCAAGAATCTTCGATAAACTCCTAACCAAATATGGGGTGAAACACCGCGTAGCAACACCATACCACCCCCAGACAAGCGGACAGGTGGAAGTCTCAAATCGAGAAATAAAACAAATATTGGAAAAAACTCTTGCCACGTCACGAAAGGACTGGTCAGCTAAGTTACCCGAAGCACTATGGGCCTACAGGACGGCGTTCAAGACGCCAATAGGTACAACACCCTTTAAACTCATCTATGCAAAATCATGCCACCTGCCTATGGAAATTGAACACAAAGCTTACTGGGCAATTAAAACTTTAAACCTAAGCTACACTGCGGCAGGTGAGAAAAGGATCCTCGACATAAATGAATTAGAAGAACTAAGATTAGACGCATATGAAAATGCGAGGATCTACAAAGAAAGGACGAAAAAGTTGCACGATAAACGAATCTCAAGGAACGAATTCAATGAAGGAGATGTAGTTCTCATATTCAACTCTCGTCTAAAACTTTTTCCTGGGAAACTCCGTTCACGATGGTATGGACCATTCGAAGTGACCAAAGTTTTCCTCAGTGGTGCCATAGAGATTAAAGGAAAATCCATGAACCTGTTCTTAGTAAATGGCCAACGTCTAAAACATTATTACAGTGTTGAAAATAAGGATTACACCGCGAGCTTAACATTATTAGAGCTACCACCCGAATTAGGAAACTAATTCACGTCTAAAAACATTGTTAAGCTAAAGACATTAAACAAGCGCTGTGTGGGAGGCAACCCACAAGTTTTTAATTTACTTTCTTTCAAATCTCTTTTTTTATTATTTTTTTTATTTTGCATTTTGATTATTACTTTCCGATTTTTTTCCTTTTCTTTCTTTCTCCCACTACATATTTTATTTATTTGCATTTTTCTTTTACAAATTTTAGTACCGACTCACAGGAACTTACAAGCTAAAACTCATTTATGGATACTATCATTTTCGCCACTGAGGCCCAGCAGAGGCGGTATGAGATTCTGGCTTAGCGCCAGATGAGTATGACTACGTACGTGCATGATCCCATGTTGACAGCTTTAGGAATCAGGGAGAGTGTATACTTCTTGTTCAACCAGATAGGATGGGAAGGGTTCCTTGCCCATAAACACCCTACACACCAACGCCTTACCTTAGAGTTCTTAAGCTCACTCATCTATAAACCCACACAAGGCCTAGGGCGTAGTAGGGGACAAATGTCCTTTAGATTATTTGGTTTCACCCACCAGTTTACAGTTCGTAGTCTAGCTGAGCTATTAGGATTCCCTAGTTCTTTAGATGCCTACATGGAAACCCAGGCGGACGACTACCTTAATTCTGAACTTAACCACTTTTGGAGGGACATAGCGGGCCAATATCCTGAGGACCCTGACCACCTTGATGATACTGAGATCCATAACCTTGCAATTAGGTATTTCCATCACATATTAGCTTTCACCCTTTTTGGAAAACCTATAAATAGACTCTCAGTTTCTAGGGATGAGTTATTCATCATTTACTGTGCTTTTCAGTCCAGACCAGTCATTGGTGCATCATTTATGATCGCCAACATGTCAGCTATAGCTCAGTGTACCCATGGCCCCATCTGTGTCGGCGGGCTAGTCACTATGATAGCCGAGGCCTTATCCCTACGGTCATCTCTGTCATGCCTTACGCCGTACGCCAGATACTATACCATGGATATCCCTTTTTGTTTTAACATATCTTTGATTGGTAACCTTAGCCCACCTCACTTCCAGCTGCTTGTCCGAAATGACCCTGTCTATTACTTCAAATTGCCTAGCCCTGAGAACACAAGTGTCTATACTAAGAAAAATTGGCTATATAACCTAGAAAAGACAGACGAACACGACCCTGAGAGGGAGGAGAGCGACCCGTTGACACCTACCAGTTACCATGACTATACACCATCGGAATACCCTACACTACCCCTTGTTACCGCAGCTGTTGACGTCCCTATGGTTGATCATGCACATGCTATCACGACACTGCAGACAGATGTTACTACACACCGAGGAGAGCTCGCCACTATTAAAGATAATGTCAGCACACTTCAGCGTGACTTCTTTCATTTCATGGATGTCGTCACAGAGCAGTTTGATCACATTTATCAGCATCTGCACGCTACTGCACCACCTCTAGGAGGTCCTAGTGCTTGATAGTTTTGTTTCTGTACCGCCCCAGTGAGGATACTGTTTGTTCTTAGTATGGGGGGTTTTTCATTATTATTCTTAAAACTCATTATGGTTTTATACTCATATTTTTGAATAATTTGTTAATTTTTGGTTCTAAAATTTCGATTATTTATTTATCTATTCATTTCATATCCATCTTTTTATTTCAAAGTATTTATTTATTTTTATACTATGCAATTTCTATTATTATTCTTATTTTTTTCTTATTTATTTATTTACCATATCATTCTTCCAATTCTACTATGTGTCACTAAATACCCCTTGCAAAAATACTACTCAAAGTATATGAATTAATTAATTTAATGGAACCATGCTACACTGCACGCGGTCAAAGAGGTCAAAGAAAGACATGCACGCATCACTTCACCCTGACGGACATCAGGAAGCATGTGACGAACGTCAGGGATTGTCCCTTTGACTCTGATGAGCGTCAGAGAACGCGTGATGAGCGGCAGAGCTTGTCTCCCACACTTTTCCTTCCCGTGACCGTTGAACAACATTGATGCATGAAATTTTGCTTTAAAAACCCCCACTACCCCATTTACTCCATTCATCCATAACTTCCATAACCTCTCATATTCAAAATTCTCCCATAAACCTCATTAAACTTCTTACTCAATAAAACCATCTATATAATCCTCTCTTCCATCCCTAGTTTCATCACTACCACCCACCTTCCATCTCTTTATCACAAATACATTTTTTCTATCAAGTTCAAAATCATGGCCGTCCAAAGGAATCCACCACACCAACCCGAACCCGACATGCGAAATCTCGTGCTCCGACAAGGAGAAAGAGGTGAAATTCAAAAGGAAAGGTAATCGTCGAGGGCTAACATCCACGAGGTTCGTCGACAACAACTGCTTGCAAGAATTGGGGTTGCAAACCCATATGCAAGGCTTGCTGAATAAAGCTGGCCTGAGCTTTATTAGCACGATGAACACACCAACTTACGAAGCTCTCACGTTGGAATTCTTGAGTTCATACGCCTATCACACTCGCGATGATGCCGATGCACACCTAACGGGAGCCGCTCAATTTCGGATGTTCAACCGAGAGTACACACTCAACCATGAAATTTTGAGCGACATATTTCATTTTCCCCGTGGAAATAATGTGCAATATCGCATTCCCCCGGAATTGGATTGGAATGGAAGTGCATACGCACTATGGGAGAGAATAACCGGCGAACCAAATGTCAATCCCGAAGCATGGTACGCCTCTCACATCCACAACCCAAACATTCGCTTCTTACACCGTGTTATGGAAAACACAGTATTTGGAAGGGCAAACAACAACAAGGTCAACACCAAAGAATTGTATGTTCTTCACTATACCTTTTCACAAAACCTCCGTCTTAATCCCGTTACTTTAATGATGGCCTACATTCAAAACCTCGTTACAAGAGACGGGACTACACCTTTTTGTATCGGAGGCATCGTCACCACCATCGCAGTTCACCTGAACTGGGGGGAAAGGATTCAACTCCTACCTCTGCTTCCAGCAGTTTATATGGATATTAATAACTGTAGAGCTGGCCGCCTGATCAAAGTGTGAGAAGCTGGAGGGTACTATCTAATGGTTAAGAATGCAAAAGTTTGTAGCGTGATCATGCCAAATCAAAATCGTACTAATTTGGGTAATCCAGATAACTGGATTTACAACCTGAACGCCCCAGAACCCGGAGAAAACGAGCAAGGAAATCAAGGTGAGGCCAACAACGCTGCCGCTGACGAAATCGAAGAAGAATTAGAGAAGCAAGAGCCCCAACCACAACAAGCCAACAATCCCGCCACCATCGACGCAATCTATGCCGCAATAATGCAGCAAAACCAGCTGTCCACTCAGTGCTACCAGAGCCTCGAGATGCGCCAAATCGAGATGATGACTCTCATGCAACAAATGCAGAGAGATCAAAACGACTACACTCGCAGGCATGATCAAAGTATGCTGGAATTCACCACAGGAATGACGGAAGATATGCGAGCCTTAACACTTCATGTTGACGACTTGCATAACATCATATCTCAGAGAGATGGAGGCGAATCTTCCAGACACGGTGGGCAAGCACGTCGAAGAGCGAGGACACGTGGCCGATACCAAAGACAAGAGGAGGAAGACTGATTATCCAGTTTCCATTTCCCCTTTCCCTCTTCTATCAATACATTAAGGACAATGTATGATTCAAGTATGGGGGTGGAAGTATTTCCCTTTTCCTAGTAATTTTTTTTTCTTTGTAATTTCCCTTCCGTTATCTTTATTTCAATAAAAAAAAATTTTTTTTCAAGTTATCTATTAAAGCAATTTGTGTTATTTTAGACTCCCCTTTCTTTTTTAGCCCTATAAAAACTTTTTTTTCACTCACTCAACAAGTACATAGACTGCAAGATCTTTAATCGTCAAGAATTGGGGCAAGATTAAGCGAAATTTCTACCGTCTAGACACTCTACAACCCCAGAGTATGATGGATCAGTTCAAGTACCTGTCATTCCAACACCCTGAGTTTAGTCTTTGTAGTAACCCTGAGTAGTTTATATTAGCAGTCAGCACCGTCTTAAACACAAACTACGCAGGAAGTCGATGAATATAAGTGGATGATATAATATTTCAGCAAAATATTGCAAGGAAACACACCAATTAAATTGGACGATCCTTACCCGATCGCCTAATCCAAAGGATGTAAACCTTACAAAGTAACATGAAAATTCATTTGATGGATGGTTCAGGAGCATCTGGTACTGAACTCGGTAGGGAAGATTACGGTCTGATCCCCCGCATCCAACCATTGAATTGAAAAAGGTTGCCACGTTATTGTGCCAGAAACCTCTAAAGTTTAAAAGGATCATAACCACTAACCGGTTGTTCTGCTATGTGCGTGTAAAGATAAAGGGCTTAATGTGATTGCGCTAGAATGAAAAGGGCAAAACAAGACAAATACTCGAGGTAGGCTATGATAGGACATGTAACTAGTTACGTAAAATGGGACTGTCTAGTGTCATTGACGTAGTAATGGAGCATGAATCGAGCCATCGATTTTCTGACAAAAACATAACGCATCTATATATTAGTTAATCCGAGTCATAACCATGCATCTGACCATGTTTAGAAAAACATCGTACTTAGCATTTGCTTGAGGACAAGCAAAGTTTAAGTATGGGGGAGTTTGATGACACACAAATATGTGATATTTCTGGCTTGATATACACAAAATATTTCTCAGACTTTAGTTTAAATTAAATTATTTTATAGGTATTATGCAGGTATCTTTCTATTTTTGCAGATATGCATTAAGCTGGACACTTTGGAAGAAATGAAGAAAAAAGAGGTGCAAAACTAGAAAAAAGGCCAAAGGAGAAGAAATGAGCTCAAGCCCATTATACATGTGAGCACATGGCCCACCTTGAAGAAGACCTTGATGATCGTCAAGGAGGCATGTCGGACGTCACGCGCTAAGAATGACCAAGTGACTATCGTCACTTGAATGTGACGAACGTCACAAGCCACTTACCCCACTTTCTTCGCATCCAACGGACAGAAACGCATTCAAATGTTAATCCAGCGACTACCTATATTTTCTGACCCACTCAGTCAAAGCACCAAGGAACGTGACAAATTAATGGCCATATTATTTCTCAAAGGAAGAAATAAACTGTTCCTAAATTTTCGAGAACAACTATCACGCAAGACTTATAAATAGAGCCTTAGACCACAGTAGAAAGGGTTCTTCTTTTTGGGCAAGAAACTTTGGAGATTTTATATTTACTTTGAGCGAATATTCTTTTCAGCATTATTTTATTTCCTAATTATTTCTATATTCCTTTCCAGCATTATTTTCTTTGTACGGTTAAATATATTCTCTGATCGAAGCAAAGCCTACAATTTGTGCAGGAGTGCTTCTATCTTCAGAGTTATTACTAGGTTTATGTTTACGAATTCTTATTGCTTTTTAATCAATATAATTATGTTTATTTTTGTTTGTCTCTTAAATTATTCTGTGATTTAGTTTAATATTATGTTAGGCTAGAATTCCTATACCGGTATGTAAAGTCACTCAACCAAGGGAACGAGTAACTTAGTTGGGATTATTTTTACTACGAAACTTTCTTTTCTGGCCTAAGTTACTATTTTTAATCATTAAATTGTTTTGTTACGGAAGTAAAAAACAGATAGAGGTTAGGGTCATCAAAGCGGAAGTTTGAGATCTTTTAACTGGACAGTAGTAATTAGGCATTGGCTTAAAATACAGCGGAAGCACTTTAAAGTTAATTAAGATTTTATTTAGTTTTCAAAAAGTGTTTTTAACTCCTGCGGGATGGCAGAAGCGTACGTTAGGACTTAACTGCATAGCCTAGATCAACAAAACTACAGTGTGAGACAAGGGTTTTTAAACTAAATAAGTTTTACTGAAAGCTGTTTTGAAAATATAAAGACGCCCAGCAGGTCGCTAGTTCCCGAGGTACGACTATTGCATACTGGTAATTACGCTAATTGATTATTAAAAATACAATTTAATTTAGTATTTAGTTTTCCCTACAACCCAATAAAATATTCATTAGCTTTAGATTTGCAAAGTAACAATAGAAGACGGTAGATCGATTCATCAGTCTCTGTGGTTCGATATCTTTTAAAACTACACGATAAGACTGTGCACTTGCAGTCCGAATCATTGGATACATAAGTATAATCCCGATCAATTATAAGTGTTAAGATCAACTTATCTTGAGTTATAAGACATGTATGATTAGAAGAGAACAAGTGCAAGGCTCAAGAACAAGTTTTATGCAAAAAGCTACTTTTTCAAAATGGCATTGTGCACTTTCTTCCCAAAATGGATATAAAGCATGGCCTTGCATTGAATGCTTGAATTGAGACCTCTAACAGCTGTGCAAGCAATTAATTATGGAGTGCCTAAAAAGTTTGAGGCCTGCAAAGTAGAGGTTATGCAACATAAGTTTGAATTTTGAATCTTGTTCATCACAAATGACTTGTAATTCAAGTGTGAAAACCCTAACTTAATCTCTTCGATTCTCCCTACTAAAAAATGATCTCAAGGAGTTCTTAGATATTTTGGAAAGCTTGTAATGTGCTCTAAAATCCATATTTGAATCAATTTTGAAAATTATCCTTGGAAATATATGAAAAAGTGCCATGAAGTTAGGTCGAAATCCTGACCAAATTAGGGCAAAATTTCACTAAGTGTTTTGTTTCATGACCATGTGTTCTTAAAATTATAACTTGAGATCCAAGAACTTTTGGAAGGAGTTGTGTAAAGCAATGTTGTAGATTTCATGGAGATCTACAACTTTCATGTTGAAAGTTTCTTTTGAATCATCTTGTATCATGGTGAAAATTTTTCTCAAACTAGTGAAAATTAAGAAATTTCCAACACTTGGAAAAATTTATAAGTTTAGAAATTTTAACTTTTCAAAATGAAATATTGAATTTTTGATTTCTTGATGAATAAGTTTCATATTTTGACATGCTTTTATGAATTGTGATCTTTGACATTTTGTTTTGACCAAAAAGTCAAAGTTTGACTTTTTAGTATACAGTTGACTTTTGATCAATTGACTGAAAATTCATCTGTCAATCCATTGGACATGAGCAAAGTTTTGAGCCATGTCAATAGGTCAAAATTATGCAATTGGACTCTTGAGATCATGCCTTAAACCAATTGATCAATTGCTAGGTCAAAAATCAGAAATTGCACTTTCCCAGTCAAAACCATAATTTTGACCATTTTGCCTTTTTGAAGATTTGATCAAATTTCTTGAGGAATTGTGATCCAAACTTGATCAAATGATACATATGAGTTTATAATGTTTATGTGGATCAAAAATTATGAATTTTGACTGTAAATTGGCCATAATTGACTTTTTCCCCAATACAACTGATTTTTAGGTCAATTGTTCAATTGACTGAGCAAAAGTGTGATCCAAAGCTTGAAACTTGACATGAGTAATCTTGAGGGTCCATAATGATCCATGAAAGTAATATGGGGCATTGTAATTTCAATTATACTTGTTCAATCTCAAACCCTAATTTTGGTCATCAGTGTTTAAGGAGGTGTCTTGAGCTGATCAACCCTAGTGTAGTCTTGAGCCAAATGAGATCTTGTGAGCAAATTCTTGATAAATGAGAGGGAAAATTTTAGGGTACAACACACAGTCTCATTTATTTTGAGAGCATTGTTACACAATGCATTTCATACATCATGACATTGCATACAGCTAACTCTTTGCCTTTTCATGAAAGATCAATCAACAAACTTCATTAACTACTTACATGACCTGATAGTCTTTCCAAAGGCTACATCTGGAAAAGGGATATTTCAAAAATTTCATCAAAAGGACATTCTCAAAGAGACATCTGCTGGTTCAGTTTAAATCGACCAATGATTTATCTTGATTCTTTTCCAGTAGACACTTTTTCTAGTTTAGTTTAAATTGCCCGAAGATTTATTTTGATTCTTATCCAGTTAAAGACAACCAAGACCTTTCTTTGGTTCATTTTAATTCACTCAAATATTTATTCTGATTCTTATTCAGTTAAAGTTAAGTACAGACATGTGCTGATTCAGTTTAAATCGACCAATTATTTATCCTGATGCTTTTCCAGTAGACCTTTCTCTGGTTCAGTTTAAATCACCCGAAGATTTATTTTGATTCTTCTCCAGTTAAAGACAGTCAAGACCCTTCTCTGGTTCAGTTTAATTTGCTTAAAGATTTGTTCTGATTCTTATCCAGTTAAAGTTAAGTACATACATTTGTTGGTTCAGTTTAAATCGACCAATGATTTATCCTGATGCTTTTCCAATAGACATTTCTCTGGTTCAGTTTAAATCAACCAGAGATTTATTTTGATCCAGTTAAAGATAATCAAGACCTTTCTCTGGTTCAGCTTAAATCGCTCAAAGAATTATTCTGATTCTTATCCAGTTAAAGATAATCATAGACCGTTGCTGGTTCAGTTTAAATCGACCAATGATTTATCCTGATTCTTTTCCAATAGACACTTTTTCTGGTTCAGTTTAAATCAACCAAAGATTTATTATGATTCTTATCTAGTTGAAGACAATCATGACCTTTCTATGGTTCGTCTTAAATTGCTCAAGGATTTGTTCTGATTTTTATCCAGTTAAAGATAAATAGAAACCTCTGCTAGTTTAGTTTAAATCAACCAATTATTTTTCCTGATTCTTTTCTGGTAGACACTTTATCTGGTTCAGTTTAAATCGCCTAAGGATTTATTATGATTCTTATCCAGTTAAAGATGAATAGACACCTTTGTTAGTTCAATTTAAATCAACCAATGATTTATCCTGATTCATTTTCGGTAGACACTTTCTCTAGTTCAGTTTAAATTGCCCAAAGATTTATTCTGATTCTTATCCAATTAAAGATAAATAGATACCTCTGCTGGTTCAGTTTAAATCGATCAATGATTTATCCTGATTCGTTTCTATTAGATATTTCTCTGGTTCATCTTAAATCGCTCATATATTTATTCTAATTCTTATCTAGGTAAAGTTAAGTACATACATCTGCTGGTTCAGTTTGAATCGACCAAAGATTTATTTTGATACTTCTTCCAGTTGAATTCAACATTTATTTTGGATGGCATCTATAGGCCCATCTCTGAAAACTCTCCATCACCTCCAAATGGAATCTATAAGCCCATTCCCGGTACAATCAACCAACAACGTTACTTCTTGCACAGGCAAGTGCAAATTTCTGGGCACTTAGGTGTTAATCATCTTCTACCTTCAAGTCACGAATGGCGGACATGCAAATCTAATTCTTCAGTTTTAAGAAGATTGAAAAGGGGAAGTTGTTGTACCCCAAAATTTTCCCTCCCCTTTTCTTCTCAAGACATTCTTTCAAGGCTCCTCAAGTACTCAAGAATCTCAAGGGATAACCAGTCAAATGCTCCTCCAAAGTCAAGAGCCTACAATTAGGATTTTTATTTTCTCAAAGAAATTTGATTTCAAAAGGTCTCAAGTGTCTTCCATGGTTATCCTTAGGTCCTTAATAAGGTTCATGTCAATTTTCAAGTCCTACATCACAAGTTTGCTCAGTCAATTGCTCAGATGATTAAAAATCAACTATATTGGTCAAAAAGTCAACTATGGTTAACATCCAGTCAAACTTCAAGATTTTTGGTCAACGTCAACATTTTGAAGTGATATTAATAATTTGATCAAGGTTTGATCATGATTCCCCAAGGAAAGCTCTCAAATCATCAAAAGTCAAAAATTGTCAAGTTAGGGTTTCCTTAGGAGAAGTCAACTGAACTTTGACCAGACATAGATTTCACATACTTCATCAACTTTTCCCCACCCAAAGCTCATTTTAAGGAAAATTAAATTCTCTACAACTTTGTTTTTATACCCAACTCCAAAAAATGCTTCATTTAAAAGATATGAGCTAAAACATTATAGGTCATTTTCAAAAGTCAACAAAAGACACATTTTTTCAAGGCAACTTACATCAAGATAATATCTTCAAAAGATAAAATGATCAACATAGATATTATAGAGGACATATTTAGCTTTCTAAAAAGTCCAAGATCATCTTTAAAAGGTGAAAATTAGGCAAGTTATGAGTTTCACAAGTTAGGAGATTTTGAAGAAATTCATGAAGTTCAAATTGGGCAAGTTTGAATTTTTGAACTAATGGGCCTAGTTTTTGAGGTTCAAACATGTTCATAACATATTAGAGGACCTCTAAGTCCTTTTATACATGGATTTGATTTTTTATTTATTTTTTATCTTGATTTTATTTAATTTAAAATAAAATAAATTAAATAAAATCACAAAAAAGCATGGTTAAAGCATATGGGCTTGGTCTGGTCAGTTTTGGGCCCAATAATTCGTGCAAGACCAACACAAGATATCCAGGTTCATTGAAAAAACAAAAATGGAAAGGATATGGCAAGATTAGAAACAATTTATGTTTGATATTGGTTTTAAAAGGGCCTTTATGGTTGATTCATTACCATGTATATCTACTCATCTCCTCCCTTTATATAATGGACAACAAGTTAGAAGCAAGAAAACACATGATAGCTGCTCAAAGGAATACTACAAAATTCTCAAAAATTCTCAAAGGTGGTCAAACCCGTAACCTCCATTCCATCCTCTCTCAAGCAAAACAGAAGATCCATTCATCCCCCTAAGGCTTCCAGGAGTTGAACCGGACTCGTAATCAAGCTCTTTCACGTCCAGAACACCTTATCCAATTGTACCGGTTCTGGCTAAAAATTTATAAACCTTATCTCTTAAAGCATGCATTGTTGATCGATTTCATGTATTCATGCGTGTTTGTGATGAAGTTTAGGATAGGTCTGACGTAATGCATACGAGCTTTAAGGCTTAAAACACGGGTTGCCATTGTTAGGGTTTCAAAGCTATTGAATGTCGATTTGAGTGATGCAATAAGCTTCAGACCGAACCAATCGTACCATTGAAATCGTAGGCCCCTAATTATGTAATTTGGCTTATTCTTTTTTGTTGTTCCATCATTTTTTGCAGGTTTGAGATATGGAGTAGCCGGAAAGGATGACCGGAGATTGATTATGATATCCCTGACATTCGTTGACCCCGGCGAGAGAATGTGTGGCAGGAAGCAGTATTTTGATTGATTTATTCAAATAATTAGGGACCACTTAATGTGCATGTATTTTCTGATCTGGACTTAGCTCTCATTTTATATTATTTTGTTTTGTTTGAACTAATGTAGCGAATAAGTAAAACAGTCCAGTTGTAGCATGTATGTCTTAAAGGCGTACCTCCCCCATGTCCTGGGTTTGATCCAGGCGTGAGGCAGTTTTTATTTTTCTAACAATTTCCTTTTAGATCCATTGCGTATAAGGATTAACCTGCGCATGGTATAGCTCTCATCTGGGCCATCAGATCCCCAACTCCAAGATCCAACGTTTCCAGAAGCGTAGGCGTATATTAGACCCCCAAAGAAGATTAACAATGTATTGAACGCATCTCCTGGGCTCAGTTTTATTTGGGCCTAGCAGACTTTGTTTATTGCACCCCCTCCCCTAAAATTTTTTTGCAGCAGCCCATTTACATTTTTTAATTATTATTTATTATTTCATTTTCTATTTTATCTTTTTCTTTTCTTTTAATAACAATTTATTTTAATAAAAAATCATAAAATCCAATAAAAATTATATTTAAGGTTTACTTTAATTAACTTTTTTTTACAATAAAAATTAATTAATTTAATCATTTTGAATTTATTTTGCTAATAAAATTTGGTTAGAATTAGGTTTATTAATAAAAAAAAATTTATAAATTAAAAAACAACAAAAACATTTTTCTACTTCGAATTTTAGGCTTTTTCTGGATGTCTTCCCCCTTTTCATTCTCTGCGCATTTATTTATTTTCGCATCATCATTTTCCATATTATTGTAATTGTACAAAGAATGTAAAAGTTTAATTCAGGTTATTGTTTTTCCATTTTGGTTTGTATTCCCCCCATCCCGAAGCAATATAATAACATAGTTTAAATTCCCGAATCTTTATTTTGTCTGTACATATTTAACTGCTAGATGTATGCTTAATAGGATTGCATGATAAGATCTAAAAGAAAATGCTAGAAAACCTAACATCCAAGACAAATATAACTGAAACACAACACACTATGCACACGCGCACCTCTAAGGTACCTCCACTTGTTCCCTTCGAATAAAAAGTCATGTCCCTCAAACGTGGGGACGCTTTAGCAAATTCCCTCCAATACAAAAATATTGTAGTCCCTCGATGACCCTTTCGATTTTGCCTTTGGTAAATGATCTAGTCCCTTATGATAAAATTGCTAAAGCGTCCTTACGAGCTGCCTTCATGACTGTACGATGACCCTCACCTTTTCCTCAAAACATCCAATGATAGGGCTACCCAGCAACTAATGGTGGGATATCATTATCTAAAGGAAAAGAGGAAAAGAACAAAGATCTTTCGAGTTGGTAGACAACTTGTAGTTTCTTGTTCACAAAACAAATCATTTTCTCACACGTACACTCTCTTTTTCTAAATATTTCCAAAGACAAAGCGCTTTGTATGCATTCTCAATGATACGAGAATCATTATAAAGTTCGCCGCACTAAGGTGTCTTTTCAAAAATATTTTCAAATACACCAAAAATCATTTTCAAAGTGAGCTAGCAAGTAAGAGCCCGTAGATAACTACGGATGGAAAGGGTGCTAATACCTTCCCTTTCCATAACCTACCCTCCGAACTCAAAATCTTTAAAAAGGTCTTTCCTGTTCTTTTCACCCTTTTCTTTGTTGGATAAAAGTAAAGTTGGTGGCCACTCTTGCTAACCGCAACATTTACGATAAAATGCAAAACCAGTAAAGTCAGTTCTCCCACCGTATCACACAACCATAATGTGTGATCTTGGCGTATTGATAATATGAGATGATTAGAGGTCTTAGGAGCAAAAATTAGGGTATAACAATGGAAAATTGGGATTGTAAGGATTTTGAGGAGATAAGTGGTTTAGGATGTGCATATGGAACACATGTTTTGGTGTACACGGTTTCAAAGGTGGAGTGAGGGAAACTGTGTGAGGGGCCGTGAGTTGCGAAGGTTTGGTGTGATTTGATTGGTCATGAGAAGATTAAGTGGGGATTCTTGAGTGATGTGAAGGATAAGGAAAAATCTTCGAAAGGGGTGAAGGCACGTGAAAGGATAGGTTTAGGCTTTTCAAACTTGGGCATTGTGAGCTATCCAACATGCAACGATTGGGATGGTAAAATCTTTTGACCGTTTGTAAGAGTGGGGAACAATTGGATGTTGGAAACTGTGTTGGGACAGACTTCATGTGGATTGGTGAGTGGAGGGTTTGGCATTAAAGTAACATTATCAGGCTTAGAGTGAAGAGTTTGTGAAGTTAAGTCATTCACTTTCAAAGGAGAAACACCAAACGCTTCTTTCTCTCTTTCTTTTTGTACTTCATTTTTTATGCAAACCATAGTCCTCTTTCTGGTTACTTGTTGAGTGTCCTTCTTCAAGTAAAACTCCTTGAGTCTTCTTAAGGTGATTACCCTGTATGGTCTGTTCGAGATTGAAGGGAGAGATGTTATTGAAGGATTTTGATTCAGTCATGAAAACATCAAAAATCGTTGGTGGAAGATGATGGATCGAGGTTTTTTATTTGTCTCCATGGAAGGGTCAAGCAAGGCACACATGCACGACTGGGTGGACCTTTGACAAAGAAGGGAGATCAAGTTCATAAGCGACAATGTTGATTCATAGGATCACGGTGAAAGGGCCATAAAAATGCTTTGAGAGCTTCAGAGACAAGCGTTTAGAAATTGTTTGTTGGTGGTATAGTTGTAGATGAAGGAGAAAACGGTCACCCACTTGAAAGGTGAAGTCGATTATGTGTTTATTTTATAGTTTTTCCCTTCGCCATCAGCTTTTAATGAGGTTCCTTTTAAGATGACTGAAAGTTTCTTGTCTTTGTAGTAAAGAATCTTCCACGGGAGCAAGAGAGGTGGAGGCAACCACATAATCAAGGATTGAGGGTGGGTGTGGTCCATAAAGGCTCTGAATGGTGTCATTTGTATGGAAGAATGGAAGGATGAGTTGTGCCAGAACTCAACTAGATGCAGAAATTTAAACCATTTGCACGGATGGTCACTCACAAAACACCTTAGGTACGTTTTAAGGCTTATGTTAACCACTTAGGTTTGTCCATCTGTTTCCGGATGGTATGTTATACTGAACTTTAGTTTTGTGCCTTGTAGTTTAAACAGTTCCCTCCAGAAAGAGCTTAGGAACAAGGGGTCACGATCATAAAATTGCACAGTAGCTAGATCTTGCGTAGTAAATTGTGTAGGGAGAGCAATGAAGTGACAATATTTTGTGAGTCTATCAAAGATGACCCATATCACTGTATGGCCAAATGAGTTCGGAAAATTTGTGATAAAATCCATGGTTCGTTCTTCCCATACATTATTTGGTGTTGGTAACGGTTGAACCAATCCTTTGTTTTTCTGAGTTTGATACTTTTTGTGTTAACAAGTTGAAAAACATCTGATGAATTCTTTAATGACTGTGTACATTCCTGGCCAAGAAAATGAAGCACTTAAGCGAGCCAATGTCGATTTGACCCCCGAATGACCCGATGCAGGGGTGATGTGGAACTCATCAACCAAAGCGGGGCGTAACTTGTCACCATGAGGTATGAATATTTTGTTTTTGAAAAACAATAATCCCTTTGAGAACTTGTAAAAGTCTTGACCCTCTGTTTCTTTCTGTTGAAGTAATAGCCTGGCTCTCAAATCTATGGCATAAAAGTGGAGGAGTGTTGAAGCGGTAAAGTGGTAAGACAAAAATAAGTATTTATTTAGTTTTATCATATCGTCTCCATAGGGATTAGTGAGAGGGAAAAACTACCATTCGACAGTCTCAATCCTTCTAAGTTTGGATTTTGGTTTGGAAGTAAAATGCGGAAAAAGTAAATAAAGCAATTAAACAATATTAATATTCTACGAGAATTTAATATGGAATCGCATTTCATTTTATCCATCAAATACTTAAACTCGTCGATCAATTACACTCGACCTAAATTACTCGTCAATACCATCACATATCGTCCACAACCTAGATTATGTCTAACCCAAATTGAAATAACAACCATGTTATCTCGGAGGATATTTCGCGCGCAACTCGATAACACGGAAGCATTAAGCTTCAACACACAAGCAATTATCAGGACTAAACCATATGTCTAGAGTCCATAACCGAATAGATATTCATTCAAGTAGAGATTCAGAGAGAATATGTCTATGGCAAACCCAACCTCCGCATAAAGCAAAAAACAAGAACAAACATTGATATTGATTTGTAAAAGAGATTTAATATAACCCCATGATCAACAAATGTACATACAATAAGAGTGAAAGTATACATATAACACCCACCATTGGAATGATACACGGGGAAGACGGAGAACAAGCGGAAACTTCTCACGGTGTCAACACTACCTGAGATAACCCATAACCAATCAAAAATATGTAGCACCCAATGATGTTTCCTAAACCTCTAAACAATCAAAATTGGATCAGAGCCTCTCCAAAGGGGAAAAGGGTGATAAAAACCCTAAAAAAATGTGTTCTAAGCTATTTATACAAAACTGAAAAATGCAGAGGGCACTTAGTCTCAAATACCACGCTAAGCCCGCTCTCATTTATTCACTGAACCGCCTTAAAGCGTGCTAAGACCCAAATATCGGGCTTAACGCCAAACTCACTGCCTCTGCTCTAGAATCCACGCTGGGAATGTGCTAAGCGCGACTTGAAGCACTTTTACTTCTTGATTTTGTCCAAAAATTTCCTATTCGGAGTCGTGCCTTTGACACCTTATTCTTCGATGCTCCAAATACGCAACAATACCTACAAAAAGACATTAAAACTATCAAACAGTACATAAATTAATCGAAAACATAATAATATGCAAAGTATACATATTTACAAACAAAGTGGAGATTATTCAACGAATATTAACAAACAGGAGTCGCTAAGTGCCACAAAACTATATAAAAAATAACTACATTTTGGCACTTATAAAACTCTCCCCATCTTAACTTTTTTGTCATTAAACAAGGCCAGACAACTCAAAGAATAAAAGTAACAAACCAAATAATCATGAATCAACAAGTTTTTAAAACCGAAAACAAATGTATGTTTCAAACTAAAAAAACATACAGGCAAAGTAAATACTTACCATAATCTTACAACGACAACATGTAAACGAAATGAATCATAAGTACAAAAATCATACTAAACCTTATAAAACAAAACAAGCTTAATCATGAATCACGCCTAGAAAAAATTCATCGATAGATTAAGAACACACAAAGGTGGGGAACATTGACACTCATCCACAATCTTGCAAACAATAGACTAAGTTATGCATTCATCCAAAAACTCATATTGAAAATATAAAGGCTAGAATCACAAAGGGATTTTCAAGGTTGTAATGTGGCTTGGTTAACAAACAAGGGGTAATTCCTAAAGCTAATCGAAATGAAAATCTAAGGGAGTGATCTACTCACAAAAGTTCACATACAAAATTTTGATCAAACTTCTTCATAATCCCAAACTTCACAAACCAATCACATACTTATTAACACAACATTATTCTACTCTTTTTATTTTTCTTTTTCAAAAAATTTTCAACTTTTTTATTTCTTTTTCTTTTCTTTTATTTATTTTTATTTTTATTTTTATTTCTCTTTTAAAACCTCATAGAAATCACAACATAAGCACCTAAACATTGCTCTCCACAACTTGAATTCAATCATAACATAATGTGAATACTCACTACTTTCTAAGGCAAGGTAAAAATTAAAACCAAAAGCAATTGTTGAGGGTTCAAGAACAAACAAATCAACATCTATACAAAAAGATGAACTAAACACTCTTAGACAAGCATTTAGCAAAAACAACATGGACATTGACAAAAAGCTCAAAAGGGTTACAAATAATCACACACTCACAAGGTGAATTGACTATTTGGTTAGGTAGTTGTGCTCAAAAGGAAAAAAAAATACTTTGATTACTTTCACGCAATCAACATAAACAAAAGATTAAACATAAAAAGTCTAGCTAAAACAATAATTGTAGCCTCCAGCATATATGATTAATGGAAAGTTTCCTCACATTTATGGGTTAAAAGGGAACTAAAGTGATTCAATCAAAAGCAAGTAATGCAAATTGAATGAATGGTATAGTAATTATACAATGATAAATTTCCTAAACATGTTATGCTATAGAAAGTGATAAACGAGTACCTGGCGTGTACCAACTTTGAAAACTATCATTACCATACATTTGCAAGTTGAGACACTCAAACTCGGACAATCACCTTAAAATTCTTCAAGTTACCGGACCAAAATTGAGTCCAAACAACAACAACAAAAGAATTAGAAAAATAACTTTATCATGTATTAATCTAAAAAGCCTAGGTGGCAGAGGGAAAACAGATGGCCAAGTGAAAGAAAAAGAGTTCACTGGCGCATCTCAGCAGAGCGCGCTAAGCGCCAAAACCCGTGCTAAGCGTGCTACACCAGTAGCAGAAAAATAGGACAACAATCTTGTAGTTCTAAAGCAACCTCCATAATCACCTACACAATCTCAACTACACAAATAAACAGAATTTACACACATACACACTTCCTCGAGCTAATAAAATCAAACTCTCAGAAGTTTAAACAAGTTGAAAAGTGAATATTTGACATTTTAAAATAGGTCCAATTTTAACTTGTTTAAACAACAATCAACACACTACCTAAACTAACACAATGAAAAAAAATAAAACATGCTTATTTTACGTTGTAAGCTCGACACCTGTTATTTACAACCATTTCACATTGCTTTGGATGGGCCAAATCCTTTCACTCCTGCCTTTGCTTAAATCTCTTCAAGCTCTAACCGAAACTATACACCTAACCACACTTTTGGCAAACATGAAACAAAACAAGTATACTATATAAAAATATACGAATCAAGTAAATGTATAAAATAAACATGTATGGAAAAAATATACAAATATACAATATAGACATATTTACGAAACTTAGAAAGCAAAACTATCACGATGTAGTTAATATCAACACCAATCCCCGACAACGGCACCATTTTGTTGACACGGTAAAGTGGCAAGAAAAAAGTAAGTATTTATTTAGTTTTATCATATCTTCTCCACATGGATTAGTGAAAGGGAAAAACTACCTTCTATAGTATCAATCCTTCTAAGTTTGGATTTGGGTTTGGAAGTAAAATGCGGGAAAAGTAAATAAAGCAATTAAAAAATCTTAATAGTCTAAGAGAATTTAATATGGAATTGCATTTCATTCTACCCGTCAAATACTAAAACTTGCTGATCAATTGCACTCAACCTAAATTACTCGTCAGTACCATCACATATCGCCCACAACCTATATTATGTATAACCCAAATTGAGAGAACAACCATGTTATCACGGATGTGATTTCATGCGTAACTTGACAACACAGAAGCATTAAGCTTTGACACACAAGTAATTATCATGACTAAACCCTATGTATAGAGTTCAGAACCTAATAGATATTCATTCAAGTAGAGATTCAGAGTGCATATGTCTATCGAAAACCCAACCTCCACATAAAGAAAAAAACAAGAACAAACATCAATATTGATTTGTAAAAGAGATTTTATACAACCCCGTGATCAACAAATGTACATACAATAAAAGTAAAAGTATACCTAAACACCCACTGTTAGAATGATACACATGAAAGACAGAGAACAAGTAGAAAATTCTCGCGGTGTCAACACTATTCCAGACAACCCATAACCAATCGACAAGATGTAACACACAATGATGTTTTCTAAACCTCTAAACTATCAAAATAGGATCATAGCCTCTCCAAAAATGAAAATGGTGATAAAAATCCTAAAAAATGTGTTCTAAGATATTTATACAAAACTGAAAAATGCAGAGCATGCTTAGCCCCAAATACCATGCTAAGCCTTCTCTCATTTATTCACTAAACCTCCTTAAAGCGTGATAAGCCCCAAATACCGGGCTTAGCGCCAAACTCACTGCCTCTGCTCCAGAATCCGTGCTGGGAGCACGCTAAGCACGACCTGAAGCACTTTTATTTCTTGATTTTGTCCAAAATTTGCCTATCCAAAGTTGTGCCTTCAAGACCTTATTCCTCGATGCTCCAAATATGAAACAATACCTACAAAAAGACATTAAAACTATCAAACAGTACATAAATTAATCGAAAACATAAAAATATGCAAAGTATACATATTTACAAACAAAGATAGGATTATTCAACGAATATTAACAAACAAGAGTCGATAAGTGCCACAAAACTATATACAAAATGACTACATTTTGGCACTTATCACGGAGGTGGGCCAGAAGGTTAGGGACAGCCGAAGAAACTGCCATCAGGAGTGGTGGTTTAGTGACATAATTTCTGCTGAGAGCATCTTCTACTAATTTGGAGCGACCATGTTTATAGAAAATCTCAAAATTAAACCCTTGTAGTTTTGAAGCCCATTTCTGTTGTTCTGGGGTTTGAATTCGTTGTTCTAATAAATTTTTCAAGCTCTTTTGATCTACATAGATCTGATACTTCTGATCAATAAGATACTGACGTTATTTATTTACCACTTTTGTTACAACAAACATCTCTCTGACATATACAAAAGTGGACTGCATGCGAGGGCATATTTTTTTATTGAAGAATGCAATAGGGTGACCATCTTGGGGGAGGATTACACCAACTGCAACACCAGATGCATCAGTTTCTATTATAATTTTTTTTAAAGTCTGGCAAAGCCAGCACTAGCATGTCAGTCATTTTCTGTTTTAACTTTGTAAAGGTTAAACTAGCCTCTGTACTCCAACAAAATTTAGTGGAACATAATTAACCAGTGAGGAGAGTGGTAAGAGAGGCGTAGTGGCGCATAAAGTGTCTTTAGAATCTGGTTAGGCCAATAAATCCTCTTAATGTCGTAAGTGAATGTGGAACGGGCCAATCCAACATAGTATGTATTTTATCTAGATCAGCAGCAACACCACCTGCATATATAGTATAACCTAAGTAGTTAACTTTTCCCACTACTAAATCACACTTGGAAAATTTTGCAAGAAAAGAATTTGATTTTAACAAGTTAAAAATAACATCTAAATGAACCAAGTGATTGATTAGGGAAGAGCTATAAAAGATAATATCATCAAAGAACACTAAAAAAAACTGTCGAAGGTAGGGCCGTAACAAATCATCCATGGCTGCCTGAAAAGTAGAAGGTGCGTTAGTTAGGCCAAAAGGCATTATGAGGAACTCGTAGTGGCCGCCAAATGTTCAAAATGTTGTTTTATGAGTGTCTTCCGATGAAACTCGAATTTGATGATATCCCGAACGAAATATATCTTGGTAAAAATCTTTACATTACCTAACTCATCAAAGAGTTCGTCAATTGTAGGAATGGGGAAATAGTCTTTGACTATAACAACATTCAGTGTGCGATAATCAACACAAATCGCCAACTATCATCCTTTTTTTAATAGGAGAATAGGGGAATAGAAAGGGTTGTTACTTGGGATGATTATTCCTTCCCTTAGCATCTCTTGAAAAATAAGTCATAGCTCCTTTTTGATAATGTGGATAGCGATATGGCTTCACATTAACGGGTGAGGTGTTAGGGATAAGGGAAATGCAGTGATCATATGGACGGGTTGGGGGAAGGTTGGGGTGACCTTCAAAAACAGTTGGATACTTATTAATGAGGCTAGATACATGGGCGTCAATTGAGGCGGGAAGTGGGGAGCTACGGGATGCAGTTTTGGAAGGTATGGCTTTGTGGGAAGAGGGTTGAAAGGTCACGAGGTGAAAAGAGGCAATGGAATTCGTATGGATAAGTTATCGAAGTTAGTGGAAAGTAGTAAGTGTAGACAAAGTTTTAGGGTCACCAATAAGGGTGGTTGGGGTATTTTTTTTGGGTGAAGGTAATTGAAGGAATGGAAAAATCGGCATGAATTTGACCCAATGTTCGCAACCATGTCATACCCAAAACAACATCAACACCTTCAATTATTAAAAGCACCAATGATAGATTTAGCTAGGATAAAAATCAAATCTAAGCTATTAAAGGAAGACAAGTATAAAACAACGTGAACAATTCTTTCATAACCAACACTAGCAGCGACAATACAATATAAATACTAGGGTCACTCTTACTATAAATGGGCCTGGGACGAACAGAAACTAATTAAGAAATAGAAATAAAAGGTACTATTATTTGCACCTCCACTAATAATTGTAAAAGCCATTGAGCATGATTGGTTTCTTTTAATTCTTTTGGGCTTCGTTGTTGTTTGTGTATCACTTTGGTTACTTTAATGAATGAATGAATGATTAAAAGTATTTTATTTTAATGTAAAAGAATTATTAGTGAACTAAAGTCAACAAAGTTATAGAATAGTGAAGTCACTCAAGCCATTCCCCGTGAAGCCTATGATGCATTGGCAAAATTGAAATGCTACCCGTCAAAGGGTGAATGGCTTAATAGATCATCAAACCAAAATAAAATCCAGTTGCACAAGATGTTGTTGGTGCAAGGTAATGAAAGGGGAGAAGAAGAATGGTCGATGAATGATAACAAAGAGGACTACTATTGTATATCAAATAGAGGAATGAATGAGTTACAATATTGATAGTGTAGGTAGCATATTTATACTAAAATTGAAAATGCTAAAAGGCCCTATTAAAGAATAAGCATTGGGAATTGTAGACATTAACTAAATTATATTTCCAATAACATCCCTTAATTTAGATATTCTATCAGAAGCTAACAACACCAATTTCATCTCTCAAACAAAGAAATTGATCTATTTTAACTGCCTTTGTCAAAAGATTTGCAAGTTGTTTCTGAGTGCTACAGTGCAGAACTTCTAACACTCCTTTCTGCACTTGACTTCTGAGAAAATGATGCTTCGTCTCAATGTGCTTGCTTCTTCCATGTAGCACTAGATTCTTGGCAAGATCAATTACAGACTTATTATCAATCATCAGCTTTAGAGGTTCCTCAACTTCAACCTTCAGATCATGCAGGAGATTCAGAAGCCAAACAACTTGACAAGTAGCTACAGCACCTGCGATATACTCAGCTTCACATGTTGACAGAGCCACGACAGGCTGTTTCTTGGAACTCCAGGAAATGGGACCTCCCCGAAATTTAAACAAGTATCCAGAAGTACTTCTCCTGTCCACTCTGTCTCCACACCTGTCAGAATCAGAATAACTTACTAATTCTGATTCTGTCTTTCTTTCAGAAGGAAACAACACTCCATATCTCAGGGTCCCCTTGATATATATCAGAATTTTGACAGCAACTTGGAAATGAGACCACTTTGGATTACTCATGAATCTGCTAACCAATTCAACTGCATAACAAATGTCAGGTCTAGTATTACATAAATACCTTATAGAACCAACCAACTGTTTGAAGGTTGTAGAATCAACAGAATCACCATCAGAGTCAGAATCCAATTTTTGATTGGTTTCTGATGGTGTCACATCAACTTTGCAATTCTGCAGCTTAAATCTCTTCAGAAGTTCTAGTTCATGCTTTAACTGATGCAGAATGATACCCTTCTTCGAGTACAAAATCTCCATCCCTGGGAAATATGTCATTTTTCCTAGATCTATCATCTCGAACTCATTCATCAGAACTTCTTTGAACTTTTCTATATCTTCTGGGTAGCTACCTGTTAGCAAGATTTCATCAACATAGAGACACACCAGAATCATATTGTTATCAGAGTGTTGTACATAAACTCCATATTCTATCTCACATTTCTGAAACCTCTGCTTCTTGAAAAACGAATCAATTTTCAGATTCCAAGCTCTAGGCGCTTGCTTCAGTCCATACAGAGCTTTATTTAACCTGTATACCATCCCTTCCTGATTCTTTTTCACAAATCCAGGAGGTTGTGACACATAAATTTCTTCCTGTAATGGGCCGTTCAGAAATGCAGATTTCACATCCAGATGCATTAAAGGCCAATTTCTATTTATAGCTAAAGCAATCACCAGTATGATTGTTTCATGCCTAGCTACATGCGCAAACACCTCAAAGTAATCTAGCCCAAGTTTCTGAAGAAAACCTCTAGCTACTAGTCTAGCTTTGTGCTTGCCAATTGAACCATCTGGCTTAAGTTTCAACTTAAAAACCCATCTGACGCTAATGGCTTTTTTCTTATCTGGAATTTTAGCCAATTTCCAAGTTTTGTTCCTTTCTATTTCCTCAAGTTCTTCTTTCATGGAATTAAGCCATTCTTTCTTCTTGAGAGCTTCTTCAATGCCTACTGGTATATAATCTATTAATATGGCACACTGAACGACTTCTCCTATAGATTCAACTTCATTATCCTGCAACATGTCAAAATCTGCAAACCTTATTGGTTTTTGTCTGATTCTCTATGGTCTTTGAGCTTGTTCTGAAGCTGCACCAGAACTACTACTTTCAGAGTTACCACCTTCAGAGTTTTCCCTTCCAGAACTATGATCACCACCAGATTCTGGATCATCATCAGCATCTGGATCAGAATCAGATCCATTTCCAGAATCTTCTTCTAACTCATCTTCAGAATCTAATTCATCTTCTGAACTTTCTAAAACATCTTCAGAGGATAACTCTGGTGTTGGCACTACACCAGAATCTAATTGAGATTTTTTCCAATCCCATGCTTCAGACTCTTTCACCACAACGTCTCTGTTGACTTCAACTTTATTAGTTTCTGGACAATAAAGCTTATACGCACCTGTACTGTGGTACTCCACCAGCAACATTACTTTGCTTCTATCATCCAGTTTTTGTCTTCTAGCTTCTGGAACTTGTTGGTAACAGACAGAGCCAAACACCTCCAGATGACTGACACTCTGCTTATCTCCAGTCCATTTCTCTAAAGGAACAACTTCCTTCACTTTCTTTGTTGGACACTTGTTCATGCTGATGTGGCAATAACTTCTCCCCATAGCACGTGAGGTAGCTTTTTCTCTATCAGCATGCTTCTGGTCATATCAAGCAAAGTTCTATTTCTTCTTTCAGAAAGACCATTGTGCTGAGGATTATATAGAGCAGTAACCTCATGTTCTATTCCACTCTCCTCACAAAACTTCTGAAACACTGTAGAGTTATACTCACCTCCACCATCCGTTCTCAGAATTTTTAACTTCTGACCACTCTGCTTCTCAGCCTTCACTTTGAATTTCTATAACTCAGTAAATACTTCATGTTTGAACTTGATGAGTGTTACCCATGTCATTCTTATGAACTCATCCACAAAAGACACAAAATAATTGTTTCCTCCAAGTGAAGGTACTGGAAATGGTCCACACACATCAGAATGTACTACTCCCAGAGCATGCTTCGCTCTGGGGGATACTTCTGATGTAAATGGCAATCTAGGTTGTTTGCCTTTCATGCATATCTCACATGACTTCTCAGGCTTCACAATCTTCGAAATACCATGTACAAGCGTCTTAGAACATAGATGCCCTAAGCTTCTATAATTCAAATGCCCCAACCTCTTATGCCACAACTTACTATCACCTTCAGCGCCTTCTGCACTAAGACATGTTATTTCAGTTGTTTCTACATTTACCTTGAATGTTTTGTTGCCTCCTTTTTCATACTTCATAATCAACTTCTGATTGGAATCATACAATGTCAGAAGATTATTTTTCATAACAACTGAGAAACCTTTCTCAATCAGCTGACCTACGCTCATCAGATTGCTTCTAATACCAGGAACATACCAAATGTATTTGATCAAAATGTCTTTCCCATTCTTCACTCTAACTCTGACACCTCCCATACCTTCTGCATTAAGATACTTATCGTCAGCACATCTGATCTTTGTTCTCCTTCTAGAGTCAAAGTCTGTCAGCCATTGTTTGTTTCCAGTTAAATGATTTGAACAGCCAGTGTCTATATACCACCAATCTTCTGAGCATTTTCCATCAGAATCATAAGCCATTAGTAGTACAGGTTCATCATCGGAGTTTCTCTTAGCCATATTTGCTTCTTTTTATTTCCTTTCCTTGTTTGACCTACAATCTTTGGCAAAATTGCCAAATTGTTTACAAGAGTAACATTGAACCTTCCTTTTGTCATACCTATCCTTTCCTTTATGATATTTCTTATCATCAGAAGTTGAGGCTTCTGACTTCTGGAATCTATCACCATGTTTATTCTGCTTCTGGTCTTTCTTGACAAAATAAGCCTTCAGAGCTTGCTCAGCTTCCCTCTCAAAAGTTCTCTCAGACAGACGTAACTCATGTGCTTCTAAGCTGCTTTGCAATTCTTCTATTCTCATGGTTTCCAGATCTTTAGAATGTTCAATAGAAACAATAATGTAATCAAATTGAGGAGTAAGCGACCTCAGAATCTTCTCTATGATTACCTGTTCAGACAGAGTTTCTCCACACGCCTTCATCTCGTTAGTGACCAAAATCACTCTGGAGATATATTTAGAAACTTTCTCACTGCTCTTCATGTTCAGGTTCTCATATTTCTTTCGCAGGGATTGAAGCTTCAGCTTCTTTACTGATGCGTCACCACCGTAACAACTCACCAGTAAATCCCAGACCCCTTTTGACGTTGTTGAATCAGCAAAATTCTCGAACACACTTTCATCCACATATAGAATAGAGCTTTCTGGTCCCTCTTCCTCATCATCCTCTCAGTAGTTCTCTTCTCTTCAGTTGAATCTGCTGCAGCTGGTACATAACCATCTGTAACCAGATCCAGAACATCTTGTACACCAAACAGCACACGCATTTGTATCATCCATATGTTCCAGTTTTTGCCATTAAAAACTGGAAGTTTGGTGTTCAAACTACTGTCTTTACTCATTTTAAACCTTGCACGAATTTTTCATATCTTCAAACACACTGTTTCCCAACCCACATAATCAGATTATGTTCAGATTTTTGTTTAAGATTTTAAAAAAATGAACCAAAATCAAACACACGGCTCACAAACACTCGTGTTTCCCAGGAAAAACAGAACCAAGTGCTCTTGACACCAATTTGTTGGTGCAAGGTAATGAAAGGGGAGAAGAAGAATGAGCCATGAATGATAACAAAGAGGACTACTATTGTATATCAAATAGAGGAATGAATGAGTTACAATATTGATAGCCTAGGTAGCATATTTATACTAAAATTGAAAATGCCAAAAGGCCCTATTAAAGAATAAGCATTGGTAATTATAGACATTAACTAAATTATATTTCCAATAGATGTTAATTCATTGAAACCTCCTCCCATCGGGTTTTCATGCAACATTAATACATCATTTTTTTCGACCAATGTCCGATCTGAATTTGGTTTTTGCATTAAGGGTGGGTTCAATAAGTTTGTGGCTCTCTATAATGACTAAATTCCTCATATCATTCTAACTATATAAGGAGAAACTTTAAAATTTCTTAAGTCTATGTAGTTAATCTGACATAAGTTTGGCAAATATCATATTCAAAGATAAAAATCTTGGCAAAAAAATTCAAAGATCAAAATCAATATAATTTGAAGCCCTTCCATCGACACATCAAAATTTGTGTCAATCATTAATAATTTTAAAAAATGGAAATTTCTACCCCATATCTCAACATTTATTCTCTTACCCCTACATTATATGACTTTTGGCCAAAATAACCTTGTTTAAATAGTTTATTTGTCTTATTTATTACTTTTTTACTCATTCGCATTTCAAGTTCTCTGAACCTCTGAGAGAAGAATTTTCATACCGAAAAACATTTACCAAATTATTCGGTCCACAATCACAAAACCATAAATCATATAGAAAGTTATCTGATTTTTAAAAATCACCAGGAGTCTTAGGAAAAGTCATCAGGTTCTTGAAATCCACCGGAAATCTTTTATAAAGTTATTTGGTTAAGTGGAATACAACACCAGATATCGTTCATAAAATTTTCCAGTTTGGTGTAACTTTTAGCCACTAAATATCTTTGATAAAGATTTTCGGTTTAATTTTTTTAAAATTTCTTAATGTGTTTTTTGTTTTTTGCCAGTGGTGCTAACACGAGGACGTGACAGTCGAATTCCAGTACATGTAGGTGTAGGACGGGGCGCTTGAGAGTTGTTGGTTGGAGAGGATGAGTATATAGTTGGATCTACATCTTCTCCACAACTGTTAGGGTTTCCAGAAGGGTCATACGATACTTCTCTTTTGGTAAAGTACGAGCAACATGTTGCTCCCCATTTATGGTTCAACGAGGTAAGCAAATACAATCACTTTATTTTGAACAATTTTTAATATTTAATTTTATGTTTATAATATATACTTTTAATTATTTTCAGGAGAGAGGTCCGAAGAAAAAACAGGGGTTTGCTAGACACAAGATCAAGCTTACAGGAAGACTTCCTCATTGTCTTCCACTTGAGATGCAGAGGTGAATGGATGAGTTTGGTTTATCTTCACTCCAGAGGACCAGTTTGATGAGGATAGACCAAAACTTGGTATCAACATTTACCGAGAGATGACATTCAAAGACATCGTCATTTCACATGCCATTTGGTGAGATGAGCATTACATTGAATGGTATTTTTTGTCTAATTTACATACCTATCAGAGGCTTGTTTAGGATCCCTCCAGATGTTACTAAAGAAGATGTTGTTGCTCTTGCTGTTGATTACTTGAGAGTGTCATTTAGTGAGGCAACACCATATGTTCGTTCTTATAAGGGTGCTTATAAGTGAGTGGATGCACGAGTTATTTCACACGTCATCAATTTTCTTCTAGATGAGACTATGCGCCTAGAGCTTATATGAGGATGCTAGTAGGTTCCACGGTTTTTGCCGACAAGATTTTTATGCTTATCAAGGCACTATATTGTTACTATTTATAGACTTGGATGAATGTGGAAGATATAGTTAGGTAGAAGTTGCATTCATCACCCTCTATATATATCTCGGTGATGCTTCCATGTTTACTTGCAAGGAGCTCGATGGATATGCTACTTTGCTACAAGTATTTATTTTTATTTATTAAATTTTTTATCAATAGTATTATATTTATAACAATGTTGGAATCATGAGTACTTTTCAACTATTGGAAGAATATGAGAGAATTGGAAATGAGTTGATGGCTGTGGACTTCCTCAGTATATGGCATGGTCGTATAAGCAAGGAGCACTAAAGGTGGATGAGCTGAGACATGTATCGGACGAGCTGACACCTACTGGACATATGGAACCCATTCAAGGATCATAGAAAAGTGTGTTTATTTTACAATATATGTCTGTATAAGGTGTGTTTGAAGTGGGGTGACACAATTTTTCCATACATCCCTAACAAATGTATACATCAGTTTGGATTCTGGTAGTATATTTCACCCCCACCTCTTGACTATATGACGCATAATATTGACATTGAGTGAATTGATTACCATACTAGCATCCTTTCCATGATTTGTCTAACAAAGGTGGTTACCACTTACAGATGTTGGATACTTATAATGATGTTATCATATTTCACATCCTCGGTTGGTACCTCATCTTTGGATGAACAGAGAAATGTGTCATTTCCTGTTTATGACGTAGAACCATATGATCCAAGTTTGGAACATGTTTTTAACTTGCTTCATTTTTAACTCCAGCGAGTTGGTTCTAAAGAAGATGGTCCACATTTTGTTAAATTATTTGAAGAATTGCACATTTTTCGTAATAGTTTATTCATGTTTCTACTTTGCATATGTATTAACTTGGCAATTATCTTTTAATTTCTCATTTACATGTTAACTTGAGACATATGTGTTGTACCCCAAAATTTACCCTCTCATTTTTTATTCAAGATATTATCCTAGGTTTTCTCGAATACTCAATTTGGCTCAGAGGTTGATCAGACAGATTCTCTTCCTAGGCAGTAAGTCAACAATTAGGGTTTGGCGTTTCTCAAAGAAAATTGATTCTTCAAGATTTAAAATGGTCTTCATAGATCTTCATGTCTCTTCAAGGATGTTCAAGCCGAGTTTCAAACCTCGCATTGCAAGTTTGCTCAGTCAATGGTTCAGACGACTGAAAAGGACTCCATTGACCCAAAAGTTGACCTTTTGCGAGACCAAGTTCAAGCGACTGTAACTTCTTCATTATTCGATATTTTTGAGCGGTTCTTCTTACGTATGACTCTCCTCGATGTTATCTCCAATTTCTCTTCACAAATCAAGAGCTGATTACATGTTGAAGATCACCAAAATTCAAATGTGTTAGAAGTCACTTCATGGATTTTTGACCTAATCTTAACTGACTGTCGCCTAGTTTCTAAGAATTATGATTTCCTCAAATTACGATATATTGCGACGATTATCTCGGCATACGGTCATAAGTGATGTCGCTCACGAGTTTATTTTCAAAGATCAAAAGAAAATTGCATTGGGAAGACCTTGAAAGTTACCAAATCGTCTCAAGTCATTTGTTTGATTTCGAATATTCTTAACCATAATTTGTTTTCCTCAGGACTATGTTTCTCATGGTGAAGTTTGTTAATTCTACAAGAATGGTGAATGTTCTTAAAGCACATTTGTTTGGCAATGAAGTTCTGCTCTAATCGAGCACGGCATGCGAGTTCATTTTGAGTGCAAATTTGATTTGGACAAGAGGTGAAGATTAAGACTGCCATTTAGATAACCAATTGTTGAGTTCGAGTAAACCAAGTGGAATTGAATTCTTAAGCATTGTTTTGTTCAAGAATTTGATTGGAAGTTTAAAATATAAGGCGGAGGGTTTCATTTGAAATACAAATTACAAGGGTGTTGGATTTTCTTTAAGTTCAAGTTACGAAGCAAGATACATATTCAAATCATGCAAGTAGGGAATTTCATTTTTATCAAGATTCAAGAATGATTTCCATACGATAAATTCCTAATTCATAAAATTCACTCAAGTTATGTGTTCATTACATTTTTGGGACAAATTACAATTTTTGTTTACAAAGAAAAAAAGAAGAATTAAATGTTTCTTCTTCAATTTTATGTTGCTTCCTCTTCAAGAAACTCATCCGCACTCTTTGCTAGCCATGGCCTTTTCATCTCTCAACTTCGCGTTCACCGTCCAATTCTCGTGTTCATGAAATAAGAAAAAAAAAGGAAGTTAGCAAGCATGGGAAATTCAAGAATTAATTGCTAAAACAAGTTTCAATACTCATCATTAGGGTTTGTATGTCGAATCAGATTTAGAGGTTGTTTGTTTTAATCATAATCCCTCTCCTCCCATTCTTGCAAATCACAAGGTTGGACCTTGATTCACAAGAAGGAAAAGCAAATTTGCAAGCAAACAAAACAAAGGCAGGCTGTTGTAAATATGGAAGCAAGAACAGGCTGCAAAACCAGCAAACAAAGAAAGCATAGAAACAGCACAACATGCAATAAATATACCAAACATACAACAAGAAATGCAAACAAGTCAAACTGCCCAAGGTAGCATCACAAAAACAACAGCAAATAGGCTGCAATGTAGCAAACAGTAGAAAACAGGCTGCAATGCAGCAAACCTGCAGCAAACCTGCAACAAGCCTGCAACAGTATTACAGCAGAGCAGCAAAAAGAAGGCAACAACAAATATAAAAAAATAGTACAAGGCAAAACATCAAGTTAGCTTGCTCAACACACCAAATTATATCATCACTTTCCTAAATACACAAACCCTTCAGAGATTATTGAGTAAAAAAGAAAGTTTGCTTTATATCATAGGAAGATAAAGAGGGAAAGAAAAGGTCAGAAAGATATCACCTGTACTGCTGTTCCAAATCTGCCAAAACCTGTTGCATGGACAACTAAATAATACAGCCTAAAACCCTGCAAAATGCCAAGGTCAGCCTTGTCCAAACTCAGCCCAAGTGTTGCACAAAAGAGGCAACTTAAAACCTTCTACTCAAATGATCAAAGTCAGCTTTCCAAAATTGTTCAAAAAACCTCAAATTCCCCCCCCCCCCCCCCCCCCCCCCCACTTTTTACCTTGTTTTCATTATAATACCAAGGGCTTTTTCACAAAGCAGAGGAGGCCAAGCAAAATACAAACCAAGCCAATAAACAACACAAAAACCATAGCCAACAAATCAAGAGTAAGAAACACACTGAAGAAAAAGTATACAGAACCTACAACTATAACGCTTCTATTGTCACCAATTCAGCAGAAGAAGAGTACAAAGAAGATAAATATCGGCATGGAGTATTGAAGAACACCGTACCTAATTGGAATCTCGTCTCTGTTTTTTCTGTTTCGCATATTCAAGGCCACTACAGGTAATATCTCTATTGCCTATATGATATCCACTTGTTTAAACTGGTTTTGAATGTCACCAAGTAATCAATGTTTTGCTGCAAAAAAGAAACCAAGAGTTTCATGAACATTTTTTTGAAGACAGTGAGAAAATAACATTTTTTGGGAACTTATAAATTTCACATAAATACAATACTCCCCATAAGTTTTTTACCTCTGTTAAACTCCGCTGAATTCGCATTCTCCCTATTTACTTCAATCGTGTTTTTCCATCGACTTGGAGTGGTAACCAACGCTTTGTCAAAAAATAGTCCTCGCTGCCATCAATCCCACACCTCAAAAGTAGCCAGGAGCCAGTAAACAACGTTTAGCAAAGGATGAGAAATCCAAATTGAAACCCCTGTTCTGCCTTTGAACGATGCTAGTAGGAGAAGAGGGTTTAACAAGTTCAAGAGTCTTCCAAAGCATAGTCTGGACCGGAGAAAGACCGTCAATCTTCTTCTTCCGCTCCGTTCGCTGCACCAGTCCGAAGACCACCCATCAACGCGATAACGCCTTTCTCTGTGACCTCATTCTCGTCCACGATTTCCCTATACCGGACCTGATGATGACAAACGATGTTGCTCCGATGGTGAATATAGACTCGCGACGAAAAACGACAATGATATTGGACCAAGATGAGAGTTTGAAGACGGCTAAATCATGGGAGAAGATGAGTAGTTCTTTTACAAGGATGGGAAGCTGGTAAGCTTGTTGGACAAGCGAAGAGATGAGGGAGTGTATCGTTGGGAAAGAGAGGTAGGGTTAGATTTTCTGAGTGTTAGATAATTGGGATTTTTTTACAAACCTTTTTTCCTCTTCCCTACACTAACCAGTGCCCATTTTTCCTTGTTTAGGTTTCTATTGCAACAACTACTTGGGCCTTACCATTAAGCACAGCAAATTGTTATCCCTTCAGCATCCTTCTCTACTTTATACCCCCCATACTAACTTAGGTTTGTTATTTCTTTCACTAATTTTTTTTCTCTTGTTATTAATCTAGTTTAGGTAGTAATCAATTAAGTAAAAAATGTTCTTTTTTTGACAATTTCCTTTATTTAGTTTAGTGTCAATTATAGAATTAGGACTCCATCCCCTTTTAATTTCTAAATTTTTTTTACATAAAAATATGTATAATAGATTAATATTTTTTTCTTCATAATAAAAAATACCAAAAAGACAAAAAATATGCAAACCATTTAATTTCTTTAGTCAATTATTTTCTTCAATAAAATAGAATTTTATTTTCTTTTCAAAATTTCTCACAAACAAAGATATCAAGAACTTTATTTTCATACTTTGTTAATTAATTTTTTTTACTTCAAACTTGTTGTAATTTCGATTAATTTCTCGATTCGATTTTTTTGTATTGTTTTCCTATTTGGACATTTAATTACATTGATCCATCCCCATTTGTAAATTTGTACCCCCATTCCCGAAAGCTCTGTAATAGCGTAGAATTTTAATTTCCACAATTTACTGTTTTCCATATACTGTATAGTAAATAGGCGTGCATGGCAAGATTCAAAATCAATCGCTAGAAAACCTAATCAAAGAGCAATTTAACTTGAATCAAATACACTTTTTCACACGCGCACCCTTAGGGTAACCTCGCTCGTTGCCTCGGAAACACGGTCATGTCCCTCGAATATGGGATGCTTTAGCAAAGACCCTTCGATAAAAAAGATCGTAGTCCCTCGATGTCCCTCGATGTTGCCTTCGGTAAAACGATTTAGTCCCTTACATAAAATTTCTAAAGCGTCTCATAAGTTGCCTTCTATGACTGTACAAATGTCTCACACTTGTCCCTTCACATACAACGATGGGGATTCTTATCAAATCAATGGTAACATAGCAACATCTAAAGGAAGAGGAAAAGAAATATTTAAGACCTTTTGAGTAGGTATATTCGCTCCTAGTTTCTCGCTTGCTCACAAAAAAAACATTTTATACACCAACACTCTCATTTTGAAACATTTTCAAAAGACAACACTTTGTATGCATTCTTATAGAAACGAGAACCATTACAAAGATACCTTTTTTAAAATCTCTTTTAAGAAAACACATTCCATAAACACCTATTTGAACTATTTTTTTCGAAACAACACTTTGTACGCGTTCTTATAGAGACGAGAACCATTACAAAGACGTTTTCAAAATACTTTCAAAACCCACACCATAAGCACATTTAAAATAAAAAAGTGATCTAGCAAGCAACTAAAAGCCCATGGAAAACCATGGATGAAAGGGGTGCTAACACCTTCCCTTTTCATAATCTACCCCCCGAATTTAAGGAAACATCTCTAAAGGTCTTTCCTATGCTTTTTTACCTTTCCTTTTGGATAAAAGAAAAGTCGGTGGCGACTCTTGCTATCCGCACAATTGCAATAAAATGCAAAAACAATCAAGTCAGTTCTCCCACCGTATCACAGAACTGGCGACTCTGTTGGGGATATTCTTAAAGTGGGGTTACCTTAGGGCTAGATCACATTTACTTGCTTTCATTGTTTGACTTGTATGCTGTACATTATGGTTCTTTGTTTGGGTTTGAATTCTCTACCCGGATTTGGGATACCTTATAGGTAAGTAGCAATACATTGTGGAAACTGTGTGGGGTATACCGACACGGTCTAAGCAATAGCTACGTTAGTGCGACATATTTGTGGGTACCGGTAGCCCTTGAGTAGTCAAGGAGAATACGGGGCCGGTGAGTGATGTCATTAAGCACTAATGAACTTTTAGAACCTTTACTTGACTAACTTGGCCATTAGGACGTAGTGAGATGACCGACTTTGGTGCAGTCCGAAGTTGGTAGATACTCGATACTACACTCATTGAGGTTTAGTTTTTTGGGATATTCCGGTCTCCATTAAAGAGGTTTGTGATGAAACAATGACCAAGGAAACAAACTAGTGATATTGAGCTCCTTAGAACCCGATTAATATTGCTAGGACAGGTTTTAAGCCAACTAAACTTCAAGAGGGTACTAACCTATAAAACTCCATGCAAGCCTAAACCTAAGGACTTGTTTGCTTTGTGTATATTTGCTTGTACATAACATCATGAACATCATAACATCCTACTCATATTCACTAACCACTTCAAGGATCTTGGGATTTATCTTTGTTCTGTTTTGTAGGACATGGATTCTATCCGCAAGAAAACCATTCAAGTCAACCTCGTAAGGATTCCTCCTCAACTCAAAGAGTTAGCATCAAGGATTCCTAAGAATTCTCCGTTCACTGAAAGACATGGTCGTATCCTAAACTTGGTTACCTCCAAAACTGATGAAGATATGTTGAAGGTGCTCTTCCAATTCTTTGATCCTCTACACCATTGCTTCATATTCCCTGATTATCAACTTGTGCCAACTTTGGAAGAATTCTCCAAACTCTTGAGGATTCCCATTCTCAATCAACTACCTTTCAACGGTACGGAAAGAGATCCAAAACCAGAAGAGATTGCTCAAGCTCTACACTTGCAACCATCTGATATCATAACTAATTGGGAAACAAGGAGTGGTGTCAAAGGTTTCTTAGCTAAGTTATTGTTTGAGAAAGCCCAAAGCTGTTGGAATTACTTGGACTTGCAAGATTTTGAAGAGATTGTAGCTCTCCTCATCTATGGGATTGTTTTGTTTCTGAATCCTGACCAACTCATAGATGTGAATTCCGTCAAAATCTTCATATCTCGCAACCCGGTGCCTACTTTGCTAGGAGACATCCTACATTCTTTTCACACTCGCACTATGAGGAAAAGAGGTATCCTCATGTGTTGTACTCCTCTCTTGGCAAGATGGTTTATTTCGCATCTTCCCCAATCTGTATTAAGAAACGAGCAAGGTTCAAGGGGGTCACAAAGGTTGATGATGCTCAAACATTCAGACATTCATTGGTGTTCCCGATCTATAGAGAACGTTATCATCATTGACCGTTATGGAGGGTTCCCTAATGTCCCCTTACTTGGAATTAGGGGAGGTATCACCTATAACCCCTGTTTGGATCTAAGATAGTTTTGTTATGCCCGAAGGGATGGTCCATATGAGATGCTAATTAAAGGGTTAGTATTCGACTACGAAAGTGACAATCAAGGTCATCTCCAGAGGTTTATTTGAGCTTGGAGGATGTTGAACAAGGTAGATAGCAAGACATTAGGGCATAAGAACTCCATCCCTCTCGAGCCTTACCTAAAATGGGTACGGGCTCGTGCTCAAAGTCTTATGATGCCTTACCCCTCCATTCTCCCGGTAATCATAGAGCCTGTAGTGGAGGGAGATGTTTCTTACACCATCCTGCATCCTGACATGCCCACCTCTCTTGAATACTTACAAAGAGATTGGATACAGCTCAAGGGAGAGCGAGACACTTTTGAAGCTCAATTCTACGCTAGCGAGAAGAAGGTTTTGGAATTCACTAAGCAACTTCATGAGGAGCGGAGCCTAAACGCCTACATCGCACCAAAGAGGATACCTACAACCTTTTTATATTAGAGTTTTGTATTTTTTTGCCCAAAGAGGCATTGATGTACTCAAGCTTTAAATTATTAATATAACGTGTGTTTCCTTTTTGTCTAATACAAATTTGAATCCTTAAGTTCCTTGAAATCATTGCATATGCATTTACCATTCATCATAACATAAGCAGGTTTCTTGCAACAAGTATACTCATCTTTCTACTATTTATTTTAGTAAGATGGATCTCGAGCAGACGGTGAAGGACCTCCAAGCACAAAATGCTCAGTTTCAACAAATGTTCTTAACTCTAGCCAAAGGACAAGAAGAGTTGAAGACCTTGCTGGTTGAAAAGAAAAAGAAGAAAACAAAGAAAATAACCGGAGTTCTAAATATGGGAAGAAGATTCCAAGGACAAGCAAGAAGGACCCTAGACTTTGCAACGTCATCTGGTGAGAAAGACAATCAAGATGGGAAAGGCAAGGAGGCAGTTGCCCAACCTGATTCAGAAGAGGAAGAAGAAGAAGAAGATTATTCTGAAGAACAATACCCTCAGGCCGACGACAACTATAAGCATCTGGAAGAACGGTTAAGTGCAACGGAAATTCAAAAAGTGTCTGGATTGGACTTTGAGGACTTAGGTTTATTGTATGGGATTGTCATTCCTCCAAAATTCAAGGCACCGGTGTTCGCCAAATACGATGGAGTTTCATGTCCCAAAATGCATCTCAGGTCCTATGTGAGGAAAATGCAGCCTCACACTGCTGACAAGGATTTATGAGTACATTTCTTTCAAGACAGCCTGTCCGGAACTCAACTTGATTGGTTTTATCAGCTAGAAAGAGCCAATGTTCATGATTGGGAAGATCTGGCCGCCGCCTTTTACAAATAATACCAGTACAATGCAGATCTTGCTCCCACCCGTACTCAACTCTAGAGTATGGCCATGGTTTCAAGTGAAGGCTTCAAAGACTACACGCAAAAATGGAGGGACTTAGCAGGAAGAGTCCAGCCTCCCCTATCTGAAAGAGAGTTGGTAGACATGTTTTTGGGCAGCCTATATGGTCCTTTCTTTAATCACTTAATTGGGAGTTCATCGGCAGGTTTTATCGAATTGATATTGACCGGAGAAAGGGTGGAAGCCGGGATAAAGAATGGTAAAATTCAAAAAGATGCATCTTCTGCTGCTATAAGAAAACCATTCATTGGAAAAAAAGAAGTTTTTGCTGTATATCCTCAAAGAAATCAAGACAGGGCTGAACACCATCCAATGGTGGGGGCTGTCATGATTCCTAAACCCGCACCTGCTCAGCAAAGAAGCAACCAGCCAAGAACGGAAAGACCAGTCAGACAGTTCACTCGAATTAATATGACGATATCTCAAGTATTGCCAAATTTGTTAAGATCCAATCTAGTGACTTTGAAAGAAGCTCCAAAGATCCCAAACACAACCTCTCCTCATTATCACTCTAATGCCCGCTGCGCATACCATTCTGAGAGTCCCAACCATGACACTAACAACTGTTGGGCTCTGAAAAACAAGGTACAAGACCTTCTTGAAGCCAAAGAGATTGAATTATACAGGCCAGAAATCCCCAATGATATCACTTCCTTTATGCCCAAGCACAGCCGTGATGTCAACGTCGTTGAGGAAGATATGTTTATTACTTTGGTTGATGAACTTGTAACCCCACTCCTGACTATCAAAAAGAACTTGTTGAATGCCGGTGTATTCCCAGGTTGTGATGAAAGTTGTCATTTCTATTTATCCTCACCAACCAGCTGTCATTTGTTAAAGGCGGGCGTCCAATGCCTAATAGATAACAAGGAGATTTTGTTTGAGAAGACTTCTATTCCAAATGTTTCTTATAATGATGTTTCCATCGTGACCATTTCCACCAATTCTTCCAGGGTCTCCACCAAAAGACCCGTTAGAATTACATCAGTTTCCAAAGTAGCTCCATTGATAATTACAATGCCTGGTCCAATCCCGTATTTGTCATACAAAACCGTCCCATGGAATTATGGAGGTGATGTCTACTATCACGGTATAAAGCAAGATTGGCCAGCTGCTGAAAGTTCAAGTTCTGAGAAAGTTGACTCTGATATCAGTAACATCGTAGGGACTAGCAAGATTACCCAAAGTGGAAGGGTATTTTCTCTAGAAATTGCTCCTCCAAAAGGTATTTCTGGACCCGTAATCATTCTTGTTGTTGTTGCTCCTCCAAAGGCTATTCCAAGTCCTGCAATCATATCTGTTGATACCCCTGTTGACAAAACTGCTACAGTCCCTGTTATCATCCCTACTGACATTCCTACTGCCGAGTCAACCGAGACTCGAGGCAAGGTATTTTGGTTGATCCTGTCCGGACGAAGGCACAATCAGTAGCTATCCCTGAGACCTCCCGAAAAGAGATGGAGGAAATTCTAAAGATTATAAAAATAAGTGACTACAACGTAGTCGAACAACTGGGGAAAACTCCATCAAAAATTTCCATGTTGGCTTTATTGTTATGTTCTGAGGCTCATGCAAAGGCCTTGGTAAAATTCCTTAAAACTTCCTATGTACCCCAAGAAACATCCGCCGATCAGTTCCAAGACTACGTAGCCAGCTTGACTGCGGATAATGGTGTAGGTTTTTCGGATGCTGATTTAATGCCAAGGGGGAGGAAGCATAATGAGGCATTGCATGTCTCAGTCGAATGCAGGGGCACGACTTTGGCTCACGTTTTGGTTGATACTGGTTCGTCTCTGAATGTGTTTCCTAAAAACGCTCTTGATAGGATTGTCTGTGAAGGGTTGACCTTGAAACCTAGCAATATAGTGGTGAGGGCCTTCGATGGTTCAAAAAGGATGGTGCATGGGGAAGTGGACATCCTGATAAAAGTTGGAACCCAAACATTTGATTCAACTTTCTATGTAATGGATATTCTCCCTTCATATTCCTGCTTATTAGGCCGACCGTGGATTCACAATGCTGGTGCGGTTACCTCTACGTTGCATCAAATGCTGAAATATCCAATTCAGGGGAAGATCATCACTGTTCATGGAGAAGAAGAGTATATGGCCAGTCATCTAAATTCCTTCAAATATGTGGAATTATATGGTGAATTTATTGAAACTCCATTCCAACACTTTGAAGAAGTCCCGCAAACTGTGGCAGTAACCAAGGCTATTTCTCAAGTCCCAAAGATTACAAGGCCTCCGCTCAAGATGTCATCTTTGAAAGATGCCAAGGAAGTGATAGAAGAAGGTGTGTGCACTATTTGGGGCCAACTCCCAGATATCCCATACAAATATGACAAATTTGGTTTGGGTTTCACATCAGGAGCCCAGAAGGTTGTACGTCGTGCTCATGCCGGAGGACCACCCTTGAAGATCAGCAACCACGAAGTCAACACCATAGAGGATGGTGAAGATAGCTACAACCTGGAGAATTCGATTTTCCCAACTGTCAATGGAGGGCTCAGCAACTGGGAAGCTAGAGATTTTATCCCGATCACTTTTATCCAACAATCTACATCCATTCGGGATCCCATGGGTAACGATTCTGCTATGGCCTTTTGTGACTCCAAAAATCTAGTCTACCAAGCCGAAGACGAAGGTGAGGAAGATTGTGAAGTACCAGGGGAACTCGCCAGGTTACTACAACAAGAAGAGAGGACCATACAGCCCCATGAAGAACCAGTGGACACAGTTAACCTAGGTATCAAAGAGGACAAGAGAGAAGTCAAGGTGGGTGCCAACCTGGAACCCAGTGTCAAGAAGCGCCTGACTCAGTTGCTACATGATTATGTGGAGGTCTTTGCCTGGTCGTACGAAGACATTCCAGGACTTGATACAGATATTGTGGTACATCGTCTACCAACAAAAAAGACTTCCCACCGGTAAAGCAAAAGGTTCGTCGCATGCGACCAGATATGTCAGAGAAGATTAAAGTGTAAGTCATGAAACAATTCAACATCGGATTCTTGGCCGTCACCTCCTATCCGCAATGGGTCTCTAATGTTGTTCCCGTGCCTAAAAAGGACGGAAAAGTACGAATGTGCATGGACTACATAGATTTGAATAAGGCAAGCCCTAAAGATGATTTCCCACTTCCCCACATTGATATTTTGGTTGACAATACAACACAACATAAAGTGTTTTCCTTCATGGGCAGTTTCTCAAGCTACAACCAAATCAAAATGGCGCCTGAGGACATGGATAAAACAACCTTTGTCACACAGTGGGGCACATTCTGTTACAAGGTTATGCCGTTCGGGCTAAAGAACGCTGGGGCAACCTATCAGCGTGCCATGGTAGCTCTATTTCACGACATGATACATCACAAAATAGAGGTCTATGTGGACGACATGATAGCTAGATCTCAAACATAAAAAGAGCATCTTGATCATTTACAGAAACTGTTTGAGAGGTTAAAGAAATACAAGCTGAGGTTGAACCCAAATAAATGCACATTTGGGGTGAGGTCTGGTAAACTCCTAGGATTTGTCGTTAGCGGTAAAGGTATTTAAGTAGATCCTGCTAAGGTGAAAGAAATACAAGAAATGCCTGCTCCTCGTACTGAGAAGGAAGTCAGAGGATTCTTGGGATGGTTAAACTACATTGCCAGATTCATTTCTCACCTGACAGCTACTTGTGAACCAATCTTCAAATTACTGAAGAAAGATCAAGTAGTTAAATGGAATGATGAGTGCCAAACTACCTTCGACAAGATCAAAGAATACTTGCAAGAGCCTCCTATTTTGATGCCACCGGTCGAGGGAAGACCCCTCATTATGTATCTAACCATTTTTTAAAATTCAATGGGGTGTATGCTGGGGCAGCATGACGAGTCTGGACGAAAAGAGCATGCTATTTATTACCTGAGCAAAAAGTTTACCGACTGTGAAACCAGATATTCACTGCTCGAGAAAACTTGTTACGCTCTGGCATGGGCTGCTCGTCGGCTAAGATAGTATATGCTGACCCATAATACATTATTGATATCCAAGATGGATCCAATAAAATACATCTTCGAGAAGCCTTCCCTCTCTGGGAGGATAGCAAGATGGCAGATGATCCTGGCGAAATATGACATCCAGTACACTACCCAAAAAGCAATAAAGGGAAGTGTACTAGCTGATCACCTTGCTCACCAAGTTGTGGATGACTACCAGTCCATGAAGTTCGAATTCCCAGATGAAGACATCATGATGGTAAACAACTGTGAAGAATTCAGGCCATATAACAGACCTGAACAAGGATCCCTATGGACCCTGGTCTTTGATGGGGAATCTAACACACTCGGCAATGGTATTGTTGTTGTACTTATATCCCCTGAAGGATGTTATACTCCCTTTACTGCAAGACTCTGCTTCAACTGCACAAACAACATGGCAGAATATGAAGCGTGCATTTTTGGTCTCAAAGCTGCCAAGATTTGGGAACCAAATCCTTAAGTGTATTCGGAGATTCAGCCTTGGTCATCAGCCAGATCAAAGGAGAATGGGACACTAAGCACCCAAACCTCATCCCCCACAAAGAACATGTGTTGACATTAATCCCATATTTTAAGAAGATCACCTTCGAGCATTTCCCACGAGAAGAAAATCAACTAGCGGACGCGCTAGCCACAATGTCATCCATGTTTAAACTCAAATGGGATAACGAGGCTCCCCAGATCACCATTGAACGGATGAATGAACCATCTCACTGTTACGAGATCGATACTAAAGAAGTAGCGGACCAGCCTTGGTTCCACGAAGTCAAGAGGTATCTCGAGACTCAAGAATATTCGGAAGGAGCTTCAGTCAATGATAACAAGTTCTTAAGGAGATTCTCTGCTAAGTTCTTCCTTAGTAATGGCATTCTCTACAAACGCAACCATGACTCTGTGTTACTTTGGTGTGTAGACAAGGTTGAAGCAGAGAAGATCATGGCTGAGTTACATGAAGGCACTTTTGGCACCCATTCCAGTGGGCATACGATGGGAAATAAGATCCTATGGGCAGGCTATTACTGGTCTACCATGGAAGTAGATTGCTATCAACACTCTCGAACTTGCCATAAGTGTCAGATCTATGCTGACAAAGTGCACGTACCTCCGGTTCCTCTGAATTTCTCGATGGCCTCTTCGCCTTTTGCTATGTGGGGCATCGATATGATTGGGGAAATCAAACTAACAGCCTCTAATGGTCACCGCTTCATCTTAGTGGCCATTGACTATTTCACAAAGTGGGTTGAGGTGGCCTCTTTCGCTTCCGTTACCAAGAATGTTGTAGCCCGGTTCATTAAACAGAATCTCATCTGTCGTTTTGGTATCTCGGAGAGAATCATCACAGAAAATGGTACGAATCTAAACAATAATATGATCACCGCACTGTACGTGCAATTCAAGATCCAGCACCACAATTCTTCCCCTTACCGGCCAAAGATGAATGGTGATGTCGAAGCCACAAATAAGAACATCAAAAAGATCATACAGAAAATGATCGTCACATTCAAAGACTGGCACGAGATGATACCATTCGCTCTCCACGGTCATCGTACCATGGCGCGTACATCAACCGGGGCAACACCTTACTCTCTGGTATACGACATGAAAGTTTTCTTGCCTATTAAGGTCCAGATTCCTTCTCTGAGAATCATAAAGGATGCATGTCTAAACGAAGACGATTGGATCCAGACTCAACTTGATCAACTGAACTTAATTCATGAGAACAGGCTTACTGCTGTCTGTCATGGTCAAATGTATCAAAAACGGATGATCAAGGCTTTCAGCAAAAAGGTTATACGCCAAGTGTATCAAGTCGGGGATTTAGTGATCAAGCGCATCATACTGCTGCAAGTTGATCCCAGGGGTAAATGGACTCCTACATACGAAGGACCGTTTGTAATCAAAAGCATATTCTCTGGAGGAGCCATGATCTTAACCACTATGGACGATGACGACTTGCCACATCCTGTGAACGTGGACATAGTCAAAAGATATTACGCATAAGAGACCCGCTAGGTTGACACACCTAGGAAAAACAAGGGCATCCCGACGAACCAAAAATGTTCGGGTAAAAATTAGGGATAAAACAAAAAAAAATCTATACACCCGGCAAGCTGAAAACCCGAAAGGGCGGCTTGGGCAAAAAAGGGTATCCTGATGGGCTGAAAACCCGAAAGGGTGGTCCAAGAAAAAGTTAGGGAATTAAAATGTATAACTATGTCCCGTTGGATCACCTTACAAACAACCTACAAACTCAACAGTTCTGATCAATCCAATCAGCTTCGGACAAGGCAATAAATAGATAAGACGCTCAAAGACATAAGGGCTATAGTAGAATGGGAACCCCATGAGATTATTTCACATAGCTATCCTTTCTTTATATCAAATTTTCATTCTTTTTGCGACGGCATTCTCTTACTAGAATGTGTGTCTCATTGTACAAAAGTATTTACTTGAGTAAATACAAAGATATCCCTTTGATAGTGCAAAACTATCTGCTTTTCTTTACTCTTGTGTTTTGTTTACAAAAACGTCAAGTGATTTATTTTTGAGCATATGCATTTGAACATAACTACTATTTACAAATGAAAAAAAATAAAGACAATCACTAATGGCTTTAAGAAGTAGGGAAATATCTCTAAGCTATTCCATAAAATCCCCCACAGTGTGCAGTTTAATCCCCAACGGAACAAAACTTCCAGTTATCACTCCCCGGTAGAAGTCGCAAAATTTCTCGGGATTCCCCAACAGGTCTACAAACAAATGCACAGCGTTCCCCTTTCACGACAGAGTTTGTTTCTCTAGGTGGAAACTCATCAACACTTCAACTTCACAACATAAAGACTTAAACTCTACATTCCCAGCAGCAGTCAGAGATTTAATTTCTCTAATCCAACAACATTACAGCAGATTAGTTCACATACGCATAAATCGCGTCCATATATCATAAACATCTATGACATGAATGCATATATCACAATCTCATTGTACCATGAATTTCATACATCATGATATTGCATACAACTAACGTTCTACCCTTTGCAGGATAAGGTTAATCAATGACTATCATCAACAAATCAGAGATTAATACCTGAAACAGGCCAAGGACAATTGGTTACACGACCAGCTGAACTTTCAGATACAGTTCACATACGCTCCAGATACGGATGCCATCCTAATACTCATTCAGATTCAGCTTTCAGATACAGTTCAAATACGCTCCAGATACGGATGCCATCCTGATGCTCATTCAGATTTAGCTTTCAGATACAGTTCAGATACGCTCCAGATACGGATTCCATCCTGATACTCATTCAGATTCAGCTTTCAGATACAGTTCAGATACGCTCCAGATACGGATTCCATCCTGATACTCATTCAGATTCAGCTTTCAGATACAGTTCAGATACGCTCTAGATACGAATGCCATCCTGATACTCATTCAGATGCAGCTTTCAGATACAATTCAGATACGCTCCAGATACGGATGCCATCCTGATACTCATTTAGATTCAGCTTTCAGATACAGTTCATATATGCTCCAGATACGAATGTCATCCTGATACTCATTCAGATTCAACTTTCAGATACAGTTCATATATGCTCCAGATACGGATGCCATCCTGATACTCATTCAGATTTAGCTTTCAGACACAACTCAGATATGCTCTAGATACAGATGCCATCCTGATACTCATTCAGATTCAACTTTCAAATACAATTCAGATACGCTCCAGATAAGGATGCCATCCTGATACTCATTCAGATTCAACTTTCAGATAAAGTTCAAATACACTCCAGATACGAATGTCGTCCTAATACTCATTCAGATCCAGGCTTTCATTTCAAAGCAACCCTGCTATCCATGTTCCTTCTCCCTTATCTCCAGACAACAGTTTACAACCCTATAAGACCTGGACCCGACCAGATACGGTCGATTTCACATTTCCCCAGTTGAAGTCAAACTTAGACTTGGTCTGATTTCTGTCAACAATCACCTCCAAATGGCATCTTTAAGCCCATTTCCAAAAAAAATTTGTCATATTTCCAAATGGAATCTTTAAGCCCATTCCCTACGCAATCAACCACCACATAATCGAGTGCAAATTTATGGGCACTCTAGTGTTCAATCATCTTCCACTTTCAAGCTACGAACGACAAACATGCCAATCTCACTTTTCAAGTTTAAGAAGATTGAACAGGGGAAGCTGTTGTACCCCAAAATTTTCCCTCTCATTTTTTATTCAAGATACTATCCTAGGTTTTCTCGAATACTCAATTTGGCTCAGAGGTTGATCAGACAGATTCTCTTCCAAGGCAGTAAGTCAACAATTAGGGTTTGGCGTTTCTGAAAGAAAATTGATTCTTCAAGGTTTCAAATGGTCTTCGTAGATCTTCATGTCTCTTCAAGGATGTTCAATCTGATTTTCAAACCTCGCATTGCAAGTTTGCTCAGTCAATGGTTCAGACGACTGAAAAGGACTCCATTGACCCAAAAGTTGACCTTTTGCGAGACCAAGTTCAAGCGACTGTAACTTCTTCATTATTCTATATTTTTGATCGGTTCTTCTTGCGTATGACTCTTCTAGATGTTATCTCTAATTTCTATTCACAAATTAAGAGCTGATTATGTGTAAAAGATCACCAAAATTTGAATGCGTTAGAAGTCACTTCATGGATTTTTGACCTAATCTTAAGTAACTGTTGCCTGATTTCTAAGAATTGTGATTTCCTCAAATTACGAGATCTTGCGACGATTATCTCCGCATATGGTCATAAGTGATATTGCTCACGAGTTTATTTTCAAAGATCAAAATAAAATTGCATTGGGAAGACCTTGAAAGTTATTGAATCTTCGCAAGTCATTTGTTTGATTTCGAATATTCTTAACCACAACTTGTTTTCCTCAGGATTATGTTTCTCATGGTGAAGTTTGTTAATTCTACAAGATTGGTGAATGTTCTTAAAGCACATTTGTTTGGCAATGAAGACCTGTTCTAATCGAGCACGGCGTGCGAGTTCATTTTGAGTGCAAATTTGATTTGGACAAGAGGTGAAGATTAAGACTATCATTTAGATAACCAATTGTTTTGAGTTCAAGTAAACCAAGTGGAATTGAATTCTTAAGAATTATTTTGTTCAAGAATTTAATTGGAAGTTTAAAAGATAAGGCGCAGGGTTTCATTTGAAATACAAATTACAAGGGTGTTGGATTTTCTTAAAGTTCAAGTTATGAAGAAAGATACATATTCAAATCATGCAAGTAGGGAATTTCATTTTTATCAATATTCAAGAATGATTTCCATACGATAAATTACTAACTCATAAAATTCACTCAAGTTATGTGTTCATTACATTTTTGGGACAAATTACAATTTTTGTTTACAAAGCAAAAAAGAAGAATTAAATGTTTCTTCTTCAATTTTCTGTTGCTTCCTCTTCAAGAAACTCGTCCACACTCTTTGCTAGCCATGGCCTTTTCATCTCTCAACTTCGCGTTCGCCGTCCAATTCTCGTGTTCATGAAATAAGAAAAAAAAAGGAAGTTAGCAAGCATGGGAAATTCAAGAATTAATTGCTAAAACAAGTTTGAATACTCATCATTAGGGTTTGTATGTGGAATCAGATTTAAAGGTTGTTTGTTTTAATCATAATTCCTCTCCTCTCATTCTTGCAAATCACAAGGTTGGACCTTGGTTCACAATAAGGAAAAGCAAATGTGCAAGCAAACAAAACAAAGGCAGACTGCTGTAAATATAGCAGCAAGAACAGGCTGCAAAACAAGAAAACAAAGCAAGCATAGAAACAGGACAAGGCTTCCAAACAACAACTAATGTAATAGCAACAGCAGGCTGCTATACAAGCAGCACAACATGCAAAAAATATAGCAAACATACAACAAGAAATGCAAACAAGTCAAACTGCCCAAGGCAGCATCACAAAAACAGCAGCAAACAGGCTGCAATGCAGCAAACAACAGAAAACAGGCTGCAATGCAGCAAACCTGCAACAATATTGCAGCAGAGCAGCACAAAGAAAGCAGCAATAAATAAAACAAAATAGGATAAGGCAAAACATCAAGTTAGCTTGCTCAACACACCAAATTATATCATCATGTTCCTAATTACACAAACCCTTCAGAGATTATTGAGTAAAAAAGAAAGTTTGCTTTGTATCATAGGAAGATGAAGCTGGAAAGAAAAAGTCAGAAAGATATCACCTGCACTGCTGCCCCAAATCTGCATAAACCTGTTGCATGAACAACTAAATAATACAGTCCAAAACCCTGCAAAATGCCAAGGTCAGCCCTGTCCAAACTTATCCCAAGTGTTTCCCAAAAGAGGAAACCTAAAACCTGCTACTCAAATGATCAAAGTCAGCTTTCCAAAATTGTTCAAAAAACCTCAAATTCCCCCCCCCCCCCCCCCCCCCCACTTTTTACCCTATTTTCATTATAATACCAAAGGCTGTTTCACAAAGCAGAGGAGGCCAAGCAAAATACAAACCAAGCTAATAAACAGCACAAAAACCATAGCTAACAAATCAAGAGTAAGAAACACACTAAAGAAAAAGTATACAGAACCTGCAACTGTAACGCTCCTATTGTCACCAATTCAACAAAAGAAGAGTACAAAGAAGATAAAGATAAGCATGGAGTATTGACGAACACTTGTACCTAATTGGAATCTCGTCTTTGTTTTTCTGTTTCGCATATTCAAGGCCACTACAGGTAATATCTTTATCGCCTATATGATATCCACTTGTTTAAACTGGTTTTGAATGTCACCAAGTAATCAATGTTTTGCTGCAAAAAGGAAACCAAGAGTTTCATGAACATATTTTTTGAAGACAGTGAGAAAACAACATTTTTTGGGAACTTATAATTTGCACATAAAATACAATACACCCCATAAGTTTTTTACCTCTGTTAAACTCCGCTGGACCCGCATTCTACCTATTTACTTCAAGAGTCTTCCAAAGCATGAGAAATCCAAACTAAAACCCTTGTTCTGCCTTCGAACGATGTTGATAGGAGAAGAGGGTTTAACAAGTTCAAGAGTCTTCCAAAGCATAGTCTGGACCGGAGAAAGACCGTCAATCTTCTTCTTTTGCTCTTTTCGCTGCACTAGTCCGCAGACCACCCATCAACGCGATAACGCCTTTCTCCGCGACCTCATTCTCTTCCATGATTTCACTACACCGGACCTGATGATGACGAACGATGTTTCTCCGATGGTGAATACAGACTCGCGACGAAGAACGACGACAATATTGGATGAATATGAGAGTTTGAAGATGGCTAAATCATGGGAGAAGATGAGTAGTTCTTTTACAAGGATGGGAAGCTGGTAATATTGTTGGAGAAGCGAAGAGATGAGGGAGTGTATCGCTGGGAAAGAGAGGAAGGGTTAGGTTTTCTGAGTGTTAGATAATTGGGATTTTTTTACAAAGCTTTTTTCCTCTTCCCTATAGTAACCAGCACCCATTTTTCCTTGTTTAGGTTTATTTTGCAACAACTACTTGGGCCTTACCATTAAGCCCATCGAATTGCTATCCCTCCAGCATCTCTCTCTACTTTATACCCCCCATACTAACTTAGGTTTGTTATTTCTTTCACTAATTTTGTTTCTTGTTATTAATCGAGTTTAGGTAGTAATCAATTAAGTAAAAAATGTTCTTTTTTTGACAATTTCCTTTAATTAGTTTAGTGTCAATTATAGAATTAGGACTCCATCCCCTTTTAATTTCTAAATTTTTTTTACATAAAAATATGTATAATAGATTAATATTTTATTTGTCTTCATAATAAAAAATACCAAAAAGACAAAAAATATGCAAACGATTTAATTTCTTTAGTCAATTATTTTCTTCAATAGAATAGAATTTTATTTTCTTTTCAAAATTTCTCACAAACAAAGATATCAAGAACTTTATTTCCATACTTTGTTAATTATTTTTTTTTACTTCAGACTTGTTGTAATTTCGATTAATTTCTCGATTCGATTTGGTTGTATTGTTTTCGTATTTGGACATTTAATTACATTGATCCATCCCCATTTGTAAATTTGTACCCCCATTACCGAAAGCTCTGTAATAGCATAGAATTTTAATTTCCACAATTTACTGTTTTCCATATACTGTATAGTAAATAGGCGTGCATGGCAAGATTCAAAATCAATCGCTAGAAAACCTAATCAAAGAGCAATTTAACTTGAATCAAATACACTTTTTCACACACGCACCCCTAGGGTAACCTTGCTCGTTGTCTTGGAAACACGGTCATGTCCCTCGAATATGGGACGCTTTAGCAAAGACCCTTCGATAGAAAAGATCGTAGTCCCTCGATGTCCCTCGATGTTGCCTTCGGTAAAATGATCTAGTCCCTTATGAAAAATTGCTAAAGTGTCTCATAAGTTTCCTTCTATGATTGTACAAATGTCCCGCGCCTGTCCCTTCACATCCAACGATGGGGCTTCTTACCAAATCAATGGTAAGATAGCAACATCTAAAGGAAGAAGAAAAGAAACATTTAAGACCTTTTGAGTAGGTAGATTCGCTCCTAGTTGCTCGCTTGCTCACAAAAAAAACATTTTATACACCAACACTCTCATTTTGAAACATTTTCAAAAGACAACACTTTGTATGCATTCTTATAGAAACGAGAACCATTCAAAGATACCTTTTCAAAATCTTTAAAAAAAACATTCCACAAACACCTATTTGAACTATTTTTTCGAAACAACACTTTGTACGCGTTCTTATAGAGACGAGAACCATTACAAAGACGTTTTCAAAACACTTTCAAAACCCACACCACAAGCACATTCAAAATAAAAGCAAGTGATCTAGCAAGCAACTAAGATCCCATGGAAAACCATGGATGAAAGGGGTGCTAACACCTTCCCTTTTCATGATCTACCCCCCGAATTCAAGAAAACATCTCTAAAGGTCTTTTCTGTGCTTTTTTACCTTTCCTGTTGTATAAAAGAGAAGTCAGTGGCGACTCTTGCTATCTGCACAATTACGATAAAACTCAAAAACAGTCAAGTGAGTTCTCCCACCGTATCATAGAACTGGCGACTCTGCTGGGGATATTCTTAAAGTGGGGTTACCTTAGGGCAAGATCACATTTACTTGCTTTCATTGTTTGACTTGTATGCTGTACATTATGGTTCTTTGTTTGGGTTTGAATACTCTATTCGGATTTGGGATACTTTATAGGTAAGTAGCAATACATTGTGGAAACTGTGCGGGGTATACCGACCGGTCTAAGCAATAGCTACGTTAGTGCAACATATTTGTGGGTACCGGTAGCCCTTGAGTAGTCAAGGAGAATACGGGGCCGCTGAGTGATGACATGAAGCATTAATGAACTTTTAGAACCTTTACTTGACTAACTTGGCCATTAGGACGTAGTGAGATGATCGACTTTGGTGCAGTCCAAAGTTGGTAGATACTCGATACTACACTCATTGAGGTTTGGTTTTTTGGGATATTTCGGTCGCCATTAAAGAGGTTTGTGCTGAAATAATGACCAAGGAAACAAACCAGTGATATTGAGCTCCTTAGAACCCAGTTACTATTGCTAGGACAGGTTTTAAGACAACTAAACTTCAAGAGGGTACTTGCCTATAAAACTCCATGCAAGCCTAAACCTAAGGACTTGTTTGATTTGTTTGTGTATATTTACTTGTACATAACATCATGAACATCATACTCATATTCACTAACCATTTCAAGGATCTTGGGATTTATCTTTGTTCTGTTTTGCAGGACATGGATTTTATCCGCAGGAAAACCATTCAAGTCAACCTCGTAAGGATTCCTCCTCAACTCAAAGAGTTAGCATCAAGGATTCCTGAGAATTCTCCATTCACCAAAAGACATGGTCGTCTCCTAAACCTGGTTACCTCCAAAACTGATGAAGATATGTTGAAGGTGCTCTTCCAATTCTTTGATCCTCTACACCATTGCTTCACATTCCCCGATTATCAACTTGTGCCAACTTTGGAAGAATTCTCCCAACTCTTGAGGGTTCCCATTCTTAATCAACTACCTTTAAACAGTACGAAAAGAGATCCAAAACCAGAAGAGATTGCTCAAGCTCTACACTTGTAAGCATCTGATATCACAACTAATTAGGAAACAAGGAGTGGTGTCAAAGGTTTCTTAGTTAAGTTCTTCTTTGAGAAATCCCAAAGCTATTGGAATTCCTTGGACTTGAAAGCTTTTGAAGAGATTGTAGCTCTCCTCATCTATGGGATGGTTTTGTTTCCGAATCTTGACCAACTCATAGATGTGAACGCCGTCAAAATCTTCATATTTCGCAGCCCGGTGCTGACTTTTCTAGGAGATATCCTACATTCTTTTTACACTCGCACTATGAGGAAAAGAGGTATCCTCATGTGTTACACTCCTCTCTTGGCAAGATGGTTTATTTCACATCTTCCCCAATCTGTATTAAGAAACGGGCAAGGTTCAAGATGGTCACAAAGGTTGATGACGCTCAAACATTCAGACATCCATTGGTGTTCCCGATCTATAGAGAATGTTATCATCGTTGACCGTTATCATTGTTGCCTCGGAAACCTGGTCATGTCCCTCGAATATGGGACACTTTAGCAAAGACCCTTCGATAAAAAGATCGTAGTCCCTCGATGTCCCTCGATGTTGCCTTCGGTAAAACGATCTAGTCCCTTACGAAAAATTTCTAAAACGTCTCATAAGTTGCCTTCTATGATTGTACAAACGTCCCACGCATGTCCCTTCACATCCAACGATGGGGCTTCTTACCAAATCAATGGTAAGATAGCAACATCTAAAGGAAGAGGAAAATAAACATTTCAGATCTTTTGAGTAGGTAGATTCGCTCCTAGTTGCTCGCTTGCTCATAACAAAAACTTTGTATACACCAACACTCTCATTTTGAAACATTTTCAAAAGACAACACTTTGTATGCGTTCTTATAGAAACGAGAACCATTACAAAGATACCTTTTAAAAATCTCTTTCAAAAAAACACATTCCACAAACACCTATTTGAACTATTTTTTTCGAAACAACACTTTGTATGCGTTCTTATAGAGACGAGAACCATTACAAAGACGTTTTCAAAATACTTTCAAAACCCACACCACAAGCACATTCAAAATAAAAGCAAGTGATCTAGCAAGCAACTAAGAGTCCATGGAAAACCATGGATGAAAGGGGTGCTAACACCTTCCCTTTTCATAATCTACCCCCCAAATTCAAGAAAACATCTCTAAAGGTCTTTCCTGTGCTTTTTAACTTTCCTTTTGGATAAAAGAAAAGTCGGTGGCGACTCTTGTTATCCACACAATTGTGATTAAACGCAAAAACAATCAAGTCAGTTCTCCCTCCGTATCACAATATGCATTAAAACCCAATGACATAGTTTAAAAATTGCCTCATGTTTTAATTACATAGAATTATGCTAAGCTAATACTATATGATACTACATGTGTAAGTATTTTCCAATATTATAGACGTCCTACAAATCCTAACATCCAAGATATGAAGCGATTTGAGAAGGGTTTTTTAAATTTTGTATCCTCTTAGCAGAACAATTCTGATGAACAGATCTTGATTAAACCATTACTCACAAATCAATCACGGTGTACTTTGCATATGTATTAACTTGGAAATTATATTTTAATTTTTCATTTATCTTAACTTGAGACATATGCATTAAAATCCAATGACATAGTTTAAAAATTGCTCCATGTTTTAATTACATAGAATTATTCTAAGCTAATACTATATGATACTACATGCGTAAGTAGTTGTCAATATTGTAGGCGTCCTACAGATCCTAACATCCAAGATATGAAGGGATTTAAGAAGGGCTTTTTAAATTTTTTATCCTCCTAACGAAACAATCCCGATAAACCGGTCTTGATTAAACCATTAATCACAAATTAAACATCAAAATAAGGATTCAAGAAATACCTCTTGAAGTGTGCTTTTATCTTTGATCACAAACAACAAAAGATATCAGTGTCTCTACATTTACACGAGCGCAAAGTGGAAGACGATGCTAGCTATTTTAGAAAATGACAAAACTAAAACTGATTAGGCTTGCAAGGGAAATAGTTCCTCTATTTATAGAGAGCTGCTAAAACTCTAATACTCTTATTTTGGACTTTTCCTAAATAAGCCCAGTCTTATTTAACTAAACCATTTTAATTAAATAAATATTACTTATATTTAACTAAACTTTTTTAATTGAATAAAATAAAATATCAATTAAATTAAATCATATTTAATTTAATCAACTGTCAATTCTCATTTATTTAATTAAATTATATTTAATCAATTTTATTAAATCATATATATATATATATATATATATATATATATATATATATATATATATATATATATATTAAAAAATTTAAATATTATTAACACATAATTAAATTAAATCTTATTTAATTTAATCATCCATTCCACTATCTGTACTCTATGCGTGTGACTCGTAACATTGACAATAATATTAATTTACCTATTTAGTATTATAAACAATGAGCGGTGTCTAGCAACACATCACTGATATCTAAGTGACAAGAATGTCGTGTGATCTGACATAACCTTTCTATGATAATGATCATGTGTATAACTACCCTTTTTCCCTTGTATCTATATTGAACACAAGGCATAAAATGTATCACCCTTGTATAGTCCAATATTATATTTCTTGATCCTTGAATATAGTTGATAATAACAAATAAGCTCAATATCTCATATTGACTTATTTGAGCACGACCATGTATTTTATAGTCATACTCTATCAAGGAGCCCATAGATATTACTCCCGTATATATAGGAGGGACAAATCCCATCTAGGTCACAAATGTCCCTCAACATGATTTGTAGAGCACTGATCAACCATATTTATGATCATCCTGTTACGGACAATGTTTGATTGGCAATAAAGTACTTGACTCCACATCTAGGATCCATAATGGTTTCAAGTCAAAGGGTGGTATACACCACTATCACTATGAGAATAATTTATGACACTTACATAACAAACTATGTAGTATTCTCATGGTGGATCAATTAAGTATAAATATTACTCCTAATATTTATACCTATGTGAAGCCTTGACACCCCACTTCCTGACCCGTGAGATACAATCACCAGTCTACTCACATAGTAGTCTCTATGCATTATCATTGTCATATTTGACAGTAAAGCATGACTACAAATACTTTAAGAATAATGTCTCTATGTTTAATGAAATATCATTATTAAGTGACACTTAATGGATCATTAAACTGACTAATTATTCTAATGACTTTATTATGTCAAATAACATAATAAATACAATGATTGGCTATTATACAAAAACATATCCAGCCATGATTGGCTATTAGGGTTTACTTCAACAAGATGTTGCTATTGGAGAATAAAACTTCTTCCGAAAAAATGAAAACATTAATAAACATAAATAAATTAAGTCATATATTTAAAAAACATAAATAAAGTAAGTACTTGAACCCAATGACTTTGCTTTACAAAACCAATGCAATAAATGGAGACATTTGGTTAATGTTAACTTGTCATAGAAAAGAAAGTCATGCACGAATTGCCTAAACATACAAGAATGACATTATAATAATTCACTATCAAATAACACATATCTGGTAGTGTCATCCATTTCTCTGGTGGCCGAGGACCTAAAGTTGATGTTAATTATCTGGTCTTATGGTTGGTATTTATTTTGGTAAAACTAATTTAGGAACATGTTGGACTCGATGTCCTATCCAATTCATCCGACATTTTTCTGGTCAACTATTATCTTGGATATATTAAGTTATTTATGTATCTTGATTATTCTGAGAATATTAGGATTTTATGCGTGCCGTCCAAGATTCAAGAATAAAGAGAGTTTATCTACAGATAGAAGGCTAATTAGTTTCATAAAATGTTGAGACATTTTAGGAAACAAATCTTTGGGGTCCTTATTTTAAGCAGAAGTTTATGCTGAATCTGTAGTTGATCAGCCTTAGTTCTGAAGCCCATACCCAATTGATTGAAGAAAATAAATAGATGAATTCAACCCTAGTTTTTATGTAACTCGTAGCAAATATATTAGGGTTGGTATTCACATGCTGTTTTTTGTGAAAAACATTGTGTATTAGTATATGTACAAGGATAGTTTTGTTACTTGAGTGGTAACTATGTATCACTCATAAGCTTTTAAGAATTGAGTTGATTATTGTTCTTGGAGGAAGCTTGTAAGCAACTCTAGGTATTGTTCTTAGACTAGAGTCATATCTGAGTATTGTTGTTGAAGTGTAACTTATGTGTTTTTCTAAGTGTTTAGAATTGTTCAGTCATTGGTTTATGATTGGAAGGGATTTGAGAAGGGTCTCATACCTAGGTGAGTCTTGGGTAGAAGTTAAGAGAGGGTAGTGATTAAGTGAGAAGTTGTAAATGGAGGAGCTTAGCTTAGAATTGATACTATTAGTAGTTAACTTGGTCCCTGGCTTGGTAGCCCCCAGAGTAGGTGTTGGTTTGCACCAAATTGGGTTAACAATCCCGTGTGTTCTTTACTTTTCTACACTTTGATTATCGTTTATCTTGTCATTGCTTGTTTGTTCAGAAAAAAGGTGTCTCAACATCTTTTAGGACATCTGGGATCTGAATACCCAAATTTCAATTAGTATCAGAGCAAGCATCCTGCTCTGTCTCTGGGTGTGGTTCATGGAAGATGCTTTTTGGTGCAATGGACAAGGAAGGGTGATTTATGAGCAGGCCACCCATCCTTGATGGAACCAATTATGATTATTGAAAAGTTTATATGACATCTTTCATTAAATCCATGGACAACAAGGCGTGGAAAGTTGTTGTCAAGGGATGGGTTCCACCAAAGGTTGTAGGTGAGGATGGGAAAGAGACAGATGTGAACAAAGCTGAAGAAGATTGGAATGATAATGATGATGAATCATCTCAAGAAAACCCCAAAGACTTGAATTCCCTAATAAATGGTGTGGACAAGAATATCTTTAGGATGATCAGTAATTACACTATTTCCAAAGAAGCCTGGGAGATCTTGAAGATTGCTCATGAAGGAACCTCAAGGTAAAGATGTAAAGGCTTCAACATTTTACTACTCAGTTTGAAAACTTAAGAATGAAGGAGGATGAAAGCATTCATGACTTTCATGTGAATATTATTGAGATAGCCAATGCCTCAATTGCACTGGGAGAGAAGATGTCTGAAGCCAAGTTAGTGAGAAAAATTCCCAAATCTCTTCCAGAGAAGTTTGACATGAAAGTGACTACCATTGAAGAAGCCCAAGACATAAACAACATGAAGGTTGATGAGCTCATGGGATCCCTACAAACCTTTGATCAAGGGATCAGTGAGAGGTTTGAAAATAAAAAGAGAAAAATTTCCATTTCCAACGTAGATGACCTAGAAAATGAGTATATTTTGGGTACAAATGAAGAAATATCTAAAGCTCTTGTGATACTTGGAAGACAATTAAGCAAAGTGATAAAAAAATATGATAGAAATTCTAGATCGAATGTCCATAACAAGTCTTTAAACATTGGAAAAAATCAGGACTATGAGAAAAGGCCCAAGACTGAAGAGGAGACTAATTAAGGAAAAGGAGTTCAATGTCATCAATGTGAAGGTTTTGGACACATAAGAGCTGAATGTCCAACCTATCTCACTAAGAAGAAAAGGAGGTTGAGTGCATCTAAGTCAGAAGAAGACTCTAGGAATGATACTGAAGTAGGAGCTACCAAACAGGTCATTGCCTTGACTAATATTTATGACTCTGATTAAGAATCAGATTATGAAGAACTGAACTTTGAAGATATTGATACCTCTTACAAGGAGTTATGCCTCGGAAGTGAAGAGGTGTGTCAATTAAGAGAGAAACAAAGTAAGATTATAACTCAACTTCAATCTGAAAAGGTGGAGCATATATTGACCATCTCTGCCTTGAAGGCAGAAAAGGTGGAGTACTTGTCCATTATCTCTGGCTTGGAGGGTGAGGTCATATTGCTCAAATATCAACTTGACAATATGACAAACGGTGAGAATGCTTAACAACAATTCGAATGTTTTGGATGAGATCCTTCAATCTGGGAAAAATGATGGAAATGTTAGTGGCATTGGTTTTGATAACCGGGTTGTGAGAAATAAGGAAAGGAAGTCTGAAATAAAGTTTGTTAAAGCCAAAGGGAAGTAGGAATAAAATATGTCAAGTCAAATGTCTCAACATCAGCATAAATGTCAGAGTAATCGCACTGGGCACAAATCTCAAAGATGGACATGTCATCACTGTGGAAGGGTTGGCCATATAAGACCTTATTGTTACAGGTTATATGGTTATCCTAAATCTGCTGCTCAACCAAAAAGAGAATATACATCTCTCAAAACAAAGAATAAGTGGGTTCCTAAAAATGGTACCTCATAGATCATCACTCATATCTCTCTCAGAGCCTCTGTAAAAAAAGATTGGCACCATGAGAGTGGCATAAGTGTTAGAAGCATTAACAAGCTAAATATTGGAGGAGAAAAGCTCAGAAGTGATATTGACATTTTGGCACAACCTCTTATTGAATAGGTGGTGTCTGAGCACAATGTTACAAAATATGCCAGGATAATAATAACTGACAACTTGAATGATAAGATCAACCCGTATGAAGTTTCAAATCAGCTTGGAAGGTCTAGGCCCATCATACATCACGTGAGAGGAATTGTTGAAGACATCGTAATACATTCTATTAATTTTATTGCAAGAGACTTGAAGGATGTGAAATCTAACAAGCCAAGAGGAACTCTAAATACTGGTACTTATAAGAATTTATAGCAATTACTGCAGTCTATGTGGGTAAAGCAAAATATCAAGTTTTATGATACCCACTCTCACATGTGCCCAAGCCCATTAAGACAACGAGTGACTAAAATCCACTATCTTTGCCAAAACCCTCACTCTGATATTCCTTCGGCTTCCATTCTCAAAAACCCGGAGTCTCATTTTAAATTGTTCATTGTGATATCCCTTCAGGTTCAAACAAAGTTAAAAATGTCTTAACGTTCTTCTCCCGATCACATGCATGCAGCATCTGAAGATCATCGAACATCTTCCCCAAATGCTAGGGCTGAGGGATCATTCCAGATGGTCAACCTCAAAAATTTGGTATTGGATGTTTCCCCTTTATACATCGTTCATCCTTAACATCATAGGGAGAGAAATTATGTTGCTGAGAATGTCAAGGCTACTGGTAAGTCTTATGTGTCTTCCACTAAAACCGATAGGGAACTTAGGTTTAGTAAGACTGATAGGACGAATCCCTGTGAATCTTACACTAGCAATAAGAACAAGCCTAAACCTAAAAAGAATGTTATCGATACATATCTTAGGAAGTTTATTGAAACTATTTTGATTGAAGTATGTCCAGATGTTGAACCCAACGTTCGAACATCTCTACTGTTAGAAGTTGGGACTAAGGAATGTACTGGAGGAAAGACTATAGATATTGGGTCTGAACATGTTGTATGTGAAAGAATAAGCAAGAAGAAGGCAAGAAGGTTATCAACCTTGATGAGCTGACATCTGATGAGGATCCTTTGATCAAAAACATGTCTTCTGGTATAGTTGAAAGACTTCTAAGAAGAAAAGAAAAGATTGTAGTACCTGAAAGTCATCCTTCTGAGGAAAGAAAAAGGAAACCTAGTGATGAGAGAAGTGCTGCTACTAGAACTCCCAAGGATAAGTTGCAAATTAGCCCTTAAAAATCTTGGAGAAAGTTGTTATTCCCTCCAAAAAGAGAAATATTGTAAGCTCTAGAGATTCTGACTTCAATGTTGAAGAGGATGCTCAGGACATCATACCTATCAAATGGTTTGTTTCCAAGAAAACATGTATTAAGAGTCACAAAATAACTAAGGACAAGGTAATCTTCCATGCTAAAGAAAATTTAGAAAAGTGGAAGCATGTTGATCAAAGAAGATTAGCCTTAGAAAGGGAATTAGGAAAGTACTTCCAAAAATGTAAAGATGTGGTAAAGCTGATAGAAATGGCAGGCTTAATGAAAATTGTCTCAAGTTTTAGTCCTTGCTACGAAAGACTAGTGAAGGAGTTTGTGGTCAACATTCCAGATGAGTGTGATGTGAAGGGGAACGAGGATTACATTAAGGTGTATGTCAGGGGAACAGTTGTAATGTTCTCTTCCATTATGATCAATAAGTTCCTTTGCAGATCTGAAGAGCCTCAAGCTGAACTAGAGGCTTCAAATAATGAAGTGTACAGAGAAATCATCGGTGATAAGGTAAAGCATTGGCCAAAGGAAGGGAAGTTATCTTGTGGCTATCTCAACGTGAAGTATGCCATTCTTCACAGGGTGGCTACTGTAAATTGGGTTCCCACAAACCACACATCCACTGTCTCCACTAGTCTTTGAAGATTCATATTTTCCATTGGAAAGAAAATTCTGTTTGATTTTGGCAAACACATTTTTGAATAAGTATTGAAGCATACATCATCAATTGTTTTAAAACTACCAATATTTTTTCCTTTTCTTATAAGTGGAATAATCATAAGATAACACCCTGGAATTCTATTGCCTTCTGATAGTGCAAAGAAAAGGAAATCTGCCTTGACTTTACATTATAAGTTATTTGGTGGTGAGCATGTCCAAGACATTGTAAGGACATCTTCTCAGGTACCTGGCCCCGATATTTCTAAAGTAGAACTATTGCCCACCTGAAGGAAACGTGCAGGGAGTTGGATGCAATCATTAAAACTAGCTCATCTAGGAAAACCAAGCTTTAAGGAGTAATCAAGGCCCTAATGGAGGAATAGAAGAACCAGACGGGTGATTATAGTGTCGTTGTTGCTGCTAATAGCATTGATTCTGGAACTGAAGAAATTGAGGATGGAAGTGCTGGAAAAAGAGTTGTATCTGATGATGATGTCGCTGGTAATCTTAGTTCTTCAGGTGATGATGGTTATAGTTCCTCTAATGATTATAATGTTGATGAAGAAGAAGAGGTGTATAAGTCTGCTGATAATGGAAATGTTGTTGCATAATCTGGTCCTTTATATTTTCCTTGTAGTTTGATTTGTCTATGTTTTGGCTCTATAAGGGTTTTAACACCCAAACTTATTTTGTGCACATTGTGTGTTGCTTAACATTTTGGGCCCCCGTGGTCCTTTTAGTTATATACCTTTGCCATATTCTGGCTAAAAAGGGGGAGTAGTACTTTTGATGATCTCACCACTAACATATTGAGTGTATGTACTCTTGAGGAGGAGTTCTCTGATATGACTAGTTGAGAATTTATTTTTCTCAAAGATTGTTGTGTTTGAAGATTCAAATTCGTCACTAACTTTTCCGCTGCACATCTGATGTTTTGTGTTTGATTCTCCTTCGCATTTATGTGTTACAATTATTGGAATCTGATCTAAGGGGTGAAAATTTGTTTTATCCAAAATAAACCAAAGGGTGATATTGTTAATTCTCTGGTCTTATGGTTGGAATTTATTTTGGTAAAACTAATTTAGGAACATGTTGGACTCGATGTCATATCCAAGTCACCCGACATCTTTCTGGTCAGTTGTTATCTTGGATATATTAAGTTGTTTATAAAGAATGGAAAAACACAAGAAGAGGGGTGTTGTACACCAAAATTTCCCTCCCTTTTCTTTAAGACATCTCTCACAAAAAATTCCCAAATGCTCAAGGATACTCAAGAGTTGATCAGACAAGCTCACCTCCTAAGCATTGAGTCCACAAGTAGGGTTTTGCTTTTCACAAGGAAAATTAGACTTTAAATTGCTCAAATTACTTTCATGGTTCATCATAGATCTCCAAGAATTCTCATGTCAAGTTTCAAGTCTTGCATCACAAATTTTCTCACTCAATTGCTCAGATGACTGAAAATCAGTTGTATTAGGTAAAAAGTCAATTGTGGTCAACATACAGTCAAACTTTAAGATTTTTGGACAAAATCAATATTTTGAAGTCATATTCATTATTTGATCAAAGGTAGATCATAATTCCTCAATAAAAACCCTCATATCACCAAAGGGGCAAAATTGTCAAAATTAGGGTTTTTACTGAGAATATTGATCCTTGACTTTTGACCTAGTACATGACCTAATAACTTGAAGCATGATATTAAGGACTCAAGAAAACATATTGACCTAATTACATGGCTCAAATCATTTCTAAAGATCAAGTGATTGATAGTTGAAAATTTGAATCAACTGATGAAAAGTCAACAGTCACACAAAAAGTCAAAGTTTGACTTTTTGGTCAACATTGTATTTCAAAGATCGAGAATCATCAAGAAATTCAAAAATATCAAACTTGATCAACAAGAACCAACAAAGTCAACAAAAAGTCAATATTTCCAATACTTAGAAAAATTCTAAGTGTTTTTGGCCTTAATAAAATCACTACTTCATGACTATTTTTCACTAAGATGCAAGATGATTCAATGAAAATTTTCAACATGAAAGTTGTAGAGCATGATGAATTATACAAATTTTTCCTTGAGGGTTGATGTCTAAAAAATTCTTGGATTATGAGATATAGGCCCATGAAGTCGTGACATTTTTATCAAAACACTTAGAAAAAATTTCAACAAATTTGGTCAGATTTTTATCCCAACTTCTTGGCAAATTTTCATCAAGTTCCAATTTTATTTAGTCAAAATGGTCAACATGAAAGTTGTAGATATTGATTCAATCTTTCCAAAATGTCCAAAAACTTGAAGAGATCATTTTTGAGCTAGGAGATTCGAAGACTTGAATTTGGCATGATAAACTTGAATTATAGGCCATTTTGATGATGAACACATAATCCAATCTTCATACTATGCTGCATAATCTTGCTTTGCATGCCTTCTAACTTGCAAATATCGCCATAATTAAATGTTTACACAAACTTTTGAGCTATGATCCAAGTGTTTAAGGCATTATCCAATCCATTTTGTCATTTTTGGAAGAAAGGCACCATCGTCATTCACATAAAGCAAGATTTATACACAATGTCAACTTCTTGAGCCTTTCACTTGCTCCCTCTGCACACACTCAACATGTATGCTCATAAGAAACATGTCTACATCTCCTAACCACCCTATGAGCCTTTGTACCATGCATTGGAACCATGTCTTGGTAAGTTGCTTCAAAACCAAGTCTCAAAACTATAACATGCTATCTTGATTTTCTAATTACTTCAAGCCCTCAAACCTTTTCTCTGTAAATAGAGAGGTTATTTGCAAGCTAAGGGACAAATTCATAAGCCTTTTAAATCTCTCAAACTCCCTGAAATCATAATTTGCATACAAATCCTCCATTGTTGCAACTTCTGGCCTTAAACTTCAAACACCTAATCCACTCGTGCGTTTTCATTTTAGATCCATCACAAAGCTTCCATAACTCATTTAGAACCTATCCAAAGCCTTATTTCATCACTGTAACATCATCTTCACCATCCTCCATTTTCAAAAACTCAACTCTACAACTTGACTTCTCTAGAAGAATCCAGGCACTCTCAATCCAAAGTAAGCATTGCAATATATTCATGGGAGTTCAGTGAAGCCATCCAGGTCATCACAACACCTCCAGGAGTGCTCTAACTTCAGGTTCGATTCTCACTTCAAAGGTAAGTTTTCTGAAATTTGAAATCCTTATTCAAGCATCATTTGCCTTCGATTTCAAAAGATAAAATGTAGATATCATTGCCCTAAATCTAACCATGTCCTTAGTGTTCATTTATATTGCTCGTGTGATGAGAATTTTAGAACTGAAAATTCTGAGATTTTAGGGTTCAGTTTGGTACCAAGTAAAATTCTCATTTATCTTTGATTTATAGCTTTTGAAATTTATATGGTTTAATTCGTGGTTAAATTTCCAGCAAGTTTCATGTTTACATCTTTCCATTTGGTTGAGAAATGAGCATTTTTAGAAATTCAAAAATGTGTTCATGGTGACTGGCGCGAGGAAGAAGATGAAGTTATATTAAGAATTGAGTTTATATTATATGGATTAGTTTGTACATTAACTATCGGATGTATCACCACCCCGGTGGTTAAAGCGCGCGTCTGTTACCTTTGTGACATGGGTTCGAGCCCCAACGGTCCTTTTTTTATTTTTTCATATTATTTTCTGATTCTAACACCCCAGCAGGGGCCTCCTGACCATTGGGCCCAATCTTCTTTTCCAGCGCACCCCCCTACTGTCTCACAACACTGACCCATTGTCATTTTTATTTTTTTATTTTGTTTCTGATTCAAACAAAAAACAGATTTTGGGCCCAACAAAAATGGTTTTCTCACACCCCCTTTTTTTTACTTCTAACTCATGGCCCAATTTTTTTTATTTCTCTTTATATTTTTTCTATTTTCTTTATTTATTTTATTTTATTTGATTAAAATACAAAAAAAAAATTCTTAAATAATTAGATTAAAAATATTTTAATTCAATCACTTTGATTTTATTTTATTTCATTTATTTTTTAAACAAATAAAAAAATCTCAAAAATATTTTCTAATAATTAGTTTCCTTTTTACTATTAAAAATTAATAGACTTAGGTTTTATTTCTATTAATTTCTATTAACTTAGATGTTTTAGGTTTTGTTTAAAATGATTAATTGACTTCTCTTGAAGTCTAAACTAATTAGTTTAATTAATTATCAAACTTTTTTTCATCAAAACCACCAAACAATTCCCTTTTTCTTTTCCTCTACTTTACATTTTTGCGCATTTTACTATTTTGCATTATTATTTGTGTAAATGGTATGTAACAGATAATTAGGGTTTTATTGTTTTCCATCCCCATTTATAAATTTGTACCCTCCATTCCCAAAGTGTTGTAACATCGTAGGGCATTTAAGTTCCACAATTTATCGCTTTCCTTATTATTGTTAGTAATTAGGGTTTGTATGACAAGACTAAAAGCAAACATAGTAAAACACTAATTCAAGACAAATAATTGAATCAAACACACTTTGCACACTTATACCTCTATGGTAACCTCGCTAGTTGTCTCAGATAAAAAACAATCATGTCCCTCGAACGTGGGACGCTTTAGCAAAAGACCCTCGATTAAAAGATAGTATTCCCTTGATGTCCCTTTGATGTTGCCTTCGATAAACGATCTTAGTCCCTTATGACAATTACTAAAGCGTCTTACAAGTTGCTTTCTATGACTGTACGATGACCTACGCATGTCCCTCACATCCAATGATAGAACTTCCTACTAATTAATGGTAGGATAACACTATTTAAAGGAGGAGGAAAAGAAGAAATACTTTTCGAGTAGGTAGATCGCTCGTAATAGTTTGCTTACTAACTAAAAAAATTCCCACACTTTACACTTTCAAAACAACTATATTCAAAACATCATCACAAAAACACACCTTCTTTCATAAATGTTTTCAAAGCAAACATTTGGTATACATTCTCAATGATACGATAATCATTACAAAATTACCTTACATTGGCATTTTCAAAACATCTTTCCAAACACTCTCTTTCAACAAATATTTTCAAAACAAACATTTTGTATACATTCTCAACGATACGAGAATCATTACAAAATTGCCGCACTTAAGCATTTTCAAAATATTTTCAAACATACACAAACACAAAGCATTTTCAAAGTGATCTAGAAATTAAGAGCCCGTAGATAACTAGAGATGAAAAGGGTGTTAACACCTTCGCTTTTCATAACCTACCCCCTGAACTCAAGAAAATTCCCAAAAGGTCTTTCCTATTTTTTTCACACTTTCCTTTATTGGATAAAATAAAAGTCGGTGGCGACTCTTGCTATCCGCAATATTTGCGATAAAATGCAAAAACCTCAAGTCAGTTCTCCCACCGTATTATAGATGCTTGTGCTGAAACAACGCCCGATGAAGAAAGATTAATGATATTGAGATTCCTAGAACCCGATTACTTCTTTTAGGACAGGTTGAGCCAACTAAAACTTCAAAAGGGTACTTACCTATAAACCCCATGCAAGCTTAAACCTAAGGCCTCGTGTGCTTTATTTGCGTCTGATTAATTTTTCGAACATGACATCATAACATCATGACATCATGCCATAGAATTTTCACTAACCATTTCAAGGACCTAGGGATTTATCTTTGTTTTGTTTTGTAGGTTATGGCTTCCGCTCGCAGAAATACTATCTGAGTCAGCTTTGTAAGGGTTCCTTCTCAACTTAAGGAGTTAGTCTTAAGGATTCCTTAAAATTCCCCATTCATCAAAATGCATGGTCGACTACTCAATTTGGTTACTTTGGGTTTTAAAGAAGACATGATGAATGTTCTATTACAATTATTCGATCCCGCTCATCATTATTTCAACTTTCCCGATTATCAGTTAGCACCCACTGTTGTACCCCAAAATTTGCCCTCTCATATTATCAAGATTTTCCTCACAAGACTTCTTGGACTCTAGACAAGATTAGGGTTTGCTCAACTCAAGACCTCATCTTGCACTGATGACCTGAAATTAGGGTTTGAGTTTTCACAAGGAATTTTGGACCACCAATGCTTTATGTGACTTTCATACACCATCTTGGACCCCTAAGATTGCTCATGACAAGTTTCAAGCCTTGAATCACATTTTTGCCCAGTCAATTAGACAGTTAACCTAAAAATCAGCTGTATTGGGGAAAAAGTCAATCATGGCCAATTTACAGTAAAACTTCATAATTTTTGATCCACAACAACATTCTAGGCTCCTATGTACCATTTGATCAAGTTTGGATCACAACTCCTCAAGAAATTTGATCAGATCATCAAAAGGGTAAAATGGTCAAAATTAGGGTTTTGACTAAGAAAGGGCATTTTCTGATTTTTAACCTAGCCAATGACCAATTGGGTTCAAACATGATTTCAAGGACTCAATGGAATCATCTTTACCTAATCAGATAGTTCAAAAGATCTCAAATGCATAGGATTGACAGATGCATTTTGCAGTCAACTGATCAAAAGTCAATTGTACACTGAAAAGTCAAACTTTGACTTTTTGGTCAAAATCAAGTGCCAAGGGTCATAATTCATCAAGATATGTCAAAATATGAAACTTGTTGATCAAGAAACCTAATTTTGCAAATTAGGGTTTTAATTTGAAAAAATTTCTTAACTTAGAAAATTTCTAAGTATGGAAAATTTCTTATTTTTTCCTAACTTTCCACAATTTTTTCACCATGATGCATTTGGATTCAAAGAAAACTTCCAACATGAAAGTTGTAGTCCTCCATGAAATATATAACTTTGATTCACAAAGTTTTCCCAAAAGATGCTTGGATCTCAATTTATGATTTTGTGAATAAGGGTCCATAAACTTTTTTAACTTAGTGAAATTTTGCCCTAGTTTAGGCAGATTTTTGACCTAACTTCATGGCAACTTTTCACCTAGTTCCAAGAGGAGTCTCAAAATGAATTTCAAAGATTGATTTTAGATCATGTTACAAGCTTTCCAAAATGTCCAAGAACTCTCCAAGATCATTTATGGTTAGGTAGAATCGAAGAAGGGAAAATGGCAATTTATCACTTTGGTTCAAGGCATTTTCACAATGGTTCAAGTTGCAAATCTGTCCTAGCATGCTTGTACCTAACATTACAGGTCCTAATCCTTTCTAGACTCCATAATTGAATGCTAATTCAGTGGACAATGGCTTTATTTTTATCTTTGGAGCATTGTAAAAAGAATTATTCCAAAAATGGACCTGCTCTTTTGTTAAAGAATTAATACCACTTTGATAAAGCTTGTCTTTTTCAACTTTACATTTCTTAAGCCATGGACCTGATCTTTTGTTGCAAACAAGATCCAAAAACATCAGGCAACTTGTACAAACTCTATGCAGTCCATAAGCTAGCAAGTACAGCATTTTGGGCATTGTCACTTCAAATTTCTTCAAAAGCAAGCAAACTTGCAAAAGTCAAGACAACTTGGGCATATTTTAAAGGGAATCCTTAGCATCATTTGAAACAACTTCAGAACCCTGTAACAAGCCTAAGCACGAATCCATAGCATCCCAAACATTCTCAAACACCAAAATCACATTTTTCTGCCCAAACAGGGCATCATCTGCAGAACCCTTGCCAAATCAATATTGGCTCGTGTATTTCTCATTTTAAGACTTCAAACACTTTACATACGTCCTACCAAAGTTGTCCAGGCCTTTGTCTTGCAATTGTAACCCCTGTTTCAAGGATCACCATTTACATTTTGGAGGTTTGCAGGTTGACTTCTACAGGGAGATTCAAGCATCCATAAGGCAAGCTGAGCATTGGAGAAGATTGACAGAACTTAAAAGAAGCTCACAAGATCTTCAGGCCTCACTCAAAGTTCCCACATTGCCATATCCAAACTCAACTGAACAAGGTATTTTTCAAAGTTTTATCTCCTTATTTAGGCATCCTTAAGCTTTGATTTGTGAAGCAAAAATGTAGTCCTCAACTTGCTTAAGTTGTACATATGCATAGTTGCCATTTATATTAACTGAGCTAAGAGTATTTGATTGTTGAAGTTCATGAAAAAATTAGGTCAGGAATTAGGGCCACTGAAATTCTCCTTGGTCTTTTAGAGTTAGGTCATGAATTTTATATCACTAGAATCGTGAGATCATAAGCTATCTTTTTTGTGTTATGAGTTTTTGATTTTATGCAAGCATGAGCAAGAACAGGATTTGAAGGCAGAACGCGCGAAATTGTGTGGCTGGAGGTCAGGGATGAAGGCTGGTTGGGCCTGGCGCCTTGGGCCTGTTACTTTTTGCACCCCCTGTTTCCTATTTGCACCCCATTGGCCTATTTTTTTTGTATTTTGCATATTTTTCATTTCTTTTATATTTATTGCTTCTTTTTTTTTTATCATGAAAAAATCTTTAAAAAATATTTTCTTAATTTTGTGCATTTTTATTTTATTTTTATTTTATTTTTTGCATAATAAAATAGTTTACTAGAATAAATAGAAATTCATTTTCTTAAAAAAATAGTAAAAACATTTAAAAATACCATGCATTTTTATTTTATTATTTTTCACACATAAAATATTATTTTCATACATATTTTTTTTAATACTTGTAAATATTTTTATTTATTATTTCTTGTAAAAAATGGACAAATGAATAATAATAGAAAACATATTTTCTTTTAAAACAAAATTAGGGTTTCCCCTTTCAAAAATAATAATATTATTTTTTCTTATTTTTAGGAATTAGATAATGTTATTTTCTCATACATAAAACAATTACCAAACATTTTTTGCATATTTACATTTTATTGCATATTTAAATAATTGTTTATTTATTTATTGTACAAAATTCAATTGGGTTGTAATAGTGAATTAGGGTTTTATTTTGTGCAAATATCCCCATTCAAAACTTGTATCCCCCCTCCCATAATATTGTTGTAATAGCTTAGATTTACTTTACACAATTTAACGCATTATATACATGTTTAGTAAATTAGGGTTTGTATGATAAGACAAAAATCAAACAAATAGCATGACCTAATGCAAGACAAAAATGCATGAAAAATGACAACACCTTGCACACAAGCACCTCTAGGGTTTCACCCACTTGGTTGCCTAAACAAAATGGCCATGGTATGCATGCTAGGTATCTTGGCAAAACAAAACAAAACAAAACAAAAGATCATAGTCCCTCGATGATGCTAGACAAGGTTGCCTAAAAACAAATGATCTTAGTCCCTCAAAATGCCAAAGATACTTGGCAACATTGTTATCATGGTCATACGATGACCCACGCCCGTCCCGTTTAACATCCAAAGATAGGGTTATCTACCAAAACAATGGTAGGTTAACAATGTCAAAGGAATAAAAATGTACAAGAAAGACTTTTGAGTAGGTATAATGCTTCTAGTTACTTGATCAATTTGCAAACAATCCTTGCTATTTTCAAACAAACACACACACATTTTCACAACATTTCTAAACAACTTTCAAAACATTGAAACATTTTTCAAAAGACAAACATCTTTGTATACATTCTTACAAACAAGAATCATTACAAAGATTGCCTAAACGAGAGCCTCTTTTCAAAATACTTTCAAAACCACACAAAGCACCATTTCAAACAATTGAAAAATCAAAGCAAGTGATCTAAAACAAGTAACTAAGAGACCATGGAAAACCATGGATGAAAAGGGTGCTAGCACCTTCCCTTTTCATAATCTTCCCCCCGAACTCAAAAACAATCTCAAAGGTCTTTCCTGTGCTTTTTTACCTTTCCTTTTGGATAAAAGAAAAGTCGGTGGCGACTCTTGCTAAACCACAACATTTGCAAACACAAACGCAAAACCTCAAGTCAGTTCTCCCACTGCATCACAGAACTGACGACTCTGCTGGGGAGATTAATAAAAGTGGGGTTACCTTAGGGTTTTAGATCACCTTTACATGCTTATCTTGCTTGACTTGTATGCTTTACACTTTGGTTCTATTGTTTGGGTTTGAATCCTCTACCCGGATTTGGGAAACATTCATAGGTAAATAGTAATACGTTGTGGAAACTATGTGGGGTATACTGACATGGTCTAAGCAATAGCTATATTATTGCGACATATTTTTGGGTACCGGTAGCCTTTGAGTCAATCAAAGAGAATACGGGGCCGCTGAGTGATGTCATGAAGCGCTAATGGACTTTTAGAACCTTTACTTGACCAACTTGGCCTTTTAGGATGTAGTGAGATGACCGACTTTGGTGCAGTCCGAAGTTGGTAGATACTCGATACTACACTCATTGAGGGTTGGTTCCTTGGAATATTTCGGTCGCCAGTAAAGAGGCTGAATTGAAACAATGAACAAGGAAATAATCCAGTGATATTGAGCTCCTTAGAACCCGATTACTATTTCTAGGACAGGTTGAGCCAACTAAACTTCAAGAGGGTACTTACCTATGAAACCCCATGCAAGCCTAAACTAGGAACTTGTGTGATTTGCTTATACATATATACTTGTGCATAACATCATGGACATCATGAAGCATCATATGCATCCAATAACCATTTCAAGGATTTTGGATTTTCATTTTTGTTCCTGTTTTGTAGGTTATAGATTCACTTCGCAGGAAAACTGTCCAAATCAACCTTGTAAGAATTCCTCCACAACTCAAGGAGCTAGCTTCAAGGATTCCTGAGAATTCTCCATTCACCGAGAGGCATGGTCGTATTCTCAACTTGGTCACTTCCAACACTGAGGAGGATATGATGAAAGTTCTCTTCCAGTTCTTTGACCCTTTGCATCATTGCTTCATATTTCCTGACTACCAACTTGTGCCCACTTTGGAGGAATTTTCTCAACTCTTTGTGATTCCTATTCTCAATCAACTACCCTTCAACGGTACGAAAAGAGATCCAAAGCCAAAAGAGATTGCTCAAGCCCTGCACTTGCACTCCTCTGATGTCACAACACATTAGGAAACTAGAAGTGGTGTCAAAGGCTTCTTGTCAAAGTTCTTGTTTAAGAAGGCCCAAAGTTGCTGGAATTCTTTGGACTTGCAAGCTTTTGAGGAGATTGTAGCTCTTCTCATCTATGGGATGGTCTTGTTCCCTAATCCTGACCAACTCATAGATGTGAGTGCTGTCAAAGTCTTCATGACTCGCAACCCAGTGCCTACATTGCTTAGGGATATCCTCCACTCTTTTCACACTCGTACAATGAGGAAAAGAGGTGTTCTCATGTGCTGCACTCCTCTATTGGCAAGATGGTTTATTTCTCATCTTCCCCAATTAGTCTTTAAGAATGGGCAAGGTTTGAGGTGGTCACAACGATTGATGACACTTACCCATTCAGATATTCATTGGTTTTCTCGATCAAAAGAGAATGTCATCATCATTGACCGTTGTGGGGAATTCCCTAATGTCCCTCTACTTGGCATTAGGGGAGGCATCACCTACAACCCTTGCTTGGCTCTGAGACAGTTTTGGTATGCCCGAAGGGATGGCCCACATGACATGTTGATTCAAGGTTTGGTTTTCAACTTCGACAACGACAACCAAGGACTCCGACAAAGGTTCATCCGAGCTTGGAGAATGCCCAACAAGGTGGACAGTAAGACCTTGGGACACAAGAATTCCATCCCTCTTGAGCCTTACCTCAAGTGGGTACGAACCCGCGCCCAAATTCTTATGATGCCTTATCCCTCTATTCTCCCTGTGATTATAGATCCTGTTATGGAAGGAGAGGTTCCATATAACCTCCTACATCCTGACATGCCAACATCACTCAAAGATTTACAAAGGAGTTGGATACAGCTCAAGGGAGAGCGCGATACTTTTGAAGCCCAATTCTACGCAAGCAAGAAGAAGGTTTTGGAACTCACTCTTCAGCTTCACGAAGAGCAGACTCTCAACACCTACATTGCACCAAAGAGGATGCGCAACGTCTTTTTACCTTAGAATTTTGTATTATTTTTCCCCAAGGGGCATTGATGTACTAATAATTCTATCTTATTAATATGACGTGTGTTTCTTTTTTGTTTAAAACAAATTTGAATTCCTGAATCCTTGAAATCATTACATGAATACATATCATTCATCATATGCATAAACATGTCTTCACACCAAGTTTCCTCATCTCTCTGCTGTTTATTTCAGTAAGATGGATATTGAACAAACGGTCAAAGATTTGCAAGCTCAGAATTCACAATTTCAACAGCTGCTCTTGACCTTAGCCAAGGGGCAGGAGGAGCTCAAGATCCTACTAGAGAAAGAGAAAGAGAAAAAGAAGAAGAAGAGAGCTGGTGTGGCCATCTTGGGCAGAAGATTTGAAGGACAAGCCAGACAGACTTTGTAATTCCCATCAACATCTGAAGAGGGGGAAGGTAAAGGTAAAGGAACAGCAGTGCAATCTGATTCTGAAGCAGAAGAAGAGGAGGATGAGGATTACTCCGAACAACAGTATCCTCCGACCAATGACAAATACAAGAACTTGGAAGAACATCTAGCTGCTATGGAAGTGCAAAGAGTACCTGGGATGGATTTTGAGGAGTTAGGGTAGGTTTCTGGAATCGTAATCCCTCCTAAGTTTAAAGTACCTCTGTTTGCTAAGTATGATGGGGTGTCTTGCCCAAAGATGCACCTACGATCTTATGTCAGGAAAATTCAACCACATTCTTCTGACAAAGACCTGCGGGTCCACTTTTTCCAAGACAGTCTATCAAGGACGCAGTTGGATTGGTTCTACCAGTTGGAGAGGTCTGATGTGCATAATTGGGAATATTTTGCAGCCGCATTCTATAAACAGTATCAATATAACGCTGACTTGGCGCCAACCCGTACTCAGCTATAGAGTATGGCTATGGCTACCAATGAGGGTTTCAAAGACTACGCCCAAAAATGGAGGGACTTAGCTGGAAGGGCGCAACCACCATTGTCAGAAAGAGAGCTAGTGGATATGTTCTTGGGGACTCTGTCAGGTCCTTTCTTTAATCACCTGATAGGGAGTTCTTCTGCAGGGTTTACTGAGTTGATTCTAACTGGTGAAAGGGTAGAAGCCGGTATCAGAAGCGGAAAAATTCATAAAGATGCATCTACCTCTGTTGCTACAAAAAATCCATTCATTAGAAAGAAGGAGGTGTCTGCTATCTATGCCCAGAGGAATCAGGGAAGAGTTGAAAGACGACCAACTGTGGGGGGCCGTTATGATTCAGAAATCTGCATCAGACCAACCAAGAAACAACCAGCCGAGAAATAACCAACAAAGGGTGGAAAGGTCTATAAGGAAATTCACCAAGATAAACATGACTCCTTCTCAAGTCTTACCACATCTCTTGAAGTTGAACCTGGCCATGCTAAAGGAGGCCCCTAAAAATCCTAACAATGCTTCTCCATATTACCATCCCAACGCCAGATGCGCGTACCACTCAGAAAGTCCAGGGCACGACAGCAACAACTGGTGGGCCCTGAAGAACAAGATTCAAGATCTGATTGACGCTAAGGAAGTTGAATTTGAAGCTCCTAAAAAGCCGAATGTTATCTCCGCCCCAATGTCAAGGCATGGGCGCAATGCCAATGTTGTGGAAGAAGATCTATTTGTTTCTGCTGCGGATGAATTGTTAACTTCTCTCCTAACCATTAAGTTGAATTTGTTAAAGGCTGGGGTGTTCCCAGGTTGTGACCAAGATTGCCATGCTTGCCTATCCTCCCCATTTGACTGTCCTCTTTTGAAGAAAGGAATCCAGCAACTGATTGATAACAAGGAAATTTTGTTTGAGAAAGCTCTCGTCTCACCCATTCCAGTTCCAGAAGTTTCAATAATAACCATATACGCCAATCCTTCCAGGGTTTCTAAAAATCCCGTTAGGATTACATCTGCTCCAGTGACTACTCCGTTGAAGATAACAATGCCCAGGCCAACCCCGTACAAAACCGATAAAATGGTACCATGGAACTATGGTGGAGAAATATACTATCATGGTGTCAAACAGATTGAACAGACCATTGAATAAGAAAGCTCTGAGGAAGATAGTCCTAACGTCAGTAACATTGTTGGAACAAGCAAAACTACTCGTAGTGGGAGAATCTTTTCTCCAGAGATTGCTCCTCCAACAGCAGTCTTTGGACCCGCGGCCATTCTGAAGATTACTCCTACATCAGTAATTGTACCTGCAAGTGTACCCGCCAACAATGACAATGCAACTCCCATCCCTATCTTCGCTGCTGAGAAAAAAGGAAAGAATGTTCAAGAGGAGCCTGTCTTGACGAAGGCTCAGTCACTAGTGATTCCTGATACATCCCAGAAAGAGATGGAAGAAATTCTGAGGATCATTAAGAAAAGTGATTATGATGTTGTTGAACGACTGGGGAAGACCCCCTCCAAAATCTCTATGTTAGCCCTGTTGTTATGCTCTGAGGCACATGCTAAAGCTTTGGTCAAGTTTTTGAAGACGGCCCACGTGCCACAAGAAACCTCCGCTAATCAATTCCAGGAATGTGTGGCCAGCTTAACAGCTGACAATGGCCTGGGATTCTCCAATGCAGACTTGACCTCCAAAGGGAGAAAACATAATGACGCGCTACATGTCTCGGTGGAGTGTAGGGGAACCACCCTAGCTCATGTTTTGGTTGATATTGGGTCGTCTCTAAACGTCTTGTCGAAGAAAGCCTTGGATAGGTTGGATTGTGAAGGCCTAACCCTGAAACCCAGCAACATCATTGTTAGAGCCTTTGATGTTTCTAAGAGGATGGTCCATGGAGAGGTGGACATCCCGATCAAGGTGGGTACCTAGACGTTCAATTCAACATTCTACGTGATGGACATCCGTCCTTCCTATTCTTGCCTATTGGGAAGACCTTGGATCCACCATGTTGGAGTTGTCACTTCCACTCTGCATGAAATGCTCGAGTACCCTGTCCAGGGGAAATCATAATTGTTCATGGCGAAGAGGAATACATGATCAGTCATCTTAATCATTTCTGTTATGTAGAATTGGATGGCGAATTCATCGAAACTCCCTTCCAGCATTTTGAAGAGGTAGCTCAGGAGATAGCGGCGACCAAGACAGTGTCCTCTATACCCATGATTACCAGACCTCCTCCTCGGATGTCGTCTCTCAAGGATGCTAGGGCAGTGGTGGAAGAAGGTGGATCCATAATCTGGGGGCAGCTTCCCGACTTTCCTTTCAAATCAGACAAATTCGGCTTGGGATTTACTTTGACTGGTCAGAAGGCTGTGTGTCACTCCTGTGCCGGAGGGCCACCTGTGAAGATCAGCCACCGAGGAGTTAATGCACTAGAGGACAGTGAAGAAGAGGGCAACTTGGAAGACTGGATTTTCCCTACTGTTGGTGGAGGACTGTGCAATTGGGAAGCAAAAGACTTTGTTCCGATTACTTTCATACCGCAGTAATTTATCTTTTCCATTTCTGTTGGACTGTAATAATTCACAAACAATTCATACTTTTTCAACCGTCTGTCTTACTCGAGGCACATAGGTCCATTTGTAAGGGTTCTTATTTCATTTTCATATGTCATTTTAATGAATCATGGACGCTTTTCATATTTAAACCTTTTGTGCTCATTGTCTTTCTTTTTCATTTTTGTTGTTTTAAGATGGCTATGTCCTTACACACCCCCACACTCACAAATGCAGGTACCCTTCCATTCTGGAACCCATGGGTAACGATACTTCTATAGCCTTCAGTGACTCTGAAGATCTGATCAACCAAGCCGAATACGAATGTGAGGAAGATTATGAGGTGCCAGGGGAATTGGCCAGATTACTACACAAGAGGAAAGAGCAATTCAGCCTCATGAAGAGCAGTTGGATACAATCAACTTGGGAACTGAGGATGACAAAAAGGAAATCAAGATAGGTGCCAATCTAGAGCCAAGTGTCAAGGAGCGCCTAATTCAGCTACTACATGATTATGTTGAGATCTTCGCCTGGTCATACGAAGACATGTCGGGACTCGATACAGACATTGTGGTACACTGTCTCCCCACAAGAGAACACTGTCCACCAGTGAAACAGAAGGTCTGCCGCATGAGACCCGACATGTCAGAAAAGATCAAAGCAGAAGTTATGAAGCAGTTCAATGCTGGATTTCTGGCTGTTACTTCCTATCCACAATGGGTTGCTAACATTGTGCCCGTGCCTAAAAAGGACGGCAAAGTCAGAATGTGCGTGGATTACAAAGACTTAAACAGGGCCAGCCCTAAAGATAACTTTCCACTTCCGCACATTGACATCCTGGTTGACAACACAGCTCAACACAAAGTATTTTCTTTCATGGACGGATTCTCAGGCTATAACCAGATCAAAATGGCACCTGAGGACATGGAGAAAATTACTTTTGTCACACAGTGGGGTACGTTCTGCTACAAAGTGATTCCATTCGAACTGAAGAATGTCGGGGCAACCTATCAACGCGCCATGGTAGCTTTGTTTCATGATATGATACATCATGAGATAGAGGTCTACGTAGATGACATGATAGCCCGATCACAAACTGAAGAAAAACACCTTGATCATTTGCAAAAGTTGTTTGTTAGGTTGAAGGAGTACAAGCTCAGACTGAATCCAAACAAGTGTACATTCGGAGTCCGATCCAGTAAACTCTTAGGTTTCATTGTCAGCAACAAAGGCATCGAGGTTGATCCTGCCAAAGTCAAAGCTATACAAGAAATGCATGCTCCTCGCACTGAGAAGGAGGCCAGAGGTTTCTTGGGACGCCTAAACTACATTGCTAGGTTCATTTCTCACCTAACATCTACCTGTGAACCAATCTTTAAGCTGTTGAAGAAAGATCAGGTAGTTAAATGGAATGATGACTGTCAAATTGCTTTCGATAAAATCAAGGAGTATTTTCTAGAACCTCCTATCTTGATGCCACCCGTCGAAGGAAGACCGCTAATCATGTATCTCACTGTCTTAGAAAATTCAATGGGGTGCGTACTGGGCCAACATGAAGAGTCTGGCCGAAAAGAGCATGTCATTTATTACCTTAGCAAAACGTTTACCGACTGTGAGACCCGATACTCACTGCTCGAGAAAACTTGTTGCGCTTTGGTATGGGCTGCTCGCCGGCTAAGGCAGTATATGTTGACTCATACCACTTTGCTGATATCTAAGATGGATCCGATCAAGTACATCTTTGAGAAGCCTGCTCTATCTGGAAGAATAGCTAGATGGCAGATGATCCTAACGGAATACGACATACATTACACAACCCAAAAAGCCATAAAGGGGAGTGTGCTAGCTAACCATCTGGATCATCAAGCTGTTGAAGATTACCAATCCATGAGGTTCGACTTCCCTGACAAAGACATCATGACATTGGACAACATTGAAGATATCAGACCATATGACAGACCTGAACAAGGATCCCGATGGACCCTGTACTTTGATGGGGCCTCCAATGCACTTGGCAACGGTATCGGCGCAGTACTCATCTCCCCAGAAGGTTTCCATACTCCTTTCACAGCCATACTTTGCTTCAACTGTACGAACAATATGGCAGAGTATGAAGCTTGCATCTTTGGACTCAAGGTTGCCATAGACTTGGGAATCAAATCTTTGATTGTGTTTGGGGACTCAGCTTTGGTCATCAGTCAGATCAAAGGAGAGTGGGATACTAAACATCCAAACCTCATCCCTTACAAAGAACATGTCTTGACCTTGTTACCACATTTCGAGCAGATTACCTTCGAGCACTTCCCGCGAGAAGAAAATCAGCTAGCAGATTCTCTAGCTACAATGTCATTAATGTTTAAACTTAACTGGGATAATGAGGATCCCCAAATTACCATTGAACGGATGGACGAACCGGCACATTGTCACGAGATTAATACCGAAGAAGTAGTGGACCATCCATGGTTTCATGAAGTTAAAAGGTATCTCGAGGCACAAGAATACCCTGAAGGAGCTTCAGTCAACAAAAAAAAAGTTCTTAAGAAGATTCTCGGCGAAGTTCTTCTTAAGCAATGGCATCCTATACAAGCACAATCACGATTCTGTTCGGCTCCATTATGTGGACAAAGCTGAGGCTGAAAGAATTATGGCTGAATTGCATGAGGGTACCTTCGGCACTCACTCTAGCGTGCATATAATGACTAAGAAGATTCTACAAGAAGGCTACTACTGGTCTACCATGGAATCTGACTACTATCAACACTCCCGCACTTGTCACAAATGTCAAATCTAAGCAGACAAGGTACACGTGCCTCCAGTTCCTCTAAATGTCTTAACAGCTCCTTGGCCATTCGCTATGTGGGGAATCGACATGATTGGAGAGATCAAGCCTACAACATCCAATGGACATCGTTTCATTCTGGTGGCCATTGACTACATCACCAAGTGGGTCGAAGCAGCTTCCTCTGCATCCGTGACTAAGAATGTTGTTGCCCGCTTCATCAAGCAGAACCTTATATGCCGGTATGGTATCCCCGAAAGGATTATCACTGACAATGGTACAAACCTTACCAATAATATGATCACTGCCTTGTGCGAGCAGTTCAAGATTCAACATCACAATTCATCTCCTTACCGGCCAAAGATGAACGGTGTTGTCGAAGTTGCGAACAAAAATATCAAGAAGATCATACAAAAGATGATAGTCACCTACAAGGATTGGCATGATATGCTACCATTTGCTCTTCATGGGTACCGTACCACGGCACGCACATCAACTGGGGCAACACCCTATTCATTGGTATATCGCATGGAAGTTGTTTTACCTATCGAGGTTCAGATTCCCTCCTTGAGAATCATGAAAGATGCTGGTTTGAGTGAAGACAATTGGATCCAAACCCGCCTTGATCAGTTGAACTTAATTGACGAGAAGAGACTTACTGCGGTTTGTCATGGTCAGACGTATCAAAAACGGATGATTAAGGCTTTCAACAAGAAAGTCAGACGCCAGGTATATCAAGTCGGGGATCTGGTAATCAAGCATATCATCTTGCCGCAAAGTGATCCCAGTGGAAAATGGACTCCTACCTACGAAGGACCATTTGTGATCAAGAACATCTTTTCTGGTGGGGAAATGATCTTAACCACCATGGACGGCGACGACCTGCCACACCCTGCGAATGCAGACATAGTCAAAAGATACTACGCATAAATGACCCGCTAGGTTGACACACCTAGGCAAAAAAGGGGCATCCCGGTGAATCAAAAACTCGAAAGGGCGGTTTAGGAAAAAATTAGGGATAAATAAAAAAAATCTGTACACCCGGCAAGTTGAAAACCCGAAAGGGCAACTTGGGCAAAAAAGGGTTTCCCGGTGGACTGAAAACCCGAAAGGGCGGTCCAGGCAAAAGTTAGGGAATTAAAGCGTATGAATATGTCTCTTCGGATCACTTTAAGGAAAATCTCTTCACTAACAAACCTGGAGCTTCTGATCAATCCAATCATCTTAGGACGAAGCAGCGGATGGACAAGATATTCGGAGTTACGAAGGCTATAGCGGAATGGGAACCCCATGGGATTTTTACACAAATAGCTTTCTTTCTTTATATAAAATTTTCTTACTTTTATGACATCATCCTCTTACTAGGATGTTTGTCTCCTTTGTACAAAACACTTATTCAAAGTAAATACAAAGATACCTCTTTAAAGTGCAGAAAACTATTTGCCTTTTTTCTTTTACACTTGTGTTTTTATTTGCAAAAACGTCCAATGATTCATTGATGAACATGTGCATTTGAACATAATTACTGTTTACAAATAAACAGGATGAAAAAGAACAATTACTGACAGGCTGAAAGGATAGGAAAACGTCTTTAGGCTATTCCAGGAGCAATCCCTACAGTACATCATCTAGATCCCCAGCGGAGCTAAAACCTTGAAATACATATCCCCAGCGGAGTTATAATTTCAAACCCTTAATCCCCATCTGACTTAAAACTTCAAACTCTCAATCCCCGGCAGAGCAAAAACTTTGAATTACAGATCCCCAGCGGAGATGAAACCCTCTTCCTCGGTCAAGTCAAGACTTCAAACTATTTAATCCCCAGCGGAAATCATCCAACTTCCCCAGCAAGTTATCTTGAAGCTTGGAAATCAACCAGATGACAGTTAACTTTTGTCTTATCCCCAACCTAAGATAACTTCCAAGTAGAGTGGCAGACGACCAAAACTCCTGAACCTACTCCCAGCAGTAAACTCTTCCCCACAGAGTCTTCATTATTCCCCAGTGAAGTCACCAAAGTTTTCATGGCTCCCCAACAGAATGGAGATTCTCGTTTTCCCCAGTGAAGTCGCCGAAGTTTTCATTACTCCTCAACAGAATGAAGATTCTCATTCTTGTTTCCCCGCAGAGATCGTCAGAGCCTTCCTTATTCTCCAGCAGATCAAGGATTTCCTTTTTGTAACCCCCAGTAGAAGTCGTCAAAGTTCTCTGGATTTCCCAAGCAGATTTCTCAAGTAGTTTGGCACTACTCTCACAATAGAATTTTTGTCAATACTCCAACTTCAAGACATGAAGGATCCTCACATCCCCACAGAAGTTGTCAAAGATTTTTTTCCCTAACAGTCGCCCAGGATTTCTTGTCCCCAACAGTCGCCCAGGATTTCTTGTTCTCAGCAGTCAAGGATTTATTTTCCCCGGCAGCAGTTAATAGTTTTTATCCCCAGCCGTCGAGGATTTATTTTCCTCAGCAATACAGCAAACCAGCTTACATGCGCATACATTATATCCATATATCATAAACATTGATAAAACACATATATTGCATCATGCATTTCATGTAACATAACTTTGTGTTTCATCTAACATTTTACCCTTTTCAGGATAAGATTAACAAGCTATCATTAACAATGTTCAAAGATTTCAGATATAGTTCAGATACGCTCCAGATACAGATGCCATCCTGATACTTATTCAGATTTCAACATTCAGATACAGATTAGATACACTCCAGACCCGAAATCCATTCTATTTGTCATTCAGATTTCAACTATAAGATACAGTCCAGATACACTCCAAACACGGAAGTCATTCTGTCACTTATTCAGATTCTAGTTCGGATACGCTCCAGACACGGACGCCATTCTGGCCCTTATTCAGTTTTTCGATTTAGATATAGTTTTAGATACGCTATAGACACGGAAGCCATTCTATTACTCATTCAGATTCAAAACTTCAGATACAATCCAAATATGCTCCAGACACGGTTGCCATTCTGTCACCTATTTTGATTTTCCCCCAGCTCAGAGACGCTCCAGACATGGATGTTATTCTATTGCTTATTTAGATTCAACATTCAGATACAGCTTGGATACGCTCCAGATACGGATGCTATTCCTTTGCTCATTCAAATCCAGTCCCCAGATACAATACAGATACGTTCCAGACACGGATACCATTCTGACACTTATTCTTCTAACTTACAACATACAATTCAACAAACATTCTTGGATGTCATCTCTAAGCCCATCTCCAATAAGATTCTATCACATCTCCAAATGGCATCTTTAAGCCCATTTCCTCAACTACATTTTGATGAGTGCAAATTTACGGGCACTCTAGTGTCCAATCATCTTTTACGTTCGAGTCACGAGCGGCAAATTCGCCAATCTAACTCTTCAGGTTCAAGAAGATTGAACAGGGGCAGTTGTTGTACCCCAAAATTTACCCTCTCATGTTATCAAGATTTTCCTCACAAGACTTCTTGGACTCCAAACAGGATTAGGGTTTGCTCAGCTCAAGACCTCATCTTGCACTAATGACCTAAAATTAGGGTTTGAGTTTGCACAAGGAATTTTGGACCATCAATGCTTCATGTGACTTTCATACACCATCTTGGACCCCTAATATTTCTCATGACAAGTTTCAAGCCTTGAATCACATTTTTGCCCAGTCAATTGGACAGTTGACCTAAAAATCAGTTGTATTGGGGAAAAAGTCAATCATGGCCAATTTATAGTCAAACTTCATAATTTTTTATCCACAACAACATTCTAGGCTCCTATTTACCATTTGATCAAGTTTGGATCACAAATCCTCAAGAAATTTGATCAGATCATCAAAAGGGCAAAATGGTCAAAATTAGGGTTTTGACTGAGAAAGGGCATTTTCTGATTTTTTAACCTAGCCAATGACCAATTGGGTTCAAACATGATTTCAAGGACTCAATGGCATCATCTTGTCCTAATCACATAGTTCAAAAGATCTCAAATGCATAGGATTGACAGATGAATTTTGTAGTCAACTGATCAAAAGTCAAATGTACACTAAAAAGTCAAACTTTGACTTTTTGGTCAAAATCAAGTGCCAAGGGTCATAATTCATCAAGATATGTAAAAATATGAAACTTGTTGATCAAGAAACCTAATTTTGCAAATTAGGGTTTTAATTTGAAAATTCTTTATAACTTAGAAAATTTCTAAGTATGGAAAATTTCTTATTTTTTCCCAACTTTCCACAACTTTTTCACCATGATGCATTTGGATTCAAATAAAACTTCCAACATGAAAGTTGTAGTCCTCCATGAAATCTACAACTTTGGTTCACAAATTTTTCCAAAACGATGCTTGTATCTCAAGTTATGGTTTTGTGAATAAGGGTCCATAAACTTTTTTAACTTAGTGAAATTTTGCCCTAGTTTAGGCAGATTTTTGACCTAACTTCATGGCAACTTTTCACCAAGTTCCAAGAGGAGTCTCAAAATTAATTTCAAATATGGATTGTAGAGCATGTTACAAGATTTCCAAAATGTCCAAGAACTCTCCAAGATCATTTATGGTTAGGGAGAATCGAAGAAGGGAAAATGGCAATTTATCACTTTGGTTCAAGGCATTTTCACAATGGTTTAAGTTGCAAATCTGTCCTAGCATGCTTGTACCTAACATTATAGGTCCTAATCCTTTCTACACTCCATAATTGAATGCTAATTCAGTGGACAATGGCTTTATTTTGATCTTTGGAGCATTGTACAAAGAATTATTCCAAAAATGGCATAAAGTTCATAATACCACTTTGATAAAGCTTGCTTTTTTCAACTTTACATTTATTGAGCCATGGACTTGATCTTTTGTTGCAAACAAGATCCACAAACATCAGGCAACTTGTACCAACTCTATGCAGTCCATAAGCTAGCAAGTACAACATTTTGGGCATTGTCACTTCAACTTTCTTCAAAAGCAAGCAAACTTGCAAAAGTCAAGACAACTTGGGCATCTGTTAAAGGGAAGCCTTAGCATCATTTGAAACAACTTCAGAACCTTGTAACAAGACTAAGCACGAATCCATAATATCCCAAACACTCTCAAACACTAAAATCACATTTTTCTGCCCAAACAGGGCATCATCTGCAGAACCCTTGCCAAATCAATATTGGCTCGTGCGTTTCTCATTTTAAGACTTCAAACACTTTACATACATCCTACGTAAGCTGTCCAGGCCTTTGTCTTGCAACTGTAACCCCTGTTTCAAGGATCACCATTTTCATTTTGGAGGTTTGCAGGTTGACTTCTACAGGGAAATTCAAGCATCCACAAGGCAAGCTGAGCATTGGAGAAGCTTGAGAGAACTTCAAGGAAGCTCACAAGATCTTCAGGCCTCACTCAAAGTTCCCACATTGCCATATCCAAACTCAACTGAACAAGGTATTTTTCAAAGTTCTATCTCCTTATTTAGGCATCCTTAAGCTTTGATTTGTGAAGCAAAAATGTAGTCCTCAACTTGCTTAAGCTGTACATATGCATAGTTGCCATTTATATTAGCTGAGCTAAGAGTATTTGACTGTTGAAGTTCATGAAAAAATTAGGTCAGGAATTAGGGCCACTGAAATTCTCCTTGGTCTTTTAGAGTTAGGTCATGAATTTTATATCACTGGAATCGTGAGATCATAAGCTATCTTTTTTGTGTTATGAGTTTTTGATTTTATGCAAGCATGAGCAAGAACAGGATTTAAAGGCAGAATGCGCGAAATTGTGTGGCTGGAGGTCAGGGATGATGGCTGGTTGGGCCTGGCGCCTTGGGCCTGCTACTTTTTGCACCCCCTGTTTCCTATTTGCACCCCCTTGGCCTATTTTTTTGTATTTTGCATATTTTTCATTTCTTTTATATTTATTGCTTTTATTTATTTTTCTGAACATGAAAAAATCTTTAAAAAATATTTTCTTTATTTTGTGCATTTTTATTTTATTTTTTGCATAATAAAATAGTTTACTAGAATAAATAGAAATTCATTTTCTTAAAAAAATAGTAAAAACATTTAAAAATACCATGCATTTTTATTTTATTATTTTTCACACATAAAATATTATTTTCATACATATTTTTTTTTAATACTTGTAAATATTTTTATTTATTATTTCTTGTAAAAAATGGACAAATGAATAATAATAGAAAACATATTTTCTTTTAAAACAAAATTAGGGTTTCCCCTTTCAAAAATAATAATATTATTTTTTCTTATTTTTAGGAATTAGATAATGTTATTTTCTCATACATAAAACAATTACCAAACATTTTTTTGCATATTTACATTTTATTGCATATTTAAATAATTGTTTATTTATTTATTGTACAAAATTCAATTGGGTTGTAATAGTGGATTAGGGTTTTATTTTGTGCAAATATCCCCATTCAAAACTTGTATCCCCCCTCCCATAATATTGTTGTAATAGCTTAGATTTACTTTACGTAATTTATCGCATTATATACATGTTTAGTAAATTAGGGTTTGTATGATAAGATAAAAATCAAACAAATAGCATGACCTAATGCAAGACAAAAATGCATGAAAAATGACAACACCTTGAACACAAGCACCTCTAGGGTTTCACCCACTTGGTTATCTAAACAAAATGGCCATGGTATGCATGCTAGGTATCTTGGCAAAACAAAACAAAACAAAACAAAAGATCATAGTCCCTCGATGATGTTAGACAAGGTTTCCTAAAAACAAATGATCTTAGTCCCTCAAAATGCTAAAGATACTTGGCAACATTGCTATCATGGTCATACGATGACCCACGTCCGTCCCGTTTAACATCCAAAGATAGGGTTATCTACCAAAACAATGGTAGGTTAACAATGTCAAAGGAATAAAAATCTACAAGAAAGACTTTTGAGTAGGTAGAATGCTTCTAGTTACTTGATCAATTTGCAAACAATCCTTGCTATTTTAAAACAAACACACACATTTTCAAAAGATTTCCAAACTTTCAAAACATTGAAACATTTTTCAAAAGACAAACATCTTTGTATACATTCTTACAAACAAGAATCATTACAAAGATTGCCTAAACGAGGGCCTCTTTTCAAAATACTTTCAAAACCACACAAAGCACCATTTCAAACAATTGAAAAAGCAAAGCAAGTGATCTAAATCAAGTGATCTAAAACAAGTAACTAAGAGCCCATGGAAAACCATGGATGAAAAGGGTGCTAGCACCTTCCCTTTTCATAATCTACCCCCCGAACTCAAAAAAAATCTCAAAGGTCTTTCCTGTGCTTTTTTACCTTTCCTTTTGGATAAAAGAAAAGTCGGTGGCGACTCTTGCTAAACCGCAACATTTGCGAACACAAACTCAAAACCTCAAGTCATTTCTCCCACCGCATCACACCAACAATAGAGGACTTTTCTTAATTATTGGAAATATGTGTTCTCAATCAACTACCTTTCACCAGTTTAGAGAAAGATTAATGACCTGAAAAAATCGCATCAGCCTTGCATTTGAAGCGATCCGACATTGTAGCTAATTGGGAAACAAGGAATGTAGTCAATGGTTTTCTGGATAAATTTCTATTAGAGAAGGCTCGACTGTTTTTGGAGGCTTCAAATTTTCAAGATTTTGAAGAGGTCTTGGCTCTTCTAATCTATGGGTTAGTACTGTTCCCTAATCCAGACCAACTCATAGATTTGAATGTTGTTAAAATCTTCCTGTCTCATAACCCTATGCCTACTTTTCTTAGAGATGTTCTGCATTCTCTTCACACTCGTACTATGAGGAAGAGAGGGGCTCTTATGTGTTGCATACTGTTTCTATCTAGGTGGATTATTTTGCACCTTCCTCGATCTGTATTAAAGAATGAACAAGGTTTGAGGTGGTCTCAAAGGATGATGTCACTCTCTCATTCAGATATTCATTGGTGTTCCCGATCTCTCGAAGATATTACTATCATTAACCGTTGTGGGAATTCCCTAATGTTCCGCTCCTTGGCATTAGGGGAGGTATTAATTACAACCCTTCTTTGGCTCTACGACAATTTTCTTATGCTCGAATAGATGGTCCTTATGACACATTTATCTAGGTTATTGTGTTCGACTATAATAACGATTTTTAAGGTTATCATCAAAGGTTTGTATGAGCTTGGGGCATGGTAAGCAAGATTGATAGCAAGACTTTGGGACATAAGAACTCCATCCCTTTGGATCCTTATATCAAATGGGTTCAAGCTCGCGCTCAAAGTCTCATGATGCCATATCCAGTTATCCTAGCAGTGATTATGGAGCCCGTTATCAAAGGGGATGTTCCTTATACCATTCTCCATCCTGACATGCCTACTGACCTCGAAGAATTTCAGAAGTCCTAGATTCAATTCAAGGGAGAACGATAAACCTTTGAATCTCAATTCTATGCAAGCGAGAAGAAAGTGTTAGAGCTCACAAAGCGCCTTCACGAGGAGCAAAGCCTTAATGCATACATCGACACGAAGAGGAAGCGTCTGTGGGAGACTTGAGTCTTAGATCTTAGGAGTTTTTGTTTTGTTATCTCTTTGAGACCCTTTTTACTTTTTCATTGTAAGCCCGAGAGGCACTTGTAGTTTTTGAACTTATTAATGCAATCTTTGTTTCTGTTTCATTTTTGGCTAGCAAATTTAAATCTTTTGAGGTCCTTGAAAACATTGCATCCACATATCATGCATCATTTCATAAGCAGGTTTACTGATACAGGTTTCCTCATATATTTACTATTTATTTCAGTATAAGATGGCTCTTGAGCAAACCGTCAAAGATCTGTAGACTCAACACACGCAGTTTCAAGAGACTCTCCTGAACCTAGCCAAAGGACAACAAGAAATGATGGCGCTCCTCGTCACAAAAAAGAAGACTAAGAAATAGGTTGTTATCCTCAACATGGGAAGAAGGTTTAAAGGTCCTTCCCACTTGGCTCAAGTAGAAGATGTTTCCTCCAAGGAGGACGAAAATCAAGAAGAGGATGTAAAAAGCACCCGGGCTGGGGTTGGAATTAACCATATTTGAGGATGAAGACTACTCTGATGAGAAGTACCCACCGGCAGATGACAAACACAAATAGCTGAAAGACCGACTCAAGGCTGTGGAAATCCAAAAAATGCATGGTTTGGACTTTGGAGACTTAGGTTTGGTCTTCGGGGTAGTCATCCCTCACAATTCAAGGTCCCTGTCTTCACCAAATATGATGGGGTCTCTTGTCCAAAACTCCATTTAAGGTCATATGTCCGCAAGATTCAACCGCACACCACCGACAAGAGGCTATGGGTTCATTTCTTCCAAGAGAGCCTATCTGGAACACAGTTAGAATGGTTCTATCAACTTGAAGGAACCAATATTCACACATGGGAGGACCTGGCTGCTGCCTTCTACAAACAATACTAATACAATGCTGACCTTGCACCAACTCGCGTGCAATTACAGAGTATGACTATGGGCTCGAACGAAGACTTTAAGGAGTATGCCCAGAAATGGAGGGACCTGGATAGAAGGGTGCAACCCCCTTTGACTGACCGAGAATTGGTGGACATGTTCATGGGCACTCTGACAGGTCTATTCTTTAATTTGTTGATTGGGAGTTCTTCATCAGGGTTTACTGAGTTGATCTTTAGTGGAGAATGAGTTGAAAACGGTATCAATAGCGGGAAGATTCAAATTGCTGCATCCTCTAGTACCATGAAGAAACCATTCATTGGAAAGAAAGAAACCAACACTGACTATGGCCAGAGGAGTCGTACTAAGAATGATCGTCATCAGTCGGTAGGAGCAGTATTGATTTCTAACCCAACCCAAGTTCAACGACCATAACAGTAAAACAATCAGCATAGGCCAGACGCCCCGAGAAGGAAGTTCACTAGGATCAACACGCCATTGTCTCAAGCTTTAAAACATCTGTTGAAGGCAGATTTGGTAATGTTGTGAGATCCTCATCCTAATCCCAATACTTCCTCTCCCAAATATAATCCTAACGTGAAATGCACCTATCATTTAAATAGTCATGGGCATGACACCAACAATTATTGGGCATTGAAGAACAAGATCCAAGATTTGATTGACAACAAAGTGATTGAGCTTGACCCTCCACAGACCCCTAATGTGATCACTGCACCCATGCCCAGTCATGGTAAAGGTGTTAATGCTATTGACGATGTCTCTTATGTCTCCACCATAAGTAACTTGACCACTCCCTTGATGGCCATTAAAAAGAATCTGTTTAGAGTCAGTTTATTTCTGGGTTGTCCAGAAAATTGTTACCATTGTGCTTCCCAAACTAATGGTTGTATGTGGCTGAAGAAGGGTATTCAACGCCTGATTGATAGCCATGAAATTTTCTTCGAGAAAACTTCGTCCATGAAGAGTTTGCATGAAAGTATATCGCAGGAACTGAGACTTGAGGATGTTTCTATAATCACAATTTTCAACACTCCTATAGGGATCCCCTCTAGAGGCCCTATAAGGATTCCTACTGAGCCAAGAGTGGCTCCCTTGATCATCATCGCATCGGGGCCAGTCCCCTATCCCTCTAACACGGTTGTCCCCTGGAACTATGGGGTAGAAGTTTATTATCATGGTGTTAAGCAAGAGCCATGGATTACCGAAGATAAAGATTCTGAAGTGACTAATCTCAATGTTGAAAATATTGTTGGAACTAGCAAATTTACCCGAACAGGAAGGATCTTCTCCCCATAGATCTCTCCTCCAAAAACTATCACTACACCTGTTCACATTCCTGTCATTGGGTCAACTACTGGGCAGGCACCCTCCAAGATATCCATGTTATCTTTGTTATTATGCTCCAAAGCTCATGCCCAAGCTTTGTTGAATTTTTTGAAGAAAGATCATGTATCACAAGAGACCTTTGTCGATCAGTTTGAGAATTGTGTTGCAAGCCTAACAGCTGACAATGGCTTAGGCTTTTCTGATGCCGATTTAACTCCAACAGAGAAGGATCATAACAAGTATTTACACATCTCTATTGAATTTAAGGGCACTACTTTGGTGCATGTGTTAGTTGATACAGGTTCCTCTCTGAATGTATTACCAAAAGGTGCTATGGATAGATTGGACTATGAAGGGTTGTGCTGAAACCTAGCGATATTGTGGTAAGAGCCTTTGATGGTTCAAAAAGGATGGTGCATGAAGAAGTTGATCTTCCGATCAAGGTGGGATCTCAGGTTTTCAACTCCACTTTTCATGTAATGGATATTCGCCTGGCCTATTCCTGTCTGCTAGGACGCCCCTGGATTTATGGGGCAGGCGCTGTTACCTCTACCCTACATCAAAAATTAAAGTATCCAATGAAAGGGAAGATCGTCATAGTCTACGGAGAATAAGAATATATGGTCAGCCATTTGAATTCTTTCAAATATGTTAAAATGGATGGTGAGTTCATTGAAACTCCCTGCTAGGCATTTGAAGTAATCCCTCCAATGATTTTCGTTGTTAAATCTACTCTTGCTACTCCTAAGATCATCAAGGATTCACCAAGAATGTCTTCTCTGAAGGATGCTAGAGTTGTAGTAGTAGAAGAAGGCGGTTGCACTATCTGGAGGCAGCTTCCCGATATCCCCTACAAATCCAACAAATTTGGATTAGGTTTCACTTCAATGGATCAGAAAGAGGTTCGACGTGTTCGTGCTGGAGGACCACCTTTCCATATTAGCAACAATGAAGTCAATGCTCTGGAAGACACTGAAAGTGATGTTGACTTGGGCGACTGGATATTCCCTACTGTTGATGATGGACTCAACAACTGGAAGGCCAAAGACTTTTTATCAATCTCCTTCAGCTAGGAGTAATTGCTATTTCCTATTTTTATTTCTTTAAGAAGTTTGTCTTTATAATTTCTTTTAAAACAATGACTTTAAACCTTGTGCCTTGCCCGATGCACAATGGTCCATTTGTTAAGGGTTGTCATTTCATATATCATATGTTGATTTAATGAAAACATTGGATGATTTTGCATTCAAATTTTGCGCTCTTTACCTTTTTTTACTTTACTGAATTTTCAAATAGCCATGTGACCTTACACGCACACACACACACATTTATGAATCCACATCCACTCTAGATCTCATTGACAACAATTCTTCTATTGTCGTTTATGAATTTGAAAATCTAATCTGTCAAGTTTAAGACGAAGGTTAAGGAGATTGTGAGATACCTTGAGAACTCGCCAGACTTCTGATACAAGAGAAAAAGGCTATCCAACTGCGTGAAGAGTCGGTCAAGGTGATAAACTTGGGTACCGAGGCAGATAAGAAAGAAGTCAAGATTGGTGCCAACCTGGGAGGCAGTGTCAAGAGCAGATTGGTTCAGATGTTGCATGACTGTGTTGAGGTATTCGTTTGGTTGTATGAAGACATTCCAGGGTTCGATACTGATATCGTGGTTTGTCGTCTGCCAATGAAAGAGGGTTTTTCTCCGATCAAACAAAAGGTTTGTCGCATGTGCCCTGATATGTCAGAGAAAATCAAAGTTGAGGTAATGAAGCAGTTCAATGTAGGTTTCTTGGCAGTGACGTCATATCCCTAATGGGTTGCAAATGTTATTCCAGTGCTGAAGAAAGACGGTAAGGTCCATATGTGTGTAGACTACAGGGATTTAAATAGGGAGAGCCCCAAAGATGACTTCCTACTACCGTATATTGATGTCTTGGTTGACAACACTTCTCAACACAAGGTATTCTCCTTCATGGATTGCTTCTCCGGGTACAACCAAATCAAAATGGCGCCTGAAGACATGGAGAAAACTACCTTTGTTACACAGTGGGGCACTTTTTGTTATAAGGTCATGCCTTTTATGCTGAAGAATACAGGCGCAACTTATTAACGGGCTATGGTGGCTTTATTTCATGACATGATTCATCATGAGATAGAAGTCTATCTTGATGACATGATATCAAGATCACAAATTAAGGAAGAACATCTTGATCATTTGCACAAGTTGTTTGAAAGGCTTAAGAAATACAAGCTAAGGTTGAATCCCAATAAATGCATCTTTGGGGTGAGGTCTGGAAAACTCCTAGGTTTCGTCGTCAGTGTTAAAGGTATTAAAGTCGATCCTGCAAAAGTTAAAGCTATTCAAGAAATGTCGGCTCCCCGTACTAAGAAGAAGGTTAGAGGTTTTCTAGGACGACTAAACTACATTGCTCGATTCATCTCTCATTTGACTGCTACTTGTGAGCCAATCTTCAAACTGCTGAAGAAATATCAAGTAGTCAGATGGAACAACGACTGTCAAATGGATTTTGATAAAATCAAGGAGTACTTACAAGAACCTCCAATTCTGATCCCACTAGTTGAAGAAAGATCTCTAATCATGTACTTGACAGTATTATAGAATTCAATGGGGGTGTGTGCTAGGGCAACATGACGAGTCTGGTCGAAAAGAGCATGCAATATACTACCTTAGAAAATATTTTACCGATTATGAAACAAGATATTCACTACTCGAGAAAACTTGTTGTGTTTTGGCATGGGATGCTCGCCGACTAAGACAGTATATGTTGACTCATACTACTCTATTGATCTCTAAAATGGATCCCATCAAGTACATATTTAAGAAGCCAGCTCTCTCTAGAAGAATAGCCCGATGGCAAATGATCTTAGCGGAATATGATATTCATTACACCACTCAAAAAGCCATCAAAGGAAGTTTATTGGCAGATCATTTGGCACATCAAGTTGTAGATGACTATCAGTCTATGCACTTCGAATTCCCAGATGAGAACATCATGCTAGTAACAGATGTTGGAGAACTTGAGCCGTATGAAGGACGTGAGCAAGGATCCCGATGGACTATGGTTTTTGATGGAGCTTCTAATGTATATGGCAACGGAATCGTTGTTGTGATCATCTCCCCTCAAGGTTGTCATACACCCTTTAGTGCCAGACTTTGCTTTGACTGTACCAATAACGTGGTTGAGTACAAAGCGTACATCTTGGGTCTTAAAGCTTCTATTGATTTAAGAATCAAATTACTGAGTGTATATGGGGATTCAACCTTAGTGATCAGTGAAGTCAATGGAGAATGGGATACAAAGCATCTGAATCTTATCCCTTACCGACAGCATGTTCTAACCTTGATTCCGTACTTCGAAGAGATTACCTTTAAGCACATCCCAAGGGAAGAAAATAAGTTGGTGGACGCCTTAGATACTGTTGTACCCTAAAATTTTCCCTCCCATTTTCACACAAGACATACTCCTAGAGGTCCTCAATTGCTCAAGGTTGACCAAGAATTGATTAGACAAATTCTCCTCCTAAGCATTGGCCTTCCAACTAGGGTTTAATTTTTCACCAAGATGTGTAAGCTCCAAAGGTCTAAAATGTCTTCCATGGTCCTAATATGTCTTCAATATTATCCATGACAAATTTCATACCTTTCACTACAAGTTTGCTCACTCAATTGCTCAAATGCTTGGAAATCAACTATACTAGGTCAAAAGTCAAATGTGGCCCATGTACAGTCAACCTTCATGATTTTTGGTCAACCTCAACATTTTGAAGTAATATCCATCATTTGATCAAGGGTTGATCATGATTCTTCAAGAAATTCTCCTAATTAATCAAAAGTCAAAAATTGCTAAATTAGGGTTTTTATAGGAAAAGTCAACTGAACTTTGACCAGGCATAACTTCCACATACTTCATCCATTTTTCCCCAACCAGTGCTCATATTGAAGAGAATCTCATTCCCTACAATTTCTTTTCATCCCTCAAGTCCAATAAATGCACCATTTGAAAGATACAAGCTCGTACATTAGAGGTCATTTTCAAAAAGTCAATAAAAGCCACTTTTTTCCAAGACCTTTTACATCAAGATAACATCTTCAAATGCAAAATTAATAAAGATAGGGATTAAAGTAGACATCTTAGGATTTCCAAAAAGTCTAAGATCATCATCATGAAATAAAAATTGAGCAAGTTATGGCTTTCCCAAGTTTGGAAAATTTTGGAAATTTCAAGATTATTGCATTGAGCAAATTTGAAGTTTTAATGTAAGGGCTCATTTTCTTGTATTTTAAACATCTTCCTAAGATTATAGATGACCCCTAAAACCATATTTGCATAGTCTTGATTTTATTTTCATTTTATATTAATTTTATTTAATTAAAAATTAAATAAATCAAAATTATTACAAAATATATGGACCATTATCATTTGGGCTTGGTTTGATGCATGGAGAAGCCCCAAATTTCATGTACAGCAAGACCAGCATGTCTACATTCATGCAAATTTGAAAAATGGATAAAATCCCATGCTTTTGGCCAAAGTTACAACTTTGCATTCATGGTTTTGAAACCATATAATCATGGTTGTTATTGCCCTTGTTTCTTTATCTCCTCACTACTCTCTATATAAACAAGCCATTAGCAATCTCCAAGGATGGATACACAGCCTGGAAAACCTCTGAAAATTTTGCAAAAAAACATCAAAGTTGTCAAGTTCGAATTCCAGCTTTCAGCCTTCCTTAATCCAAACCAAGGATCCTAATCCACTCCTAGAGGTCCCTTGAAACGTTTACCATCGTTACCAAGCCTTAAAGCATCATAAAACCTCATAACCAGCCTTCACGGTTTGCTTCTTTTCTCAAATTTGTTTTGCACGAATTATGTAGTATAAATGCATTTTGATCATACATTACTGATTATTGGAGTGTTTACAAGCTTTTTGCATAGTTAGATTGCAGTTTTGATGCAGGTATCATGATTTACCATTTCTAGGGTTTGAACTCTAGAATTAGGGTTTTTCACAATGGCCAAAATTAGACTCAACCAAGGGTATCATTGCGCTCAAGAGGTTGAGGCCAATCAATTCATGGCCTCATTTTGAATTTATTTTGCGCATTATGGATTTTTTATTTGCAGGTGCTATAGTGACAGACAAAAGTTGTCACTATAGATCTCACTATCTAAAACAACGGAGGGGGAAGAAGACAATGTGTGGCAGCTTCTAATTGGCTTATATGAATCAGCGCGCACGTTTTTTTTTATTTCTCCAATGCTGATGTTTTTTATTATATTATATTATTATTCTATTTTAAGTAATGAATGGACAGGTAGCACAGTTGGTAAAGCAGCACGCATGTAAGAGAGAGGACCTGGGTTCGAGTCCCAGGTCCATCATTTTATATTTTCTGAATTATTCCATGCCCCATGCTTCAAATGGCCAACAGTATACCATACGCCTTCATTTTGCAACCACTAGATCATGAGTGATCTAGATCCAAGGGTTTGAGTTTTCATGTCCAACATGGGCCACCAAAGCCAGTCCCCACTGGATCCAATGAGCAATCTGGGCTTCCCAGTCTTGGGCCCAGCGAAATTTCAACAACACCCCCCCCCCCTTTTGTCTTTTGTTATCTAGGCCCATTTAGCATTTCTTTTTGTTTTGTCTTAATTTCTTTTATTTTCTTTATTTAATTAAACAAATAATAAAAAAGATCACAAAAATAATAGGTTAGTTTCTTTTTTTAATTAAACTAATTTTCGAAGTTAATTATTAATTCAACTTTAATTTGTTTCTTTAATTTAAAAATGAGTTATAATTTAGGATTTAACTTATGTTTTAATCATTTTCTTTTCATAATAAAAACCGAAAAGAACTTAGACTATATTTCTTAATTAAATTTATTTTTCTAACTAAATTTTAGGATAGTTTAATTATTTTCTTAAATAAAACAAATACAAAAAATGTTAGGTTTTTGTTTAGAATTTAAATTTGATCATTAACTTTATTTTATTTTAATTAATTAAATCTAGGTTTAATATAGCATTTTCTTAGTTTTTCTTTTAGACGTAATATTTATTTCGCGCGCATTATTTTTGTTCTCACATTTTTATAATAATATAAATGTATACTGGTATGTAATAGACTAAGTAGGACTTTTACCGCTTTATTTATTTTTTCCTAAAGCATTGTACAGTATAAATCCCCCTCCCTAAATCCATGTAATAGTCTAGATTTACAATTCTCTCATTTTACATTTTTCTATACATATTAACTGCTAGTAACTAGGCGTGTATGAAAAGACTGAAATCAAACGTTAGCAAACTTAACAAAAAGACAAAATAACTGAACATAACACACTTGCACATATACACCTCTAGGGTACCCCATTTTGGTTGCCTTCAGAAATAAAACAGTCATGAGGTAGGAACGCTTTGGTAAAGACCCATAAATCAAAAGATCATAGTCCCTCGATGACCCTACAGTTGCCTTCTCGGTAAATGATCTAGTCCCTAAACAAAATTTCTAAAGCGTCTCCAAGTTGCCTTCGTGACTGTAATGTCCCTTTGATGTCCCTCATACATCCAACGATAAGGATACCTACTAACTAATAGTAGGATAGCACTGTCTAAAGGATAAGGAGGAAAAGAAAAAACCTTTTTTCGAGTATAAGTAGACAGTTCTTAAATGCTTGCTCAAAAACAAACTTTTTGCACTTACACAAAACATTTCAAAACACTTTCAAAAGCATTTTCTTTGTCATCACTCTTGAGAACTGATACAAGAGTTATCATAAAGTGAATCGCGGCACTAAGGTCTTTTCAAAAAAATTTCAAAAACACAAAGCATAAAGGTACTTCAAAATGAGCAAACCTCTAAGAGCCTGTAGAAAACTATGGATGGAAAGGGTGCTAACACCTTCCCTTTCCATAATCTACCCCCTTACTCAGAAAATTCTCGAAAAGGTCTTTTTCTGTTCTTTTCACCCTTTCCTTTATTAGATAAAAGAAAAGTCGGTGCGACTCTTGCTTACCGCAGCATTTGCAAACACAAATGCAAAACCAGTATTAAATAGTCGGTTCTGCCATCGTATCATAAAAGTGGCGACTCTACTGGGGATATATAAAAAGTCGGGTTACCTTAGAGTTAGTTCATTTTAAAAACTTTTGTATTTGCTTGCTTTGTATGCTTTATCTTTGGAGGGTTGTTTGAGTTGTTACTATAGATTCTACACCCGGATCTGGGATACACTTTTAGGTAAACAACAATAGATTATAGAGACTGTACGGACTAGACCGATATGGTTGAAGTGATGGTTGTGTTAGTGTGATACTTTGGTTTTTCCTGGTATCCCTTGTGTTGAATCGAGGAGAATACGGGGCCGCCGCATGGTGTCGTGAAGCACTAACGGACCTTAGAACCTTAGTTGAACAAACTTGGCCATTAGAAAGTAGTGAGATAGCCGGCCTCGGTATGGAGCTGAGGATTGGTTGATAATCGATGCTACACTCATTGAGATCAGACTTTCGGGATATTTCGGCCATAAGAAAAGATTACTTGAGTTAAAATAATGCCCGATAAAGAAAGATCGGTGATATTGAGACTCCTTAGAGCCGGTTACTATTTCTAGGACAGGTTGAACCAACTAAACTTCAAGGGGGTACTTACCTACAAACCCCATGCAATCCTAAACCTAAGGCTGCTTGTGTGACTTGTTTGCTTTCAACTTGAACTACTTGCAGGGTTTTATTATCTAACAACATGATTTCCTTGCAGGATTTGTTCACAGTCATTATCCAGTAACCTCGACTTATTAGACTCACTTATCTTCATCACCTTACATTTTTTGCTTAACGCGTAGCATACACATCATAAACGTCATACCATAGCGTTTACTTAACCATTTCAAGGATCTCAAGGGTCTGGGATGCAGGTTATGATGAACCATATGTCTAAACAAGGGGCGAGGGGATTTATTTTCCTCTAACCAAATGCCTTCAAAAGACCAGAACACGACAATTTGAGTCAGGGGCGATGACCCACTCGATATGGTGAGCTTGACTCTCGTAGAAGGACTTTCACCGATGTCAAGTTCTTCAATCAAAGCTGCAAAATTAAACTTCTGACATTTTCTGGTTTAAACCGCGAGATCCTTGAAAACATTTGCATATCATACATGTCATTGCATAACAGGTATTTCCCAGGCAGGTTTCTTATCTTTTCGCTGTTTATTTCAGTAAAAACAAATGGCTCTTGACTAAACGGTTAAGGAACTTTAGGCACAGAATGTTACATTCCAAGAAATGTTCATAAATCTGGATAAGGGACAAGAAGATCTAAAGGCTCTTGTTCTCAAAGACCATAAGAAAAAGGCAAATAAACCAGTTTGTGTTTTGAGTGTGGGAAGAAGAAGACCAGCTAACCGAGCTCTAGATTTCGTAACCCCATCAAAGGGAGGGGATAATCAAGAGGAAAGTGACAAGGAATCTGAGGAAGGAGACAACAATCCAGCATCTGAAGAAGATGAACCTAACTATTCTAAGGAGCAATATCCTCCTGTTGATGATAAACACAAACGGCTGGAGGATCGGCTCAATGCCATGGAGATCCAAAGGGTGCCCGGTCTGGATTTTGAAGAATTAGGTTTGGTTCCAAGGGTGGTCATCCCACATAAGTTCAAGGTCCTTATCTTTGCAAAATATGATGGTGTTTCCTATCCCAAGCTTCACTTAAGGTTATATGTCAGAAAGATCCAGCCTCATACTACTGACCGGAAGCTATGGTTTCATTTCTTCCAAGAAAGTTTGGCTGACACTCAACTGGATTAGTTCTATCAGCTAGAAGGAACTGAAATCCATACATGGGAAGACTTGGTTGCTACTTTCTACAAGCAGTACCAATACAATGCTAACCTGGAACCAACTCAAGTGCAACTGCAGAATATGTCCATGAGCTCAAGAGAAGGGTTCAAGGAATATGCGCAGAAATGGAGGGATTTAGCTGGCAGGGTACAACCTCCTCTGAATGATCGGGAAATGGTAGACATGTTCATGGGCACTCTGATAGGCCCATTTTTTAATCTGCTGATTAGGAGTTCCTCATCCGGTTTCATAGAGATGGTTCTGACTGGAGAAAGGATCAAAAGTGGTATCAAGAGTGTGAAGATCCCGGTGGCTGCATCTTCTAATGCTGAGAAGAAGCCATTTGTTGGTAAGAGGTAAGTCAATGCTCTGTATGGCCATAAGGGTCGTAACAAGGCAAACTACCACCAATCTGTAGGGCAGTGCTGGTCTCTAATTCGGCACGCATGCAACGACCACAACAACGGAGTAATCAACGAAGGCAATGGGTGCCTATCACTCTGGCAGTCCTGGGCACAATACTAATGATTGTTGGGCACTGAAATACAAGATTCAAAATATGACTGATGCCAAGGAGATTAAGTTCGACCCTCCTGAGACTCCCAACGTGATCACTGCTCCCATGACAAATCATGGCCAGGATTAAGAGCATTTTTGTTCATTTGAATTTTCAAGTTGTATTTTATTTTTTTGTTCAAACAATTATTGTCATGTAAAACTTTGTTATTTCATTAATGCATTGCACATGTTTGTCTTGAATTAATTTATTTTCATTATGCTTAAACTGCTTTCTTACTTCCTTTTTATGATATTCAACTCTTGATTAAAAGCTCTAAGCCTTTAGAGGGAGGATGACGAGAACGATACCATAATCTCTATAGTATGCTTTTGAACAGACCCCGCTGACGATGTACAGGCGTTGTTTCAAATCCTAGATAATGGAGTTATAAGGAAGATAATCCCTAGTCAACCCCCTTTGAGCCTAAGAAGTAGGAGTTTTCTTTTCACACAAATTAAAACCCTTAATCATAACCTAGGGCAAGGTAGTTTTCTCAGTTATTTCAGATGTGCATTCAGTCGTAAGCTTTCCCTTCATACACGAAAGATAGTGTGGAATATGCTCTCTAAAAGATGGTGATGGTTCCACATAATCATTAAGAACAGGCAGTCATTATCTCTCAAAATAAAATCCCATTAAGTCAAAACTTGTGAAGGAGACTTAAGAAAAAACTGGGGCATCCCACTGGCTATAATCACAAAAGAAATAGTTTAGGCAAAAGACAAGGATAGCAAAATCAAAAAAGAAAGAGTTCCTACAAATCCTCAACAAAAAGAAAAGGTCACAAAAATGACTTTCATCTCAAATAAACTTTCAGTATCCGAACCATCACCGGAATATCGGGGCCAACATTCCAGAACTCAACTGGGATTCAAAATGCATAATTAACTGAGCATAGGACTGAAGAACATCACGAAGAACGGGTGGGTACAAATAAATTTTGAGCCTTTATCCTTTGTTTCTTAAACTGTGAACCAGGCCACGCTACAACCCTTAAAAGTCCTAGCTGAAGCATGGGTTAGTTCGAGAGCATACTGTTACAAAGGTATCCTGACTCCTGTAAGGTTGGCTATAAATCATGAGTTAATGTCACATTCTTGCAAATTTTGTTTTACTACAAAAAATGCATTTTCAAAAAATTTCAAGACTGACATAAGCTTTGAATTCTTTAAATGACATTGTTTGCATATGGTTAATTGTTCAAATGGAAAAGAAATTCACACAACAAATATTCAGTGAACGAAGACCCCCTCAATGGACAGAATCACCTCAGACAAAAAAAACATTCCCAATAGCAAGCCTTTCATAATCAAGGGGCATGACATGGCGTCTAATTAATCTGGGGAAGTCAAGCCAATATGCAAAGAATCTCTCCAAAAATGTTGAATAGCCAGGGGCAGATCTCCATCTGAATCACTGGGGGGATGTTACATTGATCGGGGATTCCAGCAGAAAATCACTGAATTTTGAATCTTTGGCACCACCAAATTGCTTGTCTGTGCCAGTAGTATCATATGGTGTTAGTAGCATGTCTTTGAATCCTTCCATGACAGTTCTTAGAAAAAATACCTGGGAAATTCAAGATTATCATAAACTTGATCAAGCATCAGGTGCACCAGATTCATCTTGAAGCATCCCCACACAGGCTCCCACATATGAAAGGGCACATGCGATCACATAAACATTTTCTGACATTTCTACAACACTTGTTGTGATACGGTGGCCAGAACCGGGACGTGTTTCCCTATTTCGTTAAGGAAATTTTGCTGGTTTACATTTTGCGTTTGTATTCGCAAATTGTCGCGGTAAGCAAGAGTCGCCACCGACTTTTTTTTTATCCAACAAGGAAAGGAAAAAATCACAAAAATTCCTTTTTCGAGATATTTCTGAGTACGGGGGGTAGATTATAGAAAGGGAAGGTATTAGCACCCTTTCTATCCGTAGTTATCTACAGGCTCTTAGGTACTTGCTCATCATTTTCAAAAAAAATTTCTTTATGTTTGCGTGATTTGAAAAGCTTTTGTTTTGACTTCGATTTAACTCTTGCTTCTGTCTTCAAGAGTGTAATGAAGTGTTTTTGAAAACTTTGTTTGTAAAGGAGTGTAAGTGTGAAAATTTTGTTTTGATTGAGCAAGTACTTAAGAACTAATCTACCTACTCGAAAAAGGAATTGTTCTATGTTTGTTTCCTTTAGACAATGTTATCCCACTATTAGTGAGTAGGTAGCACCATCGTTGGAGTTTTGAGGGTCAATTTGAGAGGGACGTACAGTCACTAAAGCAATGCTAGGATGTCTTAGTAGTAACCCTAATGTCTTAGATTAATTATCCGAGGCAACAATATCCGAGGCAACTTTGATCTTTTAGACAAGAGGACGACCTCTAAAATAACCTATACTCAATGACCGTTTTAACGAAGGCAACAAAGTGGGAGTGTACCCTAGGAGTGCCCATGTGCGAGTGTTTCAATTTCAGATTATTTTATATTTGCACATTTAGGGTGATCTAACTGTTTTAAAATTAGACATACATTCTTATCATGCAAACCCTATTATCAAACATCTAACAGTTAATAATTTGCGGAATTTTAAAATGCGGAAATTAAAACTATGCTATTACAAGGCTTCAGGTATTTACATAGCCAAAAACAAACCCTTTGAAATTAAAAGCGGTAAAAGTAAATAAATATCCTAATTTAAATTATTACAAACCGGGAGCAGATACAATAATTGGGCAAAATAATAATAAAACGCGCGAGAAAATTAGATCGAATGCGAAACTAGGGTTTTGACCCTTCTATCCTAATTAAAAGAGAAAATTGTTTATTTTTGTTGTTTTTAATAAAAGAAATAATTTTTTTTTCTGAATTAAATTGTGAAAATTAATTAGTGATTAAATTAATTAATGAAAATAATTAAATGACATATTTTTGGTTTTTTGGTTATTTTAGGAAAAAAAATAAAATAAATAAGTTAGTAGTAAAAACCTATTGATTCTAATTGATTTTAATTATTTGCAAAATAAATTAAAGTTATCTAAAAAATTAATGACCTAATTAAATTAATTAATTTATTGCTAAAAATAATAATATTCTAATTTTAATTGGACATAAAAATATTTTGGTGATTTTTTTGATAAAAAAGAAAATTAATTATTGGCTAGTAATTAAATAAATAGAATTAAATTAAATAAATAGAAATATAAAAAGATTAGAGATGGGCCTGATTTAAGGGTGTCAATAACAATTTCCTGGGACCATTAGTGATGAGCCATGTTGACTTTTATGATCCTGTGCATTGTGCTTGACTTGGCTTATGGTGTTCCTTCCTTGATGGCCATCAGATTTGGCCATCTGGCCATCTGGCACGTTTGATGATGAAGGCATATGGTGGATCTCAGGTTCATGCGCGCATTGAATCACCTGAAAGAAAATAATATAGAGAAATAGGGGGACCTGGGATTCGAACCCAGGCCCCAAGGAAAATTCCTTGCTACGCTTGCCACTGGATCACTTGCTGCTTGTTGTACAATTATAGAATAATAATAATAACATGAGAAAGCAAATATTAGTGGAAACAAAAAAGAAAACGCGCGCCAACGTTTAAACAAGGCAATGGAGGGATGACAGCTAATCGTCTCCTTCCTCTCTTTGTGGGTAAAAGTAAAATACTTTTACCTACAGACATTTTGTTCGTCGCTACAGACTATGTCCGTTCCAAAATCTTATATAGGCAACATAAACGAAATCTAACACCATGGTTGCGTTCGTCTCGTCCTCGTGAACCTAAAGGTACCACTCATGAAGGCCAATTCATCCTGAAATCAAAAACCCTAAAACCAAGCTTTGAAACCTAACAATGGTGAATTTCGCTACAGGCCATATAAATGAAATTGAATAATACAGAAAGCTTACAAATGCTTCATAGATCAAGAATGTATAATTAATTTAATCTAACAATGCTTAAAATATGAGATTCGAATTCAAGAACAGGGCAAAGTTTTGAACAACTTACAGTGTGTTCTGGGACTGGAATGGACCGGTTCTTGATTGCTTTAGCTTCTAGAGAGTGTCAGGAACCGATTGGGATAGGTAACGAGCTTTGAGGATGCCTCTAAGTGCGATTTCGATCTCACACTTTTTCCTTGATTTTTCAGATTTGGTTCTCCTTCTCACGCCTGTTTCTAGCCCTTCTTTTGGTCTGGCCTCATTCCTTATGTATGAGTGAAGGCATTAGGGTTGATAATTGCATCCAAATCCTTCTCCATCAATGATTTTGGATTTGATTTGATTTGCTTTTAAAATCTTTCCAAACATGGCCTTTTCCAATCCTTTTGTTCACTCTAATGCTTTGCACGAATTTGAATGATGCTAGTTGTGTAATAAGACCTGAAACAATCACAAAATCTCTTGTTATCAATGTTTTGGATTTTATTTGATTTATTTTTTATTTAAATTGAATTAATTCAAATAAAATCAAAATAAATAATAAAAATAAGATATGGACAAGTGGAAAAGGCTAGAGCTCGTGGGCTATGTTGCCAACTCAAAACAAGTGAAAAAGAATGGGCCCATTTGCCAAAATTTGAAGTTTTGGGGATAGTTGACTTTTGGCAATTTTGCAAAAAAGGTCAACTTCACCAATGCATAACTTCCTCAATTTTGGACCTTTGGAGGTGTTCTTAGACTTTTTAGAAAGCTTGAGGTGTCCTCTAAGCAACCCTTTTGGTATCATCTCAATTTGATATCCCATGCTCAAGTATGAAGCTTTGACAAAAAAGGAGTTTTTTGTTGACTTTTCAAAATGACCTATAATGTCCAAATTCATAACTTCTTGTGAGTGCATATTTTGAACTTGGAAGCTGAAGATGGATTGTAGGAAATTACATCCTCTTCAAAATGAGATTTGGATGGGTCATTTATCATAAAGTATGAGAGAGTTATGCTTGGTCAAAGTTGGGTTGACTTTTCCTACAAAACCCTAATTTAGCAACATTTGAGTCTTGATGAATTATAAGCAATCCTTGATGAATCATGATCAACCCTTGATCAAATGATGAAATATACTTCAAAATGAGGATGTTGGCCAAAAATCTTGAAGTTTGACTATATGTGGGCCACAATTGACTTTTGCCCTAGCACAGTCGATTTTCAGGCCTTTGAGCAATTGACTGAGCAAACTTCCTCTGCAAGGCTTGAAACTTGACATGGATGATCTTGAGAACATATTAGGAAAATGTTGAGCATTTGGGGTCCCTTGGACTCAATTATCTTGATACAACATGAAACCCTAATTTGAGGTAGACTGCCTTAGGAGAGAGCTTGTCTGGCCAACCCTTGAACTACCTTGAGCAACTGGGGGACCTTCTTGAAATGTTTTGAGAAAAATGGGAGGGAAAATTTTGGGGTACAACACTTGCTTTCATGGACGGTGATAACTCTCCACATCCTATAAACGCGAACATAGTCAGAAAATACTACGCATGAAAAGGACCTGCTAGGTTGACAGGCCTAGGCAAAAATAAGGGTGTCCCGGCGAACCAAAAGAGTTCAGGAAAAATTAGGGATATATACAAAAAAATTGTACACTCGGCAAGTCGAAAACCTGAAAAGGCGGCTTGAGCAAAAAAGGGTATCCCAGTGGACTGAAAACCCAAAAGGGCGGTCCAGGAAAAAGTTAGGGATTAAAAACGTACGACTATGTCTCGTCCTCTTGTCATTGTTTTATCAGTAGAAGACTTATCATCTTGATCGACATTTACCAAGCACCCCAGGAGTTGGGATGACACTCAAACCATCCACAAAGTCTCTGCAGGTACTGTCTCCAGCAGGTACAGAGGCAGGGGCATCTTACTAAAAAGTCACCGCCATATCCTCAGCTTACAACCTAGTGATGTCAGGTGTTCTTGTATCCCCGGTAGAACAGGAATTTCCAACTACTGCTCTGACATCAAGTTTTCCCCAGTAAAGTCGTCAAACTTCTCAGGATTCCCCAATAGGATTTCACAAAATCCTCAGGCAGCGCACAGAGGTTTCCTTCCCCAACAAAGTTTATTTCTCTAACAATGGAAGATCATCTCCCAGCAGTTCAGCTTCAACAAAATCTGAAGACCTACATTCTTCATCGCCAGCTACAATCAGGGATTTATTTTCCCTAATTCAACAGCGCTGCAATAGAATAACTAATACATTCACATATTGCATTCATACATCATTCTACAAATGTCATAGCATCTGCAGTACAAATGCATACATTCCAATCTCATTTATTTTGAGAACACCATTACACAATGCATTTCATACATCATGACATTGCATACAACTAATGCTTTACCTTTTCTAGAAAGATCAATCAATAGATATTTATCATCAACAATTTTCAACAGGTCCAGGATTAGCTCCTGAAACAAAAGAGTAATTATCTGTGCGACCAAATACAGCTTTACACTGGCTCATCATGAAGTAATCTTACACAGGTTCCTTTTGACTTCCAAATAGATCTTTACACGGGCTCATCATGAAGCAATCTTACACGGGTTTCTTCTGACTTCCAAATACAGCTTTATACAGGCTCTTCATGAAGCAATCTTACACGGGTTTCTTCTGACTTCCAAATACAGCTTTATACAGGCTCTTCATGGAGCAATCTTACACGGGTTCCTTCTCCCTCCTTCTGAAGTTTTACACTGACTCATCCTGAAGCAACTCTACCCAGGTTCCTTCTCACAATCTCCATATGCAGTTTTACACAGACTCATCCTGAAGTAACCCTACCAAGGTTCCTTCTCATAATCTCCAGACGCAATTTTACACAGACTCATCCTGAGGCAACCCTACCCAGGTTCCTTCTCCTGAATTTCCAGTGTAGTTTTACACAAACTCATCCTGAGGCAACCCTACCCAGGTTCCTTCTCCTGAATTTCTAGATGCAGTATTACAAGGACTCATCCTGAGGCAACCCTACCCAGGTTCCTTCTCTTGAATTTCCAGATGCAGTTTTACACGGACTCATCCTGAAGCAACCCTACCCAGACTCCTTCTCTTAAATTTCCAAATACAATTTTACATGGACTCATCCTTAGGCAACCTTGCCCAGGTTCTTTCTCTTGAATTTCCATATGCAGTTTTACACGGACTCATCCTGAAGTAACCCTACCCAGGTTCCTTCTCACAATCTCCAGATGCAGTTTTACACGGACTCCTCCTGAGGCAAACCTACCCAGGATCCTTCTCTTGAATTTCCAGATGCAGTTTTACACGGACTCATCCTGAGGCAACCCTACCCAAGTTCCTTCTCACAATTTTCAGATGTAGTTTTACACTGACTCATCCTAAGGCAATCCTACCCAGGTTCCTTCTTACAATTTCCAGATGCAGTTTTACCCGGACTCATCCTGAAGCTTCCCTACCCAGGCTCCCTCTCATATATCTCCTAAAACAGCCCTACCCGGGTTCCTTCTCATACACTTTCAGATGAAGTCTTACCCGGACTCATCTTGAAACAACCCTACACAAGTTTCTTCTAATACATTTCCAAATAGCAGTTAATTTCATTATCCCCAGCAAATTACTGTGAAGCCTGGATTTCAACCAGAAAACATCAAACTTTCATCTCTCTAATCCAGAGATAACCCCTCAGTAGAGCCATTGACAACTGAAGTTCCTAGACTCTATTCCCCACAGAGTTTTCCTCAAACAGGAAAACATCAGAAATCAACATCCCTAGTGGACTCCTCCCCAGACAACAGGAATAAGAATCCCCACAAAGAGACCTCTTATGAAGTCAGCATCTACTCTGGATGGCATCTTTAAGCCCATCTTCAACGACTCTCCGTCATATTCTCTGGATGGCGTCTTTAAGCCCATCTCTGACGAATTTCAGTCATCTTCTCCAAATGGCATCTGTAAGCCCATTCACTATGTCATCAACCATCAGTATTACTTCATGCGAGTGCAAATTTCTGGTCACTCTAGTGTTCAATCATCTTCCACCTTCAGATCACGAAAGGCAGACAAACCAATCTAAATCCTCAGGTTTAAGAATATTGAACAAGGGAAGCTGTTGTACCCCAAAATTTGACCTCCCATTTTCACACAAGATATACTCCTAGAGGTCCTCAATTGCTCAAGGTTAACCAAGAATTGATTAGACAAATTCTTCTCCTAAGCATGGGCCTTCCAACTAGGGTTTCATTTTTCACCAATATGTGTAAGCTCCAAAGGTCTCAAATGTCTTCCATGGTCCTAATATGTCTTCAAGATTATCCATGACAAATTTCATACCTTGCACTACAAGTTTGCTCAGTCAATTGCTCAAATGCTTTGAAATCAACTGTACTAGGTCAAAAGTCAAATGTGGCCCATGTACAGTAAAACTTCAATATTTTTGGTAAACCTCAACATTTTGAAGTAATATCCATCATTTGATCAAGGGTTGATCATGATTCCTCAAGAAATGCTCCTAATTCATCAAAAGTCAAAAATTGCTAAATTAGGATTTCTATAGGAAAAGTCAACTGAACTTTGACCAGAAATAAATTCCACATACTTCATCCATTTTTCCCCAACCAAATATCATATTGAAGAGAATACCATTCCCTACAACTTCTCTTCAGCCCTCAAGTCCAAGAAATGCATCATTTGAAATATACAAGCTCATACATTACAGGTCATTTTCAGAAAGTCAACAAAAGCCACTTGTTTCAAAGACCTTTTACATCTAGATAAATTCTTCAAATGTAAAATATATCAAAAGAGGGATTTAAGTAGACATATTGGAATTTCCAAAACGTTCAAGATAATCACCATGAGATAAAAATTGAGCAAGTTATGGCTTGCCCAAGTTGGGAAAATTTGGGAAATTTCAAGATTGTTGCATTGAGCAAATTTGAAGTTTTAATGCAAGGGCTCATTTTCTTGGATTTCAAACATCTTCCTAAGATTATAGAGAACCCATAAAACCATTTTTGCATAGTCTGGAAATTTATTTTCATTTTATATTAATTTTATTTAATTAAAAATCAAATAAATCAAAATTATTGCAAAAAATATGGGCCACTATCATTTGGGCTTGGTTTGATGCATGGAGAGGACCCAAATTTCATGTACAGCAAGACCAGCATGTCTACATTCATGCAAATTTGAAAAATGGACAAAATCTCATAATTATGGCCAAAGTTACAACTTTTCATTCATGGTTTTGAAACCATATAATCATGGTTGTTATTGCCCTTGTTTCTTTGTCTCCTCAATACTCTATATATAAACAAGCCATTAGCAAGCTCCAAGGACAGATACACAGCCTGGAAAACCTCTGAAAATTTTGCAAAAAAACACCAAAGTTGTCAAGTTTGAATTTCAGTTTCCAGCCTTCCTTAGTCCAAACCAAGGATCCTAATCCACTCCTGTAGGTCCCTTGAAACGTTTACCATCGTTACCAAGCCTTGAAGCTTCATAACACCTCATAACCAGCCTTCACGGTTTTCTTATTTTCTCAAATTTGTTTTGCTCAAATTATGTAGTATAAACGCATTTTTATCATACATTACTGATTATTGGAGTGTTTGCAAGCTTTTGCATAGTTAGATTGCAGTTTTGATGCAGGTATTGTGATTTACCATTTCTAGGGTTTAAACTCTAGAATTGGGGTTTTTCGCAATGGCCAAAATTAGACCCAACCAAGGGTATCATTGCGCTCAGGAGATTGAGGCCAATCAATTCATGGCCTCATTCTGAATTTATTTTGCATATTATGGATTTTTTGATTTGCAGGTGCTATAGTTATAGACAAAAACTGTCACTATATATCTCACTATCTAAAACGAAGGAAGGGGGAAGAAGACAATGCGTGGCAGCTTCCAATTGGCTTGTTTGAATCAGTGCGCATGTTTTTTTTATTTCTCCAATGCTGATGTTTTTCTTATATTATATTATTATTCTATTTTAAGTAATGAATAGATAGGTAGCACAGTTAGTAAAGCAGCGCGCATGTGAGAGAGAGGACCTGGGTTTGAGTTCCAGGTCCAGTATTTTATATTTTCTGAATTATTCCATACAGATCCCATGCTTCAAATGGCCAACAGTATACCATACGCCTTTATTTTGCAACCACTAGATCATGAGTGATCTAGATCCAAGGGTTTGAGCTTGCATGTTCAGCATGGGCCACCAAAGCCAGTCCCCACTGGATCCAATGAGAAAGTTGGGCTTCACAGTCTTGGGCCCAGCGAAATTTCAACAACACCCCCTCCCCATTTGTCTTTTGTTATCTAGGCCCATTTAGCATTTCTTTTTGTATTCTTTTAATTTATTTTATTTTATTTATTTAATTAAACAAATAAAAAAATCACAAAAATAATAGGTTAGTTTCTTTTTTTAATTAAACTAATTTTTGAAATTAATTATTAATTCAACTTTTGTTTTTTTTCTTTAATTTAAAAATGAGTTAGAATTTAGTATTTAACTTATGTTTTAATCATTTTCTTTTCATAATAAAAACCAAAAAATAACTTAGACTATATTTCTTAATTAAATTTATTTTTCTAACTAAATTTTAGGATAGTTTAATTATTTTCTTAAATAAAACAAATACAAAAAATGTTAGGTTTTTGTTTAGAATTTAACTTTGATCAGTATCTTTCTTTTATTTTAATTAATTAAATCTAGGTTCAATTTAATTTAGTATTTTCCTAAATAAACAAAAACAATCAAAAATATTTTCACTTAGAATTTTCTTAGTTTTTCTTTTAGATGTAATATTTATTTCGCGGGCATTATTTTTGTTCTCACATTTTTTATAATAATGTAACTGTATACTGGTATGTAATAGACTAAGTAGGACTTTTACCGCTTTCTTTATTTTTTTCCCTAAAGCATTGTACAGTGTAAATCCCCCTCCCCAAAGCCATGTAATAGTCTAGGTATAGATTTACAATTCTCGCATTTTATATTTTTTTTTTACATATTAAATGCTAGTAACTAGGCGTGTATGAAAAGACTGAAATCAAACGCTAGCAAATTTAACAAAAAGACAAAATAATTGAACATAACACACTTGCACATATACACCTCTAGGGTACCCCACTTTGGTTGCCTTCAGAAATAAAACAGTCATGACGCAGGAACACTTTAGAAAAGACCCATAAATCAAAAGATCATAGTCCCTCGATGATCCTACAGTTGCCTTCTCGGTAAATGATCTAGTCCCTAAAAAAAATTGCTAAAGCGTCTCCAAGTTGCCTTCGTGACCGTAATGTCCCTTCGATGTCCCTTATACATCCAACGATATGGATACCATTTAACTAATAGTAGGATAGTAGTGTCTAAAGGATAAGGAGGAAAAGAACAAACCTTTTTTCGAGTATAAGTAGACAGTTCTTAAATGCTTGCTCAAAAACAAACTTTTTGCACTTACACAAAACATTTCAAAACACTTTCAAAAACATTCGCTTTGACAACACTCTTGAGGACTGATACAAGATTTATCACAAAGCGAATCGCCGCACTAAGGCCTTTTCAAAACATTTTCAAAAACACAAAGCACAAAGGTATTTCAAAATGAGAAAACATCTAAGAGCCCGTAGAAAACTACAGATGGAAAGGGTGCTAACACCTTCCCTTTCCATAATCTACCCCCTTACTCAGAAAATTCTCGAAAAGGTCATTTTTTGTTCTTTTCACCCTTTGCTTTGTTGGATAAAAGAAAAGTCGGTGGCGACTCTTGCTTACCGTAATGTTTACGAACACAAACGCAAAACCATTATTAAATAGTCGGTTCTTCCACTGTATCACAGCTACCATGTCATCCATGTTCAAGCTCATATGGGACAACGAGGCTCCCAGAATTACCATTGAAAGGTTCGACGAACCGACACACTGCTATGAACTTGAAACTGATGGGGAAGAAGAGGAGCCTTGGTTTCAGGAATTAAAAAGATATCTTGAGGCTCAAGAATACCCTAAAGGAGCATCTATCAATGACAAGAAATTCCTACGGTATTTCTCAACTAAGTTCTTCCCGAGCAATGGAAATTTTGTACAGGCGCAACCATGATTCAACTTTGCTTCGTTGTGTAGACAAGAAGGAAGCATAGAAAATTATGGAGGATATGCATGAAGGCATCTTTGGTACTCACTCCAGCGGGCATACTATGGCTAAGAAAAATCTTGAGAGCAGGTTACTATTGGTCAACCATGGAAACCGACTGTCATCACCACTCGAGGACTTGTCATAAGTGCCACATCTATGTTGATAAAGTTCACGTACCTCCAGTTCCTTTGAACGTCATGACTGCTCCTTGGCCATTCGCAATGTGGGGCATTGACATTGTGATACGGTGGCAGAACTAACTGTTAATACTGATTTTCATTTTGTATTTGCAAATGTGGGATAAGCAAGAGTCGCCACCGACTTTTATTTCATCCAACTAAGGAAAAGGAAAAAGAACAGAAAAAAACCTTTTCCGAGAATATTTCTAAGTATGGGTGGTAGATTATAGAAAGGAAAGGTGTTAGCACCCTTTCTATCTGTAGTTTTCTACGGGATCTTAGGTACTTGCTAATTTTAAAATTGCTTGTGTGTGTGCTTGTTTTGAAAAGTTTCGTTTACTTTGTTTTAACCCTTGTTTCTGTCCTCAAGAGTGTTACGAAGTTGTTTTTGAAAACTTTGTTTGAAAAGTGTTTGGTGTGAAAAAGGTTGTTTGCTTGAGCAAGTACTTAAGAACTAATCTACCTACTCGAAAAAGACTGTTCGTTTTCCTTTTTTAGACAATGCTATTCCATTATTGAGAAATAGGTAGCACCGTCGTTGGAGTTTTTAGGGACATTCGAAGGGACATGTACGGTCACAAAAGCAATGTTAGGAAGTGTTAGTAATCATCCTAAAGCCTTAAAGATCTTTTTCCGAGGCAACATCCGAATGGGTCATTATTTAGATCTTCCGGGGCTAGAGGACGACCGCTAACAAACCCTATACTTCATGACCGTTTAACCGAAAGCAACCGAAGTGGAGTAAACCCTAGGAGTGAGCATGTGCGAGTATAATTTTTTCAGTTAATTTGTCTTTGCACATTTAGGGTTTTCTACCGTTTTAATTTTTAAATATTCTTTCCATACAATCCTATTAGCATACATCTAACAGCTTATAATTGCGGAAATTAAAATGCAGAAAGTTTAAAGTTCTAGCTATTACATGGCTTTCGCAGATACAAAATTATTTTTTACTGTAAAATAAAAGGTGGAATTAAAACCTAATTAAAGCTATTACAACTTCGGAGCAATTACAATAATAATAAAAAGTAATTAAAAACGCATGGCGAATTAAATGCGAGTACGATTAGAATAAGAAATCTAATTGAGAAAAATATTTAAGTTATTTTTGAAGAAAAAATAATTAGGTTATGTACCAATTTAAACCCTAATTCTAATTATTTTTAATCATGAAAAATAAGATTTAATTGCCTTAATTTAATTTAATTAATTAATTCAAAGAAATAAAATATTTTATGAAAAATGATTTTTTTGATGTTTTTGTGATTTTTGATTAAAAAGAAATAATTTTGATGTTATTTTAAAAAGAAAAAATAATTAGGAAATAATTAAAAAGAAATAAAATAAAAAAAGATAGAATGGGCCTGTTTGCTGAATGAAAGGGGGTGTATTGTTGAAAATATTTAGGCCCATGAAGCTAGTCAGCCCAGTCAACGCTTGATCCCATGTGGTGCTGACCTGAGAGTACACCATGATCCTTCAGTGATAGGCGTTGGATCTGGTTGATCATGAATCTGCTGGTTGGATATTTATGGTGCATGATGGACGCTTAGACAAGTGGTGTATAGGATCTACAAAGAAGAATTAAAACAAAGAAAATTGTTGGGACCTGGGATCGAACCCAGGTCCTCCCACTCATTGCAATGCATGCTTCACCAACTGGGCCACATGTTTTGTTTGTTAACATAATAACAATAATATATAATATATAAATCAAGGTAACTGAGTCACAAACGCGCACAAAATTCAAAATGCCCAGTAAGATCTTGACACGCCTTCATCCTCCTCCATGTTCCATCGTTTTAGACAACGACCCTTTATCCACAACAATTTCCGTCACTATAGGCTTTAGTGACGGTTTTTTATGCGTTGCTATAGACCTGCAGTATCTCAAAACGCAAATCAAGCAATATTAATCAGAGCTAAGAACATAGATCCACTAAGAATCTTGTCTTGAGTTCATTGGTATCATTAATCAGTCCTAATTTTGCCTCTATGAGGAATCCCTAATTTGAAGTTTCCAAACCCTAATAATGGTGTAAGCTTGTTCCTGCACTAGAAATCAAATCCAGTTTATCCAAAAGGTCACAAAGATGATTATGAATACGTTTATGCAAGAAAATCGAATGTAAAATGCGTAAAACCCTGAAAACAAATTTGAGTTACAAGGGTGCAAACAGTGATCTGTATCTTACAGTTTAGGACATTTTGTGGCTTGAGAACGATTGGAATCACTTCAGAGTACGTCCAGGAATAGATTAATGGCTTTGGAATTGCTTGAATCGGACTGCAAATGAAAATCCTACCTACACTTTTCTTTGGAAATTTTAGAATTTGTTCTTGTGATTTCTCTAATGCCAACCTCTGTTTTCGTGCCTGGCCTTGCTCAATATATAACCCTGAATGAATTAGGGTTATAAAAACTACATGTATCTTTGAAAACTTTGAAGATTTGATCTCATTCCTTCCTTGTATGATTTGTTTCCAAATTAGGCCTAATCATGCCATTCTTGTACCAATCCACCTTGATTCGATTTGATTATGATATGTTAACATAATTAGCTTGTGATCCTGTCCAAAAATCAGATCAAAACCAATCTTTGCTATTATTTGTCATTTATTTGATTTGATTCAATTTTTAATTAATAAAAAATAAAAATAAAATGGAAAATGAAGAAAATAATGTGTGGGTGAATATTTGGGTCGTCGACCATGTTATGAGTGAGGTGCAAGAATAAAAAGTTAGGCCCGTTTAACAAAAAGTGCATTTTTGAGCACATTTGACTTTTGGCAATTTTGCAAAATTGGTCAACTTTGACAAGGAATATCTCTTCCAATTTTAGCCCTAGCTTGGTGTTCTTGGACTTTTTAGAAATCTTAGGATGTCCCCTAAACAACCCTTTTGATCTCATCTCAATTGGGTCTTCCATGTTCATGTAAGAAGCGTTGACCCAAAAAGTGTTTTTGTTGACTTTTCAAAAGGACTTATAATGTGGAAATTCATATCTTTTTATGAGTGCATATTTTGAACTTGAGGCATGAAGATGAATTGTAGGGAATTTCATCCTATTCAAAATGAGCCTTGGATGTAAAATTTCTGATAAATTATGTGGAAGTTATGCTTGGTCAAAATTTGGTTGACTTTTCCTAAGAAACCCTAATTTAGCAACTTTTGGGTTTTGATGAATTTGGGGCATTCCTTGAGGAATCATGATCAAACCTTGATAAAATGACTCATATCACTTCAAAATGTTGATGTTGACCAAAAAATTTGAAGTTTGACTGTATGTGGGCCACAGTTGACTTTTGACCTAGTATAGTTGATTTCCAGGCATCTGAGCAGTTGACTGAGCAAACTTCTTGTGCAAGGATAGAAATTTGACATGGTGGGTCTTGAGAACATATTAGGACCATGGAGAGCATATGAGGTCTTTGGAGTTCACCCATCTTGATGAAAATGGAAACCCTAATTTGAGGTACATTGCCTTAGGAGAGAGTTTGTTTGGTCAACTCTTGGGCATCCTTGAGCAAGTTAAGGATCTCAATGGGCATGTGTTGAGTAAAATGAGAGGGCAAATTTTGGGATACAACAGTTGCCCCTGTTCAATCTTCTTAAACATGAGGATGTAGATTGGCATGTCTGCCTTTCGTGATCTGAAGGTGGAAGATGATTGAATACTAGAGTGCCCAGAAATTCGCACTCGTATGAAGTGAGTGTCAATTGATGGTATCGGGAATGGGCTTACAGATGCCATTTGGAAGTTTACGGAGAATCGTCGGAGATGGGCTTAAAGATTCCATCCAGATAAGATATCGGTCGCGTAAGAGATTCCTTTGCGAGCATCCATGTACCTTCTGTTGAGGAGGACTTTTCCGAAGAATGTTGATAGAGTCTAGGAGCTTTGGTTGTCCATTATTCTATTGGGGAATGATCGAGGAGGTGGAAGTGAGCAGCGTATCTGGTCAGGGTCCATGCTGCACAGTGGCTTACTAGGGAAATATGAAATCGATCGTGTTTGATCAGGTTCAGGTCTTACATTATTGTAAACTGTCGTCTAGAGAAAAGAGAGAAGAAACCTGGATGGTAAGGTTGTGAGAAGGAACCTGGGTCATAGGGTTACTTCGAGATGAAAGCCTGAATAGTAGGGCTATGAGAAGGAACCTGGATAGTATGGTTACTTCGAAATGAAAGCCTGGATAGTAGGGATATGGGAAGGAACCTGGATAGTAGGGTTACTTCAAAATGAAAGCCTGGATAGTAGGGCTATGAGAAGGAACCTAGATAGTAGGGTTACTTCGAAATGAAAGCCTGGATAGTAGGGCTACGAGAAGGAACCTGGATAGTATGGTTACTAAGAAATGAAAGCTTGGATAGTAGGGTTGTGAGAAGGAACCTGGATAGTATGGTTACTTTGAAATTTAAGCTGGATAGTAGGGCTATGAGAAGGAACCTGGATAGTAGGGTTACTTTGAAATGAAAGCCTGGATAGTAGGGCTGCTTCAGAATGAAAGCCTGGATAGTAGGGCTATGAGAAGGAACCTGGGTCGTAGGGTTACTTCGAGATGAAAGCCTGGATAGTAGGGCTATGAGAAGGAACCTGGATAGTAGGGTTACTTCGAAATGAAAGCCTGGATAGTAGGGTTATGGGAAGGAACCTGGGTCATAGGGTTACTTCAAGATGAAAGCCTGGATGGTAGGGCTATGGGAAGGAACCTGGGTCGTAGAGTTACTTCGAAATGAAAGCCTGGATAGTAGGGCTATGGGAAGGAACCTGGTTCGTAGGGTTACTTCGAGATGAAATCCTGGATAGTAGGGCTATGAGAATGAACCTGGATAGTAGGGTTACTTCGATATGAAAGCCTGGTTAGTAGGGCTATGAGAAGGAACCTGGATAGTAGGGTTACTTCAGAGCGATAGTGTAGATTAGTTGACCCGTTTGGTTTCGGGAACTAAGTTTCCATTAGTCGTCTGCATACGTGACCCGCATAACTGCTGGATTTGTTGAAGCTAATCGTCTTTCCTGAAAAGATAATAGGGTTAATTATGTGTGATGCATGAAATGCATGGTGGAATGGTGTTCTCAAAATAAATGAGATAATGTTGTATATGGTATGTATGCACTTGTCATGATGTATTTACATGAAATGCTATCGGAGTATGTCCGGGTTTTGAAAAATAAATCCCTGACTGCTGCTGGAGATTTATGAATATTCTGTCAGGAAGAGATTCTACTTGAGAATAACTCTGCGGGGAACAAACTTAGAAAGTGAATCTTTATAGCTGAAGTAACGAGCTCTGTCAGGGATTGAGCCTCTGCATCCAGAGAAATAAACTCTGCTTGAGGGATGAAATTTACTGACCCGCCCGCGATTATGAAATTCGGCTGGGGGATATAGCTGTCAGATTTCTGAATGACCCTGGCTGGGGAGGTTACGTCCTGTTTCAGGAAAGTTGACATCAATGCTTTTGAATACTTTAACTCTGTGGGGAGTGTATGTACCAATGGTTGTGTTCCAAAGCTGGCTTTACCCCGACACCTGCTGGGCAGAGTAACTGCCGGGTTTGGCACTTCTTGTTTTTTTCCCTGTTTCTGGAATTACGAGTAATTGTCTTTTATTTCTTATGTAAATATTTATGAGTAGCAATCATTTTCAAATGCATATATCAAAAATAAGTCATTGGACGTTCTTGCAAAACAAAACAAAAAAAGAAAACCAGATCGAAGTTTCTTGTGCAAATGATTTGTATTGATTTTTGAAGTTGGCCTATAATAGGCATTTTTGTACAAAGAGGTTGACGCTCTAGTAAGAGAACACCGCCGAAAAATAGAAACTATACAATTTGTGTAAAAGAAAAAAAAACAGCTATGTGAAACAACCCCATTGGGTTCCAACTCTGCTATTGCCTTTATATCTTCAAGCGTCTCATCACTTTGCTTCTTGGCCGAAAGTTGATCAGATTGATTGGTGCCATCCGACCTTGATAGGCGATATGTAAATCTGGTCACAAGATGATCCAATGAGACATAGTGGTATGCTTTATATCCCTAACTTTTGCTTGGACCGCCCTTTCGATTTTTCAGTCCACCGGGATACCCTTTTTTGCCCAAGCCGCCCTTTTGGGTTTTCGACTTTCCGGGTTTATAGATTTTTCATTTTCATCCCTTACTTTTACCCAAACCCTTTTGGTTCGTCGGGAGGCCCTTATTTTTTCCTAGGCCAGTCAACCTAGCGTGTCTTTTGATTAGGCGTAGTATCTTTTCACTATGTCTACATTGATAGGGTGAAGAAGGTTGTCACCATCCATGGTGGTTAGAATCATAGCTCCACCTGAGAAAATGTTCTTAACCATAAATGGTCCTTCGTACGTGGGGGTCTATTTGCCCCTGGGATCACCTTGTGGCAGTATGATGCGTTTGATCACTAGATCCCCGACTTGATATTCTTGACGCCTGAGTGTCTTATTAAAAGCCTTGATCATTCGCTTTTGATACATCTGACCATGGTAGATAGAAGTAAGTCTCTTTTCATCGATTAGATTTAACTGATCAAGTCGGGTTTGGATCTAGTCGTCTTCATTCAAACTCGCATCCTTCGTAATCCTGAGAGAAGGTATCTGGACTTCGATGGGTAGGACTGCCTCCATGCCATATACCAGAGAGTAGGGTGTTTCCCCTGTCGATGTCTGTGCTGAGGTACGGTACCCATGAAGAGGAAATGGTAACATCTCATGCCAGTCTTTGTATGTCACCGTCATCTTCTTTACAATCTTCTTGATGTTCTTGTTAGCTGCTTCAACAGTGCCATTCATCTTTGGCCGGTAGGGAGAAGAATTATGATGTTGTATCTTGAACTGTTTACAGAGCTCGGTGATCATTGCGTTGTTGATATTCGTACCATTGTCAGTAATAATTCTCTCAGCACACCATATCAACAGGTCAGATTATGTCGGATAAACCGCGCCACGATGTTCTTGGTTACTGTAGCAAAAAAGGCTGCCTCAACCCACTTCGTGAAGTAATCAATGGCTACTAGGATGAAGTGATATCCATTAGAAGCGGTGGGCCTGATTTCTCCAATCATGTTGATGCCCCACATTGTAAAGGGCCATGGAGCTGTCAATACGTTTAAGGGGACCGGAGGCACATGCACCTTATCAGCGTAGATTTGGCACTTATGACAAGTTTGACAGTGCTGATAACAATCGGCTTCCATAGTGGACCAGTAGTATCATTCTCGTAGGATCTTCTTAGCCATGGTATGTCCACTAGAATGGGTTTTGAAGGTGCCTTCATATAGATCTTTCATGATCCTCTCTGCTTCACTTTTGCCTACACACCGTAGTAGTGTGGAGTCATGGTTGCGTTTATAGAGGATTCCATTACTGAGGAAGAACTTTGCAGCAAACCTTCTTAGAAACTTCTTATCATTGACAGATTCCCCTTCGGGATACTCTTGAGTCTCGAGATACCTCTTGACTTCGTGAAACCAGGGTTTGTATGCCACTTCTTCAGTATCAATTTCACAGCAGTGTGCTAGTTCATCCAGCCTCTCAATGGTGATTTGGGGAGCTTCATTGTCCCACCTAACTTTGAACATTGACGACATAGTAGCTAGTGCGTCTGCTAACTGATTCCCTTCTCGTGGGAAATGTTCAAAGGTGATCTCTTCAAAATGCCACAGCAGTGTCAGTACATACTCTTTTTAAGGAATAAGGTTTGGGTGCTTCGTATCCCACTCGCCTTTGATCTGACTTATCACCAAAGCGGAGTCCCCAAATACACTCAAGAACTTGATCCTTAGGTCAATAGCAGCTCTAAGTCCCATGATGCATGCTTCATACTCTGCCATGTTGTTGGTACAGTTGAAGCATAATCGGGCAGTGAACGGAGTATGACAGTCCTCGGGAGATATGATTACGGCACCAATACCATTTCCCAGTGCATTTGAGGCTCCATTAAAATACATATATCATCGGGATCCTTCCTCAGGTCCTTCATCCGGTCCAGGTTCTTCACAGTCGGTTACCAATATGATATTCTCATTCGGGAACTCGAAATTCATGGACTGGTAGTCGTCCACAGCCTGATGTGCCAAATGATCTGCTAACACACTTCCCTTGATTGCTTTTTGGGTTGTGTATTGGATATCGTATTCGGTTAAGATCATTTTCCACCTTGCTATCCTTCCGGAGAGAGCGAGCTTCTCGAAAATGTACTTGATCGGATCCATCTTAGATATCAACAAAGTAGTGTGGGTCAACATATACTGTCTCAGTCGGTGAGCAGCCCATTCCAAAGCGCAACAAGTTTTCTTAAGCAGTGCGTATCGTGTTTCACAGTTGGTAAAATTTTTGCTAAGGTAGTATATTGCGTGCTCTTTTCAACCAGACTCGTCATGCTGCCCCAGCACACACCCCATTGAATTATCTAGCACTGTTAAGTACATTATCAAAGGTCTTCCTTCAGTTGGAGGCATCAGAATAGGAGGCTCTTGGAGATATTGTTTGATTCTGTCAAAGGCTACTTGGTATTCGTCATTCCACTTTACCACTTGATCTTTCTTCAGAAGCTTAAAGATTGGCTCACAAGTAGCAGTCAGATGTGAAATGAATCGGGTAATGTAATTTAGGCGTCCCAAGAAACCTCTAACTTCCTTCTCTGTACGAGGAGCCGACATCTCTTGTATGGCCTTCACCTTTGCAGGGTCTACCTGAATACCTTTGTCACTGACGATGAATCCCAGAAGCTTACCAGACCTTACCCCGAAGGTGCACTTGTTCGTATTTAACCTCAGCTTGTACGTCTTCAACCTATCAAACAACTTTTGTAGATGATCAAGATGTTCTTCTTCAGTTTGAGACCTGGCTATCATATCATCGACGTAAACCTTTATCTCATGGTGAATCATGTCATGGAACAGAGCTACCATAGCTCGCTAATAAGTTGCCCCAGCATTCTTCAACCCAAACGGCATCACCTTGTAGCAGAAAGTGCCCCACTGTGTAACAAAGGTTGTCTTCTCCATGTCTTCAGGTGCCATCTTGATTTGATTGTAGCCAGAGAAGCCGTCCATGAAGGAAAAGACTTTGTGTTGTGCGGTATTGTCAACCAGAACATCGATGTGGGGAAGCGGGAAGTCATCCTTAGGGCTGGCCATGTTCAGGTCTCTGTAATCCATACACATTCGTACTTTACCATCTTTCTTAGGTACAGGAACGACGTTAGCAACACACTGTAGATAAGAAGTGACAGCTAAGAATCCTACATTGAACTGTTTCATGACCTCTGCCTTGATCTTCTCTGACATTTTAGGACGCATACGGCAGACCTTCTGCTTTACCGGAGGGTAATCTTCTTTAGTCAGCAGGCGATGTACCACAATATCAGTGTCCAAACCAGGCATGTCTTCATAGAACCAGGCAAAGATCTCAACATAGTCGTGCAACATCTGTATCAACCTATGTTTGACACTAAGCTCCAGATTTGCACCTATTTTAACCTCTTTTCTATCTTCCTCTGTACCCAAGCTCACTGTCTCAACCGGTTCTTCATGAGGCTGTATGGTCCTTTCTCCCTGCTGTAATAGTCTAGCAAGTTCTCCAGGCACCTCACAATCATCCTCACCATCGTCTTTGGCTTGGTTGATCGGATTTTTGAAGTCATAACTGGAAATAGCAGAGCTGTTATCAATGGGATCCAGAGTGGATATGGATCTACAGTATGATATGTGAGTCTGTGTAAGAGAATAGCTGTTTTGATAAAGTGAAAACAAAAAAGAAAAAACAGAGAGCTCAAAATTTGTATGCAAGAAACGTCCAATGCTTTATTAATGATATATGAAATGACAAATAATAGCCCCCACAAGCAAAGCCAATGTGCCTCAGGTAATGCACAAGGCCGTAAAGTTTTAAATTGTTTATTACAAATCTCAAAACAAGTAAGACAATTATTACGGAATAAAAGGAACTGGTATAAAGTCTCTAGCCTTCCAGTTACTCGGTCCACCGTTGTTAGTTGGGTAGATCTAGCTGTCGATGTGTGAGTCTTTCTCGCTATCTTCAATGGCATTAATTCCCCAATTACTGATGTGTAAGGGAGGTCCTCCATCCTGAGCGCGTCGAACAGCCCTTTGAGCCCCTGTAGTAAAGCCCAAACCAAATTTGTTAGTTTTGTGAATAAAATCAGGGAGCTGACCCCAATTGGTATACCCACCTTCTTCAACTACAGCCCTGGCGTCCTTGAGAGAAGCCATCTTCAGAGGAGGTTTATTGCTGGTAGTAGTTTCAGTCGATGCCAAGATCTGAGGCACCTCTTCGAAGTTCTGACAAGGAGTTTCTATGAATTCTCCGTCCATCTCTACGTAGCGGAAGGAATTGAGGTGGCTCACCATATACTCCTCTTCACCTCGCACAGTGACAATATTCGCTTTTATCAGATACTTCAGCATTTGGTGTAGTGTGGAAGTAACTGCCCCAGCCTCATGGATCCAAGGACGACCCAACAAACAAGAATATGACGGCCTGATGTCCATCACATAGAAGGTGGACCCAAAGGTCTAAGAACCCACTTTGACAGGGATGTCCACCTCCCCGTGCACCATTCTTTTCGACCCATCAAAAGCCATTACCATAATGTTACTAGGCTTTAAAGTCAAACCCTCGCAATCCAACCGATCTAATGCCTTCTTAGGTAGGACATTCAGTGAAGACCCAGTATCTACCAACACATGAGCCATAGTGGTGCCCCTGCATTCAATCGAGACATGCAGAGCATCATTATGCTTCATTCCCTTCGGTGTCAAGTCTACATTTGAAAAACCCAGCCCATTGTCAGCAGTCAGGCTGGTCACGCAATCTTTAAATTGATCAGCTGAAGTCTCTTATGGCACATGCGTAGTTTTGAGGAATGCGATCAAAGCCTTCGCATGGGCTTCGGAGCACAACAGCAGAGACAACATGGATATCTTTGAGGGGGTCTTCCCCAGTTGCTCAACCACATTGTAGTCGCTCTTTTTAATTATTTTCAGTATTTCCTCTATCTCTTGCTTAGAGGCTTCCACGACAATTTTTCTAGGTGCCTCCGTCCGAGAAGGCTCACCTATAACTTCTTTTCCGCGGGTACTAGATGATTCGTTGACATGGTTAATAATTGGAGTAAGAACATAAGTTGTAGTTGATGTACCAACAGGAGCAGCTGATGGAATGACAATAGGCATGTTGACAGTCTTAGGGGAAATTTTGGGAGAGAAGACCCTTCCACTTCGGGTAACCTTGCTGGTTCCGACAATGTTACCAATATCAGGATCATCCTCTTCATTTTTCAAATCATGTTTGATGCCATGATAGTACACATCGGCACCATGATGCCAGGGGATAGCTTTGTCCGAGACATATGGGACAGGACTAGGCATAGTGATTATTAGCGGAGCGATTCTTGGAGCAGATGTAATCCTAATAGGTCTTCTCGAGGAGACCTTGGAAGGATTGGCGGAAATGGTTATAATGGCAATGTCTTCAGATGGAACAACGGGAACCAAAGTTTTCTCGAACAAAATTTATTTGCTGTCCATCAGACGTTGAACACCTGACTTTCAGAAAATGGCAACCAGAAGGTAGAAATGAACACATGTGGAAACCTTCACCACAACCCGGAAATAAACTGGCCAACAGCAAATTCTTCTTCACAGTCATGAGAGAAGTAGAAACTTCATCCACCAAGGTCACAAACAAGTCAGTATCAACAGCATTAATTCCACGACCGTGCTTAAGCATGGGAGCAGTTATGACATTGGGCTTTTCCGGAGCATCAAACTCAATTTCCTTGTCTTCGATCAGATCTTGTACCTTATTTCTTAGAGCCCAACAGTAATTGGTATCGTGGTCGGGACTCTCAGAATGATAGGCACACCGGGCATTTGGATTATATCAGGGAGATATGGTGTTCGGATTCTTGGGAGCCTCTTTCAAGGTCACCATGTTGGATCTCAGTAGATAAGGTAGAACTTTAGCCAATGTCATATTAATTTGGGTAAACTGTCATTGTGGTCTTTCCACTCTTTGTTGATTGTTGCATTGTGGAGCAACTGTAGGCCTAGGTATCATTACGGCACTTACTGTCTGACGATGTTCAGCTCTGTTTTGGCCCCTCGGGCTATAGATGGAACTGGCTTCCTTCTTACCAACAAAATACTTCTTTACCAAACTCGAAGACGCATCCTTCTATATCTTGCCGCTCCGAATCCTAGCTTCTACTCTCTCTCCAGTCAGAATCAGCTCGGTGAAACCAGCTGATGAGCTGCCGATCAAATAATTGAAGAATGGACCAGATAGCGTCCCCAGAAACATATCAACCAACTCCCTATCATACAACGGGGGTTGGACTCTTCCATCCAAGACTCTCCACTTCTGTGCATAGTCCTTAAAGCTTTCACTCGCCCACATGGACATACTCTGGAGTCGAGTACGAGTAGGAGCAAGGTCAGTGTTATATTGGTACTGTTTATAGAAAGCACCAGCCAGATCTTCCCAATTTCAGACATTGGCTCTCTCTAGTTGGTAGAACCATTCAAGCTGAGTCCCTGACAGACTATCTTGAAATAAATGAACCCACAAATTTCTATCAGCGGTGTGGGGCTGAATCTTTCTGACATAAGAGCGGAGATGGAGTTTTGGGCAGGACACCCCATCATACTTTGCAAAAATTGGAGCTTTGAACTTATGCGGGATGACCACTCCCGACACCAATCCCAATTCTTCGAAACCCAGCCCAGGTATCCTCTGGACTTCCATAGCACTCAGACGGTCTTCCAACTGCTTGTACCTATCCTCAGTGGGAGGATACTGCTCATCATTATAATCTGTGTCATCATCAACAGCTTCAGGGCTAGAGTCCTTCTCCCTTGTATCTTCTTTTTGATTCTCCCCTTCCTTAGATGAAGAGGTCAGATCGACTTGTTGCTTCAATGGCCCTCTAAACCTTCTGCCCATATTCAAAATACCGGAAGCCTTCTTCTTTTTCTTTTTCTCTTTCAGGATGAGGGCTTTCAGATCCTCCTGCCCTTTTGCCAGATTTATGAACATTTGTTGGAACTGGGCATTTTGTTCCTGAAGGTCCTTGATGCTTTGTTCAGAAGATATTTCTGCTGAAGTAAACAGCTAAGAAGATGAGAAACCTGTAATGGTACCTGTACATGCAATGTTATGAGTGGGATGTGCATGCAATGATTTCAAAGACTTTTGGAAATTTAAATTTGAGAACCAAAATGAAAAAAAGATTTTATTAGTTGAACTCAAAGTTCAAATACCTTTTATGCGTTACAATTAAAAACAAAACTAGAAAAATAATCAAAATTCCCATGGATGCTTCCTCTTCGTACCGAGATAAACATTGAGCCCTCTTTCCTCATGGAGCTGCTTTGTGAGCTCTAAAACCATCCTCTCCTGGGCATATAACTGATCCCTGTAAGTATCCCTCTCTTTCTTCAACTTAATCCATGACCTCTGTAATTCTCCAAGATCAGTGGGCATATCAGGATAGAGAACCGTGTAAGGAATACCGCCTTCAGTAGTGGGTTCCACAATCACTGGTAAAACGACCATATAGGGCATCATAAGTTTTTGGGTGTGGGCTCGTACCCATTGGAGGTAAGGTTCCATAGGAATGAAAGCCTTTGGTCCCAAAGCCTTGGCGCCAGATATGTTTACCATGCCCCAAGCTCGTATGAACCTCTGGCGATACTCTTGAACGTCATCCTCATAGTTGAATACAATGCCCTCGATAAGTAACTCATGGGGACCATCTCTTTGAGCGTAACCAAATTTTCGTAGAGCTAAACAAGGATTGTAGGTTATACCCCCTCTGATGCCAAGTAACGGGACATTAGGGTACTCCCCGCAACGGTCAATAATAGCAGTGTTTTCCATAGCTCAGGAACACCATAGAATATCCATGTGAGCGAGTGACATTATCCTTTGTGACCAACCCACACATTCTTCATTCTTCAGTACAGACTTAGGGAGGTGAGAAATAAACCACCTCGACAGCAATGTCATGCAGCACATAAGCACCCCTCTTCTCTTCATGGTACGGGTATGGAGAGTGTGCAAAATATCTCCGAGCAAGGTAGGCACAGGGTTGCGAGAGAGGAAAATCTTGATAGCATTCACATCTATGAATAAGTCTGGATTAGGGAATAGTACTAACCCATAGATTAGAAGGGCCAAGACCTCCTCAAAAGCCTGAAAATCCATATCGTTCCAAAACAGTTGGGCCTTGTCTATCAGGAACTTGGCTAGAAAACCCTTGACTCTGCTTCTTGTTTCCCAATTGGATACCACGTCGGCCCGTTTCAGATGCAAAGCTGAGGCAATGACTTCTGGCTTAGGAACTTCTTCTAGACCTGTGAAAGGCAACTGTTCAAGAATGGGTATATCCAACAGCTGAGAGAATTCTTCCATGGTAGGCACCAACTGATAGTCTATAAAGGTGAAGCAGTGGTGCTTGGGATCAAAGAACTGAAAGAGTACACTCATCATATTTTCATCAAAGTTTGAAGTAACCAGGTTGAGAAGTCGGCCATGTCTCTTAGTGAACACAGAAGTTTCAGAAACCTTTGATACTAGCTCTTTGAGTTGGGAAGGTATCTTCACAAAGCTGATTCGGATAGTGTTTCTATGAACAGAAGTCATGATCTGCAAAACAGAACAAAGATAAGTTCCCTTGGTCCTTGAAATGGTTAGTGCAATAATAATGGATGATATGTTATGATGCGTGATGTCATGATAAACCACAAGTATATCAAACACAGACCAATCACACCAAGTTCTTAGGTTTAAGGCTTGCATGAGGTTAAAGTTCATACCCTCTTGAAGTTTAGTTGGTTTCAAACCTGTCTTTAAAAGTAACCGGGTTCTAAAGATTCTCAATATCACTTACCATCCTTTATCGGGCATTGTTTCAGCTCAAGCAATCTTTTCTTGCGGCCGAAATATCCCGAAAGTATGATCTCAATGAGTGTAGCATCGAGTATCAACCAATCCTCAGCTCCATACCGAGGCCAGTTATCTCACTACTTTCTAATGGCCAAGTTTGTTCAACTAAGGTTCTAAGGTTCGTTAGTGCTTCACGACACCATGCGGCGGCCCCGTATTATCCTCATTTCCCCACGAAGGATACCGGTACCAACCAAAGTGCCACACCAACACAGCCATCACTTAAACCATATTGTTCTATGTCGTACAGTCTCCACGATTTATTGTTGTTTACCTAAAAGTGCCCCCCAGATCCGGGTGTAGGATCTATAGTAACCCAAGCAAAACCCTTTAATAATAAAGAAAACAAACAGGAAAGCAATTTTGAAATTACCTAGATCCTAAGGTAAACCCCACTTTATTATTGTCCCGACAGAGTCGCCAGTTCTGTGATACGGTGGCAGAACCGACTGTTAATACTAGTTTGCATTTTGTATTCGCAAATGTGAGGTAAGCAAGAGTCGCCACCGACTTTTATTTCATCCAAGTAAGGAAAAGGAAAAAGAACAGAAAAAAAACCTTTTCCGAGAATATTTCTGAGTACGGGGGGTAGATTATAGAAAGGGAAGGTGTTAGCACCCTTTCTATCTGTAGTTTTCTACGGGCTCTTAGGTACTTTCTCATTTTAAAATTTCTTGTGCGTGTGCTTGTTTTGAAAAGTTTCGTTTACTTCATTTTAACCCTTGTTTCTATCCTCAAGAGTGTTACGAAGTTGTTTTTGAAAACTTTGTTTGAAAAGTGTTTGGTGTGAAAAAGGTTGTTTGCTTGAGCAAGTACTTAAGAACTAATCTACCTACTCGAAAAGACTGTTTGTTTTCCTTTTTTAGACAATGCTATTCCATTATTGAGAAATAGGTAGCACCGTCGTTGGAGTTTTTAGGGACATTCAAAGGGACGTGTACGGTCACAAAAACAATGTTAGGAAGTGTTAGTAATCATCCTAAAGCCTTAAAGATCTTTTTCCGAGGCAACATCCGAATGGGTCATTTTTTAGATCTTCCGGGGCTAGAGGACGACCGCTAACAAACCCTATACTTCATGACCGTTTAACCGAAGGCAACCGAAGTGGAGTAAACCCTAGGAGTGAGCATGTGCGAGTGTAATTTTTTCAGTTAATTTGTCTTTGCATATTTAGGGTTTTCTACCGTTTTAATTTTCAAGTATTTTTTCCATACAATCCTATTAATATACATCTAACAGCTTATAATTGTGGAAATTAAAATGCAGAAAGTTTAAAGTTCTAGCTATTACATGGCTTTCGCAGATACAGAATTATTTTTTACTGTAAAATAAAAGGAGGAATTAAAACCTAATTAAAGCTATTACAACTTCGGAGCTATTACAATAATAATAAAAAGTAATCAAAAATGTGCGGCGAATTAAATGTGAGTACGATTAGAAAACCTAAGAAATCTAATTGAGAAAAATATTTAAGTTATTTTTGAAGAAAAATTAATTAGGTTATGTACCAATTTAAACCCTAATTCTAATTATTTTTAATCATGAAAAATAAGATTTAATTGCCTTAATTTAATTTAATTAATTAATTCAAAGAAATAAAATATTTTATGAAAAATGATTTTTTGATATTTTTGTGATTTTTGATTAAAAAGAAATAATTTTGATGTTATTTTAAAAAGAAAAAATAATTAGGAAATAATTAAAAAGAAATAAAATAAAAAAGATAGAATGGGCCTGTTTGCTGAATGAAAGGGGGTGTATTTTTGAAAATATACAGGCCCATCCAGTCAACACTTGATCCCATGTGGTGATGACCTGAGAGTACACCATGATCCTTCAGTGATAGGCGTTTGATCTGGTTGATCATGAATCCTCTGGTTGGATATGTGTGGTGCATGGTGGACGCTTAGACAAGTGGTGTATAGGATATGCAAAGAAGAATTAAAACAAAGAAAATTGATGGGACCTGGGATCGAACCCAGGTCCTCCCACTCATTGCAATGCATGCTTCACCAACTGGGCCACATGTTTTGTTTGTTAACATAATAACAATAATAAATAATATATATATCAAGGTAACTAAGTCACAAACGCGAGCGAAATTTAAAATGGCCAGTAAGATCTTGACACGCCTTCATCCTGCTCCCTGTTCCATCATTTTAGACAACGACCCTTTACCCACAGCAATTTCCGTCACTATAGGCTTTAGTGACGGTTTTTATGCGTTGCTATAGACCTGCAGTATCTCAAAACGCAAATCAAGCAATATTAATCACAGCTAAGAACATAGATCCACTAAGTATCTTGTCCTGAGTTCATTGGTATCTGTTGTACCCCAAAATTTTCCCTTTCATTTCTCAAAGGACCAACCTGGACCCTCAGGTTTGCTTCCATCCAATTTCAAGCCTTGAATTACAAATTTTCCAAGAAAATCATTCACAAGGGCAAAATGGTCATTTGCACACTAAAAGGTCAAACTTTGACTTTTGGATCAAAATCAAGCTTCAAGAATCATATTTCGTCAAGACACGTTGAAATATGAAGTTTGTTTCATCAAGAAATTCAAAAGTTATAGATTCTGGAAGCTGATTATCACCATGATGCAAGCTAATTCTGGAAGAACTTCTGGCACAAAAGTTATAGATTTCAATAAGATCTAAATTATTGCAGAACAAAACTTCTTCTGGAAATGCTGGAATTTCAAGTTATAAATGTTCAAAGACACGTCCATGAAACTAAAGCACTCAGCAAATTCTGGACACTTTCAAGACAGAGTTGGGTCAGAATTTTTGGGCCAGTTTTCATAAAGGTTCAGTTAGAGTTTGCAAGGGTAATTCAAAGAAGGTTACAAAGTGTGCTACAAGCTTCCTGTAAAGTATGAGAGTTCCTTCAGAACATGCTGGAGCAAGGAGATACAAAGATCAGAAGTTGGATGTTTATTCTAAATTATGTTGAAGCTGAACCTCTGACCCAGAATTAAACAATGATGCAAAATCTCACATTGCAGGATTTCGGGTTTTTAAATATCATCATCATTTAATGCTCATAACTACTTTTGAGTCTTTATCCAAAGGATTTCCCCACGTGTGGCATAGAAGTACCATTATTGTCTTGGAAAAGCAAACTCTTGTACAAGAGTGTGTTGGGCCCATGTGTTGCTTTTTCTTTTGAAGTTACCTTTCCTTAATTACTGCTTACATTTCCAGCTTAGGCGCTACTAAGGCTACGAACCACTATACTGGCTTCAAGAACAAGGCAGCTCCCTGGCATGTGATGGTGGTACTCTCCAAGCTACAAGATTTTTGCCTATAAATTGAGAGCCATTGGCAACGGTAAAAGGTTCGGAAAAAATTGAGAAAGAAAAACCCTTGAACCCCTGCTAAAATTCCAAGAGTCCAAAGTTGCAAACACAAAATACAAAGCTTGTTAACTTTTGATTTCTGGCATTTAAACTCCATTTGTTCTCAAGTGTTTCTTGACTAAAACCATCCACACAGTTTTTGATTCACATATTAGAAGCTATCCTAACTTCTGCGTTCATACTATAATACACTATCCATCCACCTCCTCCTCAAAGAAGTCAGAACATTACCCCTTGGCTGCTCCAGAAGTTGAAAACTTCCAGCCTGCTGAGTACGTGAAGAACCTGCTCAGAACATCGCCAGAGTTCAGGACCAAACTCCAGTTCACAGAGTCTTCTCCAGCTGTAAGGTAAGCTTCTACTGACTCTAACCATATTATTTAGGCATTATCATATTTGCATGTTTAAAAAATACAATGTAGACATCATGTTTTTGAGGTTGTACGTATTCTGAGGTTTCACGTATTTGTATGCCTAAGTAAGGAGTAAATTAATTCAAAACTTCTTAAGGAAATTAAAATTAGAAAATTCATGCTTGCCTCTGATTTATAGTTCTGATACCTCTTGTTTCTAAAACACTGTGAAACCAGCCATAACTGTTATATGTGAACTTTCTGTTCTGTTGAGAAATGACTAAGTTGTAGATGTTCTGACTAGCATGGAAAGAGAGACCAAGTTCTGCCAGTGGTATCAGAACTCCTGAAATCTTCTTTGTTCCCAGCGGACCCAGAACTTCTGACTTTTACCTATTTTTACTAATATGATCTCTGTTTTGTAGCACGTCAGAGTCATAACTTCTGATCTCCTTTAGTCAGCAATACGTTGATTCTATTTTCTTTTTCCTCACTATTTTTGCTATCACTTCTTATTCATTAATCAAAAACACCAAAAAACATTTTTCATTTTTACATGCTTTATTTTATTTCTTAAAACAAAAATATCAAAAGTATTTTTCTTAAACAAAACTTATCTCTTTTCTAAAACAAAACAAGTTCATTTCACATTTTCTTGTACATTCTTATTCATTCAATATGGTTGTAATAGTATCTTAGGATTTAATTTTATTCGCAATCCCCATTTGAAAATATGTAACCCCATCCCCCTAATGCTTGTAATAACGTAGAATATCTATTTTCTGCACTTTTTATTGCTTTCATATATTGTTAGTAATTAGGGTGTGTATGGCAAGACATGAAATTGACAAGTAGATAACCCTAATCAAGACTAAAAATGCATGAAATCAAACACACTTGCACACTAGCACCCTTAGGGTAATCCCACCTTGTTGCCTATCGGAAATGTAGTCATGTCCATCGAACATGAGCGTTTTAGCAAATACCCTCGATAAAAGATCGTAGTCCCTCGATGACCCTCGATGTTGCCTTCGGCAAACTATCTAGTCCCTAAACGACATTGCTAAAACGTCCCATAGGTTTCCTTCTATAACTATATAAACGTCCCACATTCGTCCCTTCACATCCAATGATGGGGCTTCTCACCAAAACAATGGTAAGATACTAACATCTAAAGGAGGAGGAAAAGAACAAAGAAGACCTTTTGAGTAGGTATATTCGCTCCTAGTTGCTCGCTTGCTCACAACAAAACATTTTTACTCCAACATTCTCATTTGAAATATTTTCAAAAGACAAACACTTCGTACGCGTTCTTATAGAAACGAGAGCCATTACAAAGAAAGTCATATTTTCAAAATCACTTTCAAAAACACATTCCACAAACACCTCTTTGTACTATTTTCAAAAACAACACTTTGTACGCATTCTTATAGAGACGAGAATCATTACAAAGTCACATTTTCAAAATACTTTTAAAACCCACAAGTACACATTCAAACAAAAGCAAGTGATCTAGCAAGTAACTAAGAGCCCATGGAAAACCATTGATGAAAAGGGTGCTAATACCTTCCCTTTTCATAATCTACCCCCCAAACTCAAGAAAACATCTCTAAAGTTCTTTCCTGTGCTTTTTCACCTTTCGTTGTTGGATAAAAGAAAAGCCGGTGGTGACTCTTGCTAACCGCAATATTTGAGATCAAACGCAAAACAACCAAGTCAGTTCTCCCACTGTATCACAGAACTGGCGACTCTGCTGGGGATTAATTCTAAAAGTGGGGTTACCTTAGGGATATATCACATTTATTTGCTTACATTGTTTGACTTGTATGCTTTACATTATGGTTCTTTGTTTGGGTTTGAATCCTCTACTTGGATTTGGGATACATTATAGGTAAGTAGCAATACATTGTGGAAACTGTGCAGGGTATATCGACATGGTCTAAGCAATAGCTATGTTAGTGCGACATATTTGTGGGTACCGGTAGCCTTTGAGTTAATCAAAGAGAATACGGGGCCGCTGAGTAATGTCATAAAGCACTAATGAACTTTTAAAACCTTTAGTTGACCAACTTGCCCTTTAGGGTGTAGTGAGATGATCGGTTTTGGTGCAGTCCAAAGTTGGTAGATACTCGATACTACACTCATTGAGGTTTGGTTTCTTGGGATATTTTGGTCGCCATTAAAGAGGCTTGTGCTGAAACAATAACCAAGGAAACAAACCAGTGATATTGAGCTCCTTAGAACCCGACTACTATTACTAAGACAGATTTAAGCCAACTAAACTTCAAAAGGGTACTTACCTATAAAACTCCATGCAAGCCTAAACCTAAGAACTTGTTTTCTTTTTTTGTATATGCATACTTGTACATAACATCATGAACATCATGAACATCATATACATCCACTAACCATTTCAAGGATTTTGGGATTCATCTTTGTTCTTGTTTTGTAGGATATGGATTCACTTCACAGGAAAACTATTCAAGTCAACCTTGTAAGGATCCCTCCACAACTTAAGGAGTTAGCTTCAAGGATTCCTGAAAACTCTCCATTTACCGAGAGACATGGTCGCCTATTCAACTTGGTCGCCTCCAACACAAATGAGGACATGTTGAGGTGCTTTTTCAGTTCTTTGACCCTTTACACCATTGCTTCACCTTTCCCGACTATTAACTTGTGCCTACTTTGGAAGAATTCTCCCAACTCTTGAGGATTATAATTCCCAATAAACTACCTTTCAACAGTACGAAAAGAGACCCAAAGCCAGAAGAGATTGCTCGAGCTCTGCACTTGCACTCATCTGATATCACAACTCATTAGGAAACAAGAAGTGGTGTCAAAGGTTTCTTAGCAAATTTCCTGTTTGAGAAAGCCAAAAGTTGTTGGAATTCCTTGGACTTGCAAGCCTTTGAGGAAATTGTGGCTCTCCTCATCTATGGGATGGTTTTGTTTCCAAATCCTGACCAACTCATAGAGATCAACACCGTCAAAATATTCATATCCCACAACCCGGTGCCTACATTGCTAGGAGATATCCTACACTCTTTCCAGACTCGCACAATGAGGAAAAGAGGTGTCCTTATGTGTTGCACTCCTCTCTTGGCAAGATGGTTTGTTTCGCATCTTCCCCAATCTGTATTAAAAAATGAGCAAGGTTCAAGGTGGTCATAAAGGTTGATGACGCTCAAACATTCAGACATTCATTGGTGCTCCCGATCCAAAGAGAATGTTATCATTATCGACCGTTGTTGAGAATTCCCTAATGTCCCTTTACTTGGCATTAGGGTAGGTATCACCTGCAACCCATGTTTATCCTTAAGACAGTTTGGTTACGCCGGAAGGGATGTCCCGCACGAGATGCTGATTCAAGGTTTGGTATTTAACTACGAAAACGACGATCAAGGTCTTCGCCAAAGATTTATCTGAGCTTGGAGGATGTTGAACAAGGTAGATAGCAAGACATTGGGGCACAAGAATTCCATCCCTCTTGAGCCTTACCTCAAATGGGTACGAACTCGTGCTCAGAGTCTTATGATGCCTTACCCCTCCATTCTCCCGGTAATCATTGAGCCTGTCGTGGAAGGAGATGTTCCATACACTATCCTACACCCTGACATGCCCACCTCTCTTGAAGACCTACAAAGAGATTGGATACAACTCAAGGGGGAGCGAGATACTTTCAAAGCCCAATTCTATGCAAGCGAAAAGAAGGTTTTGGAACTCACTAGGCTACTTCATGAGGAGAAGACTCTCAATGCCTACATTGCACCAAAGAGGATGCGTACTACCTTTCTATCTTAGAGTTTTTGTATTATTTTGCCCAAGGGGCATTGATGTCTAAAACAAATTTGAATCTTTGAAATCCTTGAAATCATTACATATGCATATACCATTCATCATAACATAAGCAGGTCTTTTGCAATAAGTCTCCTCATCTCTATATTGTTTATTTCAGTAAGATGGATCTCGAGCAAACAGTGAAAGACCTCCAAGCTCAGAATACACAGTTTCAGCAGTTGCTCTTGACCCTAGCCAAGGGACAAGAAGAATTGAAGACTTTGCTGGATGAAGAGAGGAAAAAGAAAACAAAAAAGTTAATTGGAGTCCTAAACATGGGAAGAAGATTTCATGGGCAGACAAGAACGACCTTAAACTTCGCAACGACATCCAGTGAAAGAGACAATCAAGATGGGAAAGGCAAGGAAACAGTTGTCCCGTCAGAATCAGAAGAGGAAGAGGAAGAAGACTACTCTGAAGAATAATACCCTCCAGCTGATGACAAGTATAAACATCTCGAAGAGCGGTTGAGTGCGATGGAAATCCAAAAAGTGCCTGGTTTGGACTTCGAGGAATTGAGGCTAGTATCGGGGATTGTCATTCCTCCGAAATTCAAAGCGCCTGTGTTCGGAAAGTATGACGGAGTCTCATGCCCTAAAATGAATCTTCGGTCATATGTAAGGAAAATCCAGCCCCATACCGCTGACAAAAACTTATGGGTACATTTCTTCCAAGACAGCCTGTCTGGAACTCAACTTGACTGGTTTTACCAACTAGAAAGAGCCAACGTTCACAATTGGGAAGATCTTGTCTGGTCCCTTCTTCAATCATTTAATCGGAAGTTCATCTGCAGGCTTTAGTGAACTAATATTGACCGAAGAAAGTGTAGAAGCCATTATAAAGAGTGGAAAGATTCATAAAGATACATCTTCTTCTACAGTTGTAAGGAAGCCTTTCATCGGGAAGAAAGAGGTGGCTGCTGTATATTCGCAAAGAAACCAAGATAGGGGCGAACGCCGACCAATGGTGAGGGATGTTTTGATTCCTAAGCCTGCGTCTGATCAGCAAAGAAATAATCAACCAAGGATGGAAAGGCCAGTCAGGTAGTTCACCTGAATTAACATGACCCCATCTTAAGTATTACCGCATCTACTAAGATCCAACTTGGTGACCTTAAAAGAAGCTCCGAAAAACCCCAATATAACATCTCCTCATTATCATCCCAATTCCGTTGCGCGTATCACTCTGAAAGTTCTGGTCATGATACTAATAACTGTTGGGCTCTAAAGAACAAAATACAAGACATCATTGAAGCAAAAGAAATTGAGTTCGATGCGCCTGAAAAGCCAAATGTCATTTCTGCCCCTATGCTCAGACATGGTCACAATACCAATGCCATTGAAGATGGATTGTTTGTTACTTCAATTAATGAACTCATGACCCCACTTCTGACTATTAAAATGAATTTGTTGAATGCCGATGTGTTCCCGGGCTGTGATGAAGTTTTCCATTTCTGTTTATCCTCACCAACCAGCTATACTTTGTTGAAAGCAGGCGTTCAGTGCCTAATAAATGACAAAGAAATTTTGTTTGAAAAGACTCCTGTCCCACCTATCCATTTTGAAGATGTTTCTATCATTACCATTTCCGCCAATTCTTCCAGGGTCTCCCCCAAAAGACCCGTTAGAATTACATCAGTTCCGAAATCAACTCCTTTAATAATCACAATGCTTGGACTAGTCCCATATGCGTCAGACAAAACCATACCATGGAACTATGGAGGGGATGTCTATTACCATGGTATCAAGCAGGATTGGCCAGCCGTCGAAGATTCAAGCTCCGAGAAAGTCAACTCCGACATCAGTAATATTGCAGGAACTAGAAAATTACCCGAAGTGGTAGGATCTTTTCTCCAGAAATTTCTCCCCCAAAAGCAGTTTATGAACCTGTAATCATTCCTGTTGTTGCTCCCCCGAAAGATGTTCTCGGTCCTACAATTACCTCCAACAATATCCCAATTGACAAAGCCATTACAACCCCTGTTATCATTCCTACTGACACTCCTTCTGCCAAGTTAACCGAGACTCGAGGGAAAAGTATTCTGGTTGAGCCTGTCCGGACGAAGGCTCAGTCATTGACTATCCCTGAGACCTCCAAGAAATAAATGGAGGAAATCCTGAAAATTATAAAGAGAAGCGACTACGATGTAGTTGAACAACTGGGGAAAACTCCCTCTAAAATCTCCATGCTGGCATTACTACTATGTTTCGAGGCGCATGCAAAAGCCTTGGTAAAATTCTTAAAAACCGCCCATGTACCTCAAGAGACATCTGCCGATCAGTTTCAAGACTGCATAGCCAGCCTAACTGCAGACAATGGTTTAGGTTTTTCAGATGTTGATCTGACGCCGAGGGGAAGGAGGCATAATGAGGCATTGCATGTCTCTGTGGAATGTAGGGGCACAACTCTGGCTCATGTTTTGGTAGACACTGGCTCATTTCTGAATGTATTATCCAAAAAAGCTCTTGATAGACTTGACTGCGAGGGACTGACATTAAAGCCAAGAAACATAGTAGTAAGGGCTTTTGACGGTTCAAAAAGGATAGTACATGGGGAAGTGGATATCCCCATAAAGGTTGGAACCCAAACTTTCAATTCAACTTTTTATGTAATGGACATCTTCCCTTCATACTCCTGCTTGCTAGGCCGACCATGGATCCACAATGTTGGCGCTGTTACTTCTATGTTGCACCAAATGTTGAAGTATCCAGTCCAAGGGAAGATTATCACCGTTCATGGAGAGAAAGAATATATGATCAGCCATCTCAATTCCTTCAGATATGTGGAATTAGATGGTGAATTCAATGAAACTCCATTTCAATACTTTGAAGAGGTCCCCCAAGATGTGGCAGTGACCAAGGTTGTGTCTCAGGTTCCCAAGATTATAAGGCCTCCACTTCGAATGTCATCTCTGAAGGATGCCAAAGCAGTGGTAGAAGAAGGAGGGTGCACTATTTGGGAAAGCTCCCAGATATCCCATATAAGTCTGACAAGTTTGGCCTAGGTTTCACTTCAGGTGCTCAAAAGGTTGTACGTCGTGCTCGTGCTGGAGGACCACCCTTGAAGATCAGCAACCGTGAAGTCAACGTGGTTGAAGATGGTGAAGATGGCTGCAACCTGGAGGATTGGATCTTCTCGACTGTCGATGGAGGGCTCAGCAATTGGGAGGCTAGAGACTTTGTCCCGATCACCTTTATCCCACAGTATACATTCATTCGGGATCCCATGGGTAATGATACTGCTATGGCCTTTTATGACTCTGAGAATCTAATCTACTAAGCCGAAGACGAAGGTGAGGAAGATTGTGAAGTACTAGGGGAACTTGCCAGACTGCTACAACAAGAAGAGAGAACCATTCAACCTCACAAGGAACATGTGGATACGATCAACCTAGGTACTGAAGAAGAAAAGAAAGAGATCAAGGTGGGTGCCAATCTAGAACCCAGTATCAAGGAGCATCTGATTCAGTTGTTGCACGATTAAGTCGAAGTCTTTTCCTGGTCGTATAAAGACATGCCAGGACTTGATGCAGATATTGTGGTACATCATCTGCCTACAAAAGAGGATTGTCCGCCAGTAAAGCAAAAGGTTCGTCGAATGAGGCCGAATATGTCAGAAAAGATTAAAGTTGAAGTCATGAAACAATTCAATGTTGGATTCTTGGTCGTCACCTCCTATCCTCAATGGGTTGCCAATGTTGTTCCCGTACCCAAGAAGGACGGCAAGGTACGAATGTGCGTGGACTACAGAGATTTGAATAGGGCAAGCCCTAAGGATTATTTTCCACTCCCCCACATTGATATTCTAGTTGACAATACGGCACAACACAAAGTGTTTTCCTTCATGGATGGATTCTCAGGTTACAACCAAATCAAAATGGCGCCTGAGGACATGGAGAAAACAACATTTGTCACACAATGGGGCACATTCTGCTACAAGGTAATGCCATTCGGACTAAATAATGTTGGGGTAACCTATCAGCATGCCATGGTAGCTCTATTTCACGATATGATACATCACTAAATAGAGGTCTACGTGGATGATATGATAGCCAGATCTCAAACAGAAGAAGAGAATCTTGATCACTTACAAAAACGGTTTGAGAGACTGAAGAAGTACAAGCTAAGGTTGAATCCTAACAAATGCACATTTAGGGTACGATCTGGTAAACTCCTAGGCTTTTTCGTCAGCAACAAAGGTATCGAGGTCGATCCTGCCAAAGTTAAAGCAATACAAGAGATGCCTGCTCCTCGTACTGAGAAGGAAGTCAGAGGATTCTTGGGACGTTTGAACTATATTGCCAGATTCATCTCTCACCTGACAGCTACTTGTGAACCAATCTTCAAATTGTTAAAGAAAGATTAGGTAGTCAAATGGAATGACGAGTGCCAAATTGCTTTTGACAAAATAAAAAAAATGCTTACAAGAGTCTCCTGTGTTGATGCCACCAGTCGAAGGAAGACCGTTGATCATGTATCTGACTGTTTTAGAAAACTCAATGGGGTGTGTATTGGGGCAGCATGATGAGTTTGGCCGAAAAGAGCACGCTATTTATTACCTGAGCAAAAAGATTACCAACTGTGAAACAAGATATTCACTGCTCGAGAAAACTTGTTGCGCTCTGGCATGGGCTGCTCGCCGGCTAAGATAGTATATGTTAACGCATACTACCTTGTTGATATCTAAAATGGATCCGATAAAATACATCTTCGAGAAGCCTGCTCTTTCTGGGAGAATAGTGAGATGGCAGATGATCCTAATAGAGTACGACATACAGTATACTACCCAGAAATCTATAAAGGGCAGTGTACTAGCTGATCACCTCGCTCACCCAGCTGTGGAAGACTACCAGTCCATGAAGTTCGAATTCCCGGATGAAGACATCATGACATTAGACAACTGTGAAGAATTCAGGCCATATGACGGACCTGAACAAGGATCCTGATGGACCCTGTTCTTTGATGGAGCATCCAATGCACTCGGCAATGGTATTCGTGTTGTACTCATATCTCCATAAGGGTGTCATACTCCCTTTACCGCAAGACTCTTCTTCAATTGTACAAACAACATGGCGGAATATGAAGCATGCATCTTTGGTCTTAGAGATGCCATAGACTTGGGGATCAAATCCTTGGATGTATTCGGAGATTTAGCTTTGGTCATCAGTCAGATCAAAGGGGAATAAGACACCAAACACCCAAACCTTATCCCTTACAAAGAACATGTTTTGACATTGCTCCCACGTTTTGAGAAGATTACCTTCGAGCATTTCCCGCAAGAAGAAAATCAGCTAGCACACGCTCTAGCCACAATGTCATCTATGTTTAAACTTAATTGGGATAACGAGGCTCCCCAGATCACCATCGAGCGAATGGAGGAACCAGCACACTGTCACGAGATTAATACTGAAGAAGTAGTGGACCAGCCTTGGTTTCACGAAGTCAAGAGGTATCTCGAGAATATCCGGAAGGAGCTTCAGTCAACGATAAAAAGTTCTTAAGGAGATTCTCTACTAAGGTCTTCCTTAGTAACGGCATCCTATATAAACGCAATCATGACTCTGTGTTACTTCGGTGCGTAGATAAGGTTGAAGCTGAAAGGATCATGGCTGAATTGCATCAAGGCACTTTTGGTATCCATTCCAGTGGGCATACGATGCCAAAGAAAATCCTACGTGCAGACTATTACTGGTCTACCATGGAAGCAGATTGCTATCAACACTCTCGAACCTGTCATACGTGTCAGATTTATGTTAACAAGGTGCACGTACCTCCGATTCCTCTGAATGTCTTGACGGCTCCTTGGCCCTTTGCTATGTGGGGAATTGGTATGATTGGGGAAATCAAGCCGACAGCCTCCAATGGACACCGCTTCATCTTAGTGGCCATTGATTACTTTACAAAGTGGGTGGAGGCAGCTTTCTTCGCTTTCGTTACTAAGAATGTTATTGCCCGTTTCATCAAGCAAAATCTCATTTGCTGGTAAGGTATCCCGAAAAGGATCATCACTGATAATGGTACAAATCTCAACAACACTATGATCACCGCATTATGCGAGCAATTCAAGATTCAGCATCACAATTCTTCTCCCTATCGGCCAAAGAAGAATGGTGTTGTCGAAGCTGCAAATAAAAACATTAAAAAGATCATACAGAAAATGATAGTCACATACAAAGATTGGCATGAGATGTTACCATTCGCTCTCCACGGGTATCGTAACACAGCTCGCACATCAACTGGGGCAACACCTTATTCTCTAGTTTACAGCATGGAGGCTGTCTTGCCTATCGAGATCCAGATCCCCTCTCTGAGGATTATGAAGGATGCAGAGCTGAATGAAGATGATTGGATCGAGACTCGACTTAATCAACTGAACTTGATTGATAAGAAGAGACTTACTGCTATTTTCCATGGTCAAATGTATCAAAAACATATGATCAAGGCTTTCAACAAGAAAGTCAGATGCCAAGTGTATCAAGTTGGGGATTTAGTGATCAAACGCATCATACTGCCACAAAGTGATCCTAGGGGCAAGTAGACTCCTACCTATGAAGGACCATTTGTAATCAAAATAATTTTCTCTGGAGGGGCAATAATCTTGACCACCTTGTATGGTGACGACCTGCCGCATCCTACGAACGCAGATATAGTCAAAAGATACTACGCATGAGAGACCTTCTAGGTTGACACACCTAGGCAAAACAAGGGCATCCCGGTGAACCAAAAAGGTTCGGGCAAAAATTAGGGATAAAACAAAAAAAATTGTACACCCGGCAAGTTGAAAACCCGAAAGGGCAACTTGGGCAAAAAAAGGTTTCCCGGTGGACTGAAAACCCGAAAGGGAGGTCCAGGAAAAAGTTAGGGAATTAAATCGTATGACTATGTCCCATTGGATCACCTTACGGACAACCTTTGGCTTCAACTGAAAAACTCATAGGTTCTGATTAATTCAATTAGCTTCGGACAAGGCAACAAATAGACAAGATGCTCGGAGATACAAAGGCTATAGCAAAATGGGACCCCATGGGATTATTGCACATAGCTATCTTTTCTTTGTATCAAAATTTTCATTTTTTTATGAAAGCATTCTCCTACTAGAATACTTGTCTCATTGTACAAATACTTACTCAAAGTCAATATAAATATATCCCTTTGAAAGTGAAAAACTATATGTTTTTCTTTACTTTTGTGTTTTATTTACAAAAACGTCCAAATGATTCATTTTTGAACATATGCATTTGAACATGATTGTTGTTTACAAATAGAAAGACAATCACTGATCGGCTTTAAGGGGTAGGGAAGTCTCTCCATGTTATTTCCATAAGTCCCCACAGTATGCAGTTTAATCCCCAGCAGAACAAAACTCCACGCTATCAAATCCCCAGTAGAAGTCGTCAAATTTCTCAGGATTCCCCAATAGGGTTTTACAAACAGTACACGACATTCCCCTTACAACAGAGTTTATTTCTCTAAGGAGAAATTCACCAACACTTCAGCTTCACAACATGAAGACTTATACTCCATATCCTCAGCAGCGGACAGGGATTTATTTTCCCCAATCCAATAGCAATACCACAGAATCAGCTCACCTATGCATACATTGCATCCATATATCATAAACATTGATAACACAAACACATTATACTATGCATTTCATACAACATGACTTTGCATTTTAGCTAACATTTTACCCTTTTCAGGATAAGGTTAAGAGCTACCATTAACAATGTTCAAAGCTTTCAGATACAGTTTAGATACGCTCCAGATACGAATGCCATCCTGATACTCATTCAAAGACAACTTTCAGATACAGTTCAGATACGCTCCAGACACGGATGCCATTCTGATACTCATTCAGACTCAACTTTTGATACAATTCAGATGCGGACCAGATACAGATGCCATCCTGATACTCATTCAAAGAAAACTTTTGATACAGTTCAGATACGCTCCAGACACGAATGCCATTCTGATACTCATTCAGACTCAACTTTTGATACAGTTCAGATACACACCAGATACGGATGCCATCCTGATACTCATTCAAAGACAGCTTTCAGATACAGTTCAGATACGCACCAGATACAGATGACATCCTGATACTCATTCAAAGATAACTTTTGATACAGTTCAGATACGCTCCAGACACAGATTCCATTCTGATACTCATTCAGACTCAACTTTTGATACAGTTCAGATAAGCTCCAGATACGGATTCCATCCTGATACTCATTCAAAGACAACTTTCAGATACAGTTCAAATACGCTCTAGACACGGATGCCATTCTGATACTCATTCAGACTCAACTTTTGATACAGTTCAGATATGCACCAGATACGGATGCCATCCTGATACTCATTCAAAGACAACTTTTGATACAGTTCAGATACGCTCCAGACACGGATGCCATTATGATACTCATTCAGACTCAACTTTTGATACAGTTCAGATACGCACCAGATACAAATTCCATCCTGATACTCATTCAAATACAGCTTTCAGATACAATTCAGATATGCTCCAGACACGGATGCCATTCTGATACTTATTCAGATTCCACTCAGATACAGTTTAGATACGCTCCAGACATGGATGCCATCCTGATACTCATTCAGATTCCACTCTCAGATACAGTTCAAATACGCTCCAGACATGGATGTCATCCTGATACTCATTCAGATTCAGCTTTCAGATACAGTTCAGATACAATCCAGATTCGGATGTCATTCTGTCACTCATTCAAATACAGTCCAGATACAATCACCTCTGGATGGCATCTATAAGCCCATCTCTAACAACTATCCATCATTTCTCCGAATGGAAACTTTAAGCCTATTCCCTATGCAATCAACCACAACATCATCGAGTGTAAATTTCTTGGCACTCTAGTGTTCAATCATCTTCCACCTTCAAGTCACGAATGGAAGATCTGCCAATCTAAATCTCCAGGTTTAAGAAGATTGAACAGGGGCAGTTGTTGTACCCCAAAATTTGCCCTCTCGTTTCTTAAAGGACCAACCTGGACCCTTAGGTTTTCTTCCATCCAATTCCAAGCCTTGAATTATAAATTTTCCAAGAAAGTCATTCACAAGGGCAAAATGGTCATTTGCACACTAAAAAGTCAAACTTTGACTTTTGGATCAAAATCAAGCTTCAAGGATCATATTTCGTCAAGACACGTTGAAATATGAAGTTTGTTTCATCAAGAAATTCAAAAGTCAAAATTCTAAATACTTGGAATTTTTCTAAGTATTTAAGAAATATGACAAGCTCAGAACTTCTGATTAGATTATCACCATGATGCAAGTTGATTCTGGAAGAACTTCTGGCACAAAGTTATAGATTTCAATAAGATCTAAAACATTGCAGAACAGAACATCTCCTGGAAATGCTGGAATTTCAAGTTATAAATGTTCAAAGACACGTCCATGAAACTAAAGCACTCAGCAAATTCTAGACACTTTCAAGACAGAGTTGGGTCAGAATTTCTGGGCCAGTTTTCATAAAGGTTCAGTCAGAGTTTGCAAGGGTAATTAAAAGAAGGTTACAAAGTGTGCTACAAGCTTCCTGGAAAGTCTGAGAGTTCCTTCAGAACATGCTGGAGCAAGGAGATACAAAGATCAGAAGTTGGATGTTTATTCTAAATTATGCTGAAGCTGAACCTCTGACCCAGAATTAAACAATGATGCAAAATCTCACATTGCAGGATTTCTGGTTTGATAAATCTCATCATCATTTAATGCTCACAACTACTTTTGAGTCTTTATCCAAAGGATTTCCCCACGTGTGGCATAGAAGTACCATTATTGTCTTGGAAAAGCAAACTCTTGTACAAGAGTGTGTTGGGCCCATGTGTTGCTTTTTCTTTTGAAGTTACCTTTCCTTAATTACTGCTTACATTTCCAACTTAGGCACTGCTAAGGCTATGAACCACCATACTGGCTTCAAGAACAAGGTAGATCCCTAGCATGTAATGGTGGTACTCTCCAAGCTACAAGATTTTTGCCTATAAATTGAGATCCATTGGCAACGGTAAAAGGTTCAAAAAAATTGAGAAAGAAAACGCCTTGAACCCCTGCTAAAATTCCAAGAATTCAAAGTTGCAAACACAAAATACAAAGCCTGTTAACTTTTGATTTTTTGCATTTAAACTCCATTTGTTCTCAAGTGTTTCTTGACTAAAACCATCCACACAGTTTATGATTCACATATTAGAAGCTATCCTAACTTTTGTGCTCATACTATAATACACTCTCCATCCACCTCCATCTCAAAGAAGTCAGAACATTACCCCTTGGATGCTCCAGAAGTTGAAAACTTCCAGCCTGTTGAGTACGTGAAGAAGCTGCTCAGAACATCGCCAGAGTTCGGGACCAAACTCTAGTTCATAGAGTCTTCTCCAGCTGTAAGGTAAGCTTCTGCTGACTCTCACCATATTACTTAGGCATTATCAGATTTGCATGTTCAAAAAAATACAATGTAGACATCATGTTTCTGGGGCTGTACGTATTCTGAGGTTTCATGTATTTGTATGCCTAAGTAAGGAGTAAATTAATTCAGAACTTCTTAAGGAAATTAGAATTAGAAAATTCATGCTTGCCTCTGATTTATAGTTCTGATACCTCTTGTTTCTAAAACACTGTGAAACCAGCCATAACTGTTATATGCGCACTTTTTGTTCTCTTGAGAAATGACTAGGTTGCAGATGTTCTGACTAGCATAGAGAGGGAAACCAAGTTCTGCGAGTGGTATTAGAACTCCTGAAATCTTCTTTCTTCCCAGCGGACCCAGAACTTCTGATTTTTACCTATTTTTACTAATATGATCTCTGTTTTGCAGCACACCAGAGTCAGAACTTCTGATCTCCTTTAGTCAGCAATACGCTGATTTTATTTTCTTTTTCCTCATTATTTTTTCTATCACTTCTTATTTCATTAATCAAAAACACCAAAAAAACATTTTTCATTTTTACATGCTTTATTTTATTTCTTAAAACAAAAATATCAAAAATATTTTCTTAAACAAAACCTATCTCTTTTCTAAACCAAAACAAGTTCATTTCACATCTTCTTGTACATTCTTATTCATTCAATATGGTTGTAATAGTATCTTAGGATTTAATTTCATTTGCAATCCCCATTTGTAAATATGTACCCCCATCCCCCTAATGCTTGTAGTAACGTAGAATATCTATTTTTTGCACTTTTTATTGCTTTCATATATTGTTAGTAATTAGGGTGTGTATGGCAAGACATCAAATTGACAAGTAGATAACCCTAATCAAGACTAAAAATGCATGAAATCAAACACACTTGCACACTAGAACCCTTAGGTTTATCCCACCTTGTTGCCTATCGGAAATATAGTCATGTCCCTCGAACATGAGCGTTTTAGAAAAGACCCTCGATAAAAGATCGTAGTCCCTCGATGACCCTCGATGTTGCCTTCGGTAAACGATCTAGTCCCTAAACGACATTTCCAAAACGTCCCATAGGTTTCCTTCTATGACTATACAAACGTCCCACACTCGTCCCTTCACATCCAATGATGGGGCTTCTCACCAAAACAATGGTAAGATAGTAACATCTAAAGGAGGAGGAAAAGAACAAAGAAGACTTTTTGAGTAAGTAGATTCGCTTCTAGTTTCTGGCTTTCTCATAACAAAACATTTTTACTCCAACATTCTCATTTGAAATATTTTCAAAAGACAAACACTTCGTACGTGTTCTTATAGAAACGAGAGCCATTACAAAGAAAGTCACATTTTCAAAATCACTTTCAAAAACACATTCCACAAACACCTCTTTGAACTATTTTCAAAAACAACACTTTGTACGCATTCTTATAGAGACGAGAATCATTACAAAGTCACATTTTCAAAATACTTTCAAAATCCACAAGTACACATTCAAACAAAAGTAAGTGATCTAGCAAGTAACTAAGAGCCCATGAAAAACCAAGGATGAAAAGGGTGCTAATACCTTCCCTTTTCATAATCTACCCCCCGAACTCAAGAAAACATCTCTAAAGGTCTTTTCTGTGCTTTTTCACCTTTCCTTGTTGGATAAAGAAAATCTGGTGGCGACTCTTGCTAAGCGCAACATTTACGATCAAACGCAAAACAACCAAGTCAGTTCTCCCACCGTATTACAGTATCATTAATCAGTCCTAATTTTGCCTCTACGAGGAATCCCTAATTTGAAGCTTCCAAACCCTAATAATGGCGTAAGCTTGTTCCTGCACTAGAAATCAAATCCAGGCTATCCAAAAGGTCATAAACATGATTATGAATACGTTTATGCAAGAAAATCGAATATAAAATGCGTAAAACCCTGAAAATGAATTTGAGTTACAAGGGTGCAAACCATGATCTATATCTTACAGTTTAGGATGTTTTGTGGCTTGAGAACAATTGGAATCACTTCAGAGTACGTCCAGGAACAGATTAATGGCTTTGGAATTGCTTGAATCGGACTGCAAATGAAAATCCGACCTACATTTTTCTTTGGAAATTTTGGAATTTGTTCTTGTGTTTTCTCTAATTCCAACCTCTGTTTTGGTGCCCGGTATTGCTCAATATATAACCCTAAATGAATTAGGGTTAAAAAACTACATGTATCTTTGAAAACTTTGAAGATTTGATCTCATTCCTTCCTTCTATGATTTGTTTCCAAATTAGGCCTGATCATGCCATTCTTGTACTAATACACCTTGATTCGATTTGATTCTGATATGTCAACATAATTAGCTTGTGATCCTGTCCAAAAATCAGATCAAAACCAATCTTTGTTATTATTTGTCATTTATTTTATTTAATTCAACTTTTAATTAATAAAAAATCAAAATAAAATGGAAAATGAAGTAAATAGTGTGTGGGTGAATATTTGGGTCGTGGACCATGTTATGAGTGAGGTGCAAGCATAAAAAGTTTGGCCCATTTAACAAAAAGTGCATTTTTTAGCACATTTTACTTTTGGCATTTTTGAAAAAATGGTCAACTTTGACAAGGCATATCTCTTCCAATTTAATCCTAGAGAGGTGTCCTTGGACTTTTTATAAAGCTTGGGGTGTCCCCTAAACAACCCTTTTGATCTCATCTCAATTGGGTCTTCCATGTTCATGTAAGAAGCTTTGACCCAAAAAGTGTTTTTTGTTGACTTTTCAAAAGGACCTATAATATGGAAATTCATATCTTTTGATGAGTGCATATTTTGAACTTGAGGGCTGAAGATGAATTGTAGGGAATTGCATCCTCTTCAAAATGAGCCTTGGATGGAAAATTTCCGATAAAGTATGAGGAAGTTATGCTTGGTCAAAATTTGGTTGACTTTTCCTAAGAAACCCTAATTTAGCAACTTTTGGGTTTTGATGAATTTGGGGCATTCCTCGAGGAATCATGATCAACCCTTGATCAAATGATGGATATCACTTCAAAATGTTGATGTTGAGCAAAAATCTTGAAGTTTTACTGTATGTGGGCCACAGTTGACTTTTGACCTATTATAGTTGATTTCCAGGCATCTGAGCAGTTGACTGAGCAAACTTCTTGTGCAAGGCTTGAAACTTGACATGGTGGGTCTTGAGAACATATTAGGACCATGGAGAGCATATGAGGCCTTTGGATTTCCCCCATATTGATGAAAATGGAAACCCTAGTTTGAGGTACATTGCCTTACGAGAGAGTTTGTCTGGTCAAGTCTTGGGCATCCTTGAGCAAGTTGAGGATCTCAATGGGCATGTGTTGAGTAAAATGAGAGAGAAAATTTTGGGATAAAATAGACATGATTATAGAAATCAAGCCTACTGCATCTAATGGACATCGCTTGATTCTCGTCATCGTTGACTACTTCACAAAATGGGTTGAAACAACTTAATTTTACTCGGTTACCAAGAGTGTTGTGGATCATTTCATTAAGCATAACATCATTTGTCGGTATGGTATCCCTGAGAGAATCATCACTGACAATGGTACCAATATTAACAACACTATGGTCACTGAACTCTACACGCAGTTCAAGATCAAGCACTACAACTCTTCTCCATACAGACCAAAAATGAATGGCGCAGTGGAAGCTGCCAACAAGAATATAAAGAAGATTATGCAAAAGATGGTTGTGACCTACAAAGACTGGCACGAGATGTTATCATTTGCTCTTCATTGTTATCTCACTTCAGCGCGAACATCAACTGGGGCAACCCCATTCTCTTTGGCCTATGGCATAAAAGTTGTCCTGCCTGTCGAAGTTCAGATTCCTTCTCCGAGGATTATGAAAGAGGAATACTTAGATGAAGACGAATGGATTCAAACTAGGTTGGATCAATTGAATTTGATTGATGAAAAGAGGCTGGCGAATATCTGTCACAGTCAGATGTATCAGAAACGTATGACCAAGGCTTTCAAGAAGATCAAGCATCGAGTATATCGGGCTGGCGACTTGGTAATAAAGTGCATCATTCTACCACAAGGAGATCCCAGGGGAAAATGGACTCCAACCTACGAAGGGCCATTTGTTGTCAAGAAAGTATTCTCGGGCAGTGTTATGATACTAACCACCATGGACGGTGAAGATTTCCCACACCATGTGAATACGGGCATAGTCAAAAGATACTACGCATAAAACATGATCTGCTAGGTTGACTGGCCTAGAAAAAAATAAGGGCATTCCGACGAATCGAAAGGGTTCGGGAAAAAATTAGGGATATATACAAAAAATTATACACCCGACAAGTCGAAAACCTGAAAAAGGCGGCTTGGGAAAAAAAGGGTATCCCGGTGGACTGAAAACCCAAAATGGTGGTCCAGGAAAAATTAGGGATTTAAAGCGTACGACTATGTCCCATTGGATCACTTACTGCAAGCTTTATTACCAAGGTCAAAAGTTCAAATAGTACAGATCAGCTCAATTAACTTCTTCCGACAGCAAGAGAGGAGATGTTCAAAGACATAGGGGCAACAGTAGGGTTGGAACCCAACGAGATCATTTCCACATAGCTATATATTTTGTTTTCACTTTGTATTCTTTTCATTTCAAGAAAATTTCCTCTTACTAGGATTTATGTCTCTTTGTACAAAAAACACTTGTTTATAGGCAAATTATCAATACAAATACACCTTGAAGTTCAACCTTTTGTTTTTTATGTTTTGTTTGCCAAAACGTCTAATGACTAAAATTTAATGAACATATGCATATGAACATGATTGACTGTTGACAAATATATGCATAAGAACATGAATAAGCATTTACTCAAAACTATAAGAGTTGGGATGATGTTCAAGCTATCCATAAAACCCCACGGAGCTACTTCTATGAGATTATCCCCACAAAGTAATATTCACATATTCATCCCCGATAAGGATACATTCCCCAAAATTTCCCCAACCTACAAAGTTGCAGTCAATACAATTCATGGAAATTCTCTTCCCGAATTGAGTTTAGTCCTCCAAAACTAAAAAGACCTGCAAAATTCAATTTCCCCGAGAGAGTTTGTTTCCTCTGAAGAATATTTCTCTATCAATAGGGTTTATTCCCCTACAGATCACAGTCTCCTCAGCTTAAGTCTATCCCTATAGAATTGCTATGGAAACTGAAATCGGACCAGATATTAGTCAACTGTAAATTCCCCAGGCGAGTCGGAAGGTTATCCATCTCTTTTATCCCCAGACAGGGTATATAAGAACAAAACTCCCCATTAGAGCGATGAAAAACCAAAAACTCTTCTCCCTAAAGAAGAAGTCAACATTCTCTGGCAAAGTTTCCTCAAACAACAAGCAAGAATCCCCAGCAGAAGCATTCTAGACGAGATTAAAGATACACATACTCTTCATCCCCATCAATAGCCAGGGATTTATTTTCCCAGACAAAGATACTGCACGGGTTTACAAATACACTTCAACAACATTTCACATTCATACGTCATAGCATATGCATACGAAACGCATATAGCGCAGTCTCATTTATTTTGAGAACATCATTACGCGATGCATTTCATACATCGTGACATTGCATACAACTAACTCTTTACCTTTTCAGGAAATATCAATCAACAAACGAATATCATTAACAAATTTCAAACAAGTCCAAGATTAATTCCCGAAACAAGACAGGGCAACTATCCCTACGGCCAACAAAAAGCAAGTTCCAGATTAATTCCCGAAACAAGATGGGGTAACTATCTGGATGACTAGCCACAGGTTAATTCTTGAAACAAGACAAGGCAACTATCTGTAAAAAAAATAGATTGTAGATCAATTTCCGGAACAGGACTAGGCGACTATCTACATGAATAGATTGAAGATTAATTCCAGAAACAAGACAGGGAAACTATTTTTCTTTCTCTTAGGTCAGATAAAGATAAGTTCTTGAAATAGGACGGGGCGACTATCTTTATCACCAATGGTATGAACTCCTGAAACAGGACAGGTTTACCAACAAACTAATTATAGATCAATTCCCGAAACAGGATGGGGCGATTATGTATATGATAAACATTTCTTTCAAGCCTCTGTTGGCTTAGATTTAAATGGACCAAAGATTTATTCTGATACTTCTCTCAGTAGACCTTCTCCGGTTTAGATTAAATCAACCAAAGATTTATTCTGATACTTCTCCCATTAGACCTTTTCTGCCTCAGATTAAATCGACCAAAGATTTATTCTGATACTTCTTCTAGTTAAAGAAAGATGTAGACATTTCTTGGCTCAGTTACTTTGGGTGGCATCTATAAGCCCATCTCCGATAACTTTTCATTACCTCACCAAATGGCAACTTTAAGCCTATTCTCGATATAATCAACTAGCAGCATTACTTCGTACACAAGCGAGTGCAAATTTCTGGGCACTTAAGTGTTCAATCATCTTCTACCTTCAAGTCACACATGGAGGACATGCAAATCTAGATCTTCAGGTTTAATAAGATTGAACAGGGGAAGTTGTTGTACCCTAAAATTTTCCCTCCCTTTTCTTCAAGACATCTCTCACAAAAAATTCCTAAATGCTCATGGATACTCAAGATTTTATCAGACAAGCTCACCTCCTAAGAACTGAGTCCACAACTAGGGTTTTGGTTTTAACAAGGAAAATTGTAATTTTAATGCATAAAATTACTTTCATGGTTCATCATAGGTCTCCAAGACTGCTCATGCCAAGTTTCAAGTCTTGCATCACAAATTTGCTCAATCAATTCCTCAGATGACGGAAAATCAGTTGTATTGGGTAAAAAGTCAATTGTGGTCAACATACAGTCAACTTCAAGATTTTTGGAAAACATCAACATTTTGAAGTCATATTCATCATTTGATAAAAGGTTGATCATAATTCCTCAAGAAAAACCCTCAGATCACCAAAGGGGCAAAGTTATCAAAATTAGTGCTTTGACTGAGAATGACTGATCATTGACTTTTGACCTAGTACATTATCTAATGACTTGAAGCATGATCTTAAGGACTCAAACATAACATCTTGACCTAATTTCATGGCTCAAATAATTTCTAAATATCAAGTGATTGATAGTTGAAAATTTGAATCAACTGATGAAAAGTCAACAGTCACACAAAAAGTCAAACTTTGACTTTCTGGTCAACATTGAATTTCAAAGATCAAGAATCATCAAGACATTCAAAAATATAAAACTTTATCAATAATAATCAACAAAGTCAACAAAAATTCAATATTTCCAATACTTAGAAAAATTCAAAGTGTTTTTGGCCTTAATAAAATCACTACTTCATGACTATTTCTCACTAAGATGCAAGATGATTCAAGGAAATTTTTCAACATGAAAGTTGTAGAGCATGATGAATTATAAAAATTTGTCGTTGAGGGTTGATGTCTAAAAAATGTTTGGATTAGGAGATATAGGCCCATGAAGTCATGACATTTTTATCAAAACACTTAGAAATTTTTTTAATAAATTGGTCAGATTTTTATACCAACTTCTTGGAAAATTTGCATCAAGTTCCAATTTGATTTAGTCAAAATGGTCAACATGAGAGTTATAGATCTTAATTAAATCTTTCCAAAATGTCCAAAAACTTGAAGAGATCATTTTTGAGCTAGGAGATTCGAAGACTTGAAGTTGGCATGATAAACTTGAATTATAGTCCATTTTGATGATGAACACATAATCCAATCTTCACACTATGTTGCATAATCTTGCTTTGCAGGCCTTCTAACTTGAAAATATCACCATAATTGAAGATTTACACAAACTTTTGAGCTATGATCCAAGTGTTTAAGGAATTATCCAATCCATTTTTCCATTTTTGGAAGAAAGGCACCATTGTCATTCACATAAAGCAAGCTTTATACACAATGCCAACTTCTTGAGCCTCTCACTTGCTCCCTCTGGACACATTCAACATGTATGATCAGAAGCAACATGTCTACAGCTCCTAACCACCCTATGAGCCTTTGTACCATTGCATTGGAACCATGTCTTGGCAAGTTGCTTCAAAACCAAGTCTCAAAATTATAACATGCTATCTTGATTTTCTAATCACTTCAAGCCCTCAAACCTTTTTTCTATAAATAGAGAGGTTATTTTCAAGCTAAGGGAAGAATTCATAAGCCCTCAAACTCCATGAAATCAAAATTTTCATACAAATCCTCCATTGTTGCAACTTCTGACCTTAAACTCCAAACACCTAATCGACTCATGCGATTTCATTTTAGATCCATCACAAAGCTTCTATAACTCATTTAGAACTTATCCAAAGCCTTGTTTCATCACTGTAACATCATCTTCACCATCCTCCATTTTCAAAAACTCAACTCTGCAACTTGACTTCTCCATAAGAATCCAGGCACTCTCAATCCAAAGTAAGCATTGCAATAGCTTCCTGGGAGTTCAGTCAAGCTATCTAGATCATCATAACACCTCCAAGAGTGCTCTAACTTCGGGTTCGATTCTCACTTCAAAGGTTTCTGAACTTTGAAGTCCTTATTCAAGCATCATTTGCCTTCGATTTCAAAATATAAAATGTAGATATAATTTCCCTAAAGCTAACCATGTCCTTAATTTTCATTTATATTGCCTGTGTGATGAGAATTTTAGAACTGAAAATTCTGAGATTTTAGGGTTCAGTTTGGTACCAAGTAAAATTCCCATTCATCTTTGATCTATAGCTTTTGAAATTTATATGGTTGGGTTCGTGGTTAAATTTCCAGCAAGTTTCATGCTTACATCTTTCCATTTGGTTGAGAAATGAGCATTTTCAGAAATTCAAAATTGTGTTCATGGTGACTGGCGCGAGGAAGAAGATGAAGTTATATTCACAATTGAGTTTATAATATATGGATTAATTTTTGCATTAAATATCGGATGTATCACCACCCTGGTGGTTAAAGTGTGTGTCTGTTACCTTTGTGACATGGGTTCGAGCCCCAGCGGTCCTTTTATTATTTTTTTCATATTATTTTGTGATTTTAATGCCTCAGCAGGGGCCTCTTGACCATTGGGCCCAATCTTCTTTTTCAGCGCACCCCCTTACTGTCTCACAACACTGGCCCATTGTCTTTTTTATTTTTTTATTTTATTTCTCATTCAAGCAAAAAATAGATTTTGGACCCAACAAAAATGGTTTTCTCACACCCCTTTTTTTTTACTTCTGACTCATGGTCCAATCTTTTTTTATTTCTGAAATTCTGGCTGTAGATACTCAATGTCACGTTCAATGTTATGACACCGTATCTGACTTACTATATGACAGTAAATACAAAAGCAATAAAGAACACAGTCAATTGTTTACCCAGTTCAGTGTGCAACAACACCTACTCTGGGGGCTACCAAGCCAGGGAGAGAATCCACTATAAGAGATGTTAATTCAGGAATAAACCAACCAGTTTATCTCCTTCACTTAAGACCTACCCAATGCAATTCTAATCTAAGTACAACTTAAACCTGAGTATCAACTCACTCCCCCTCAATCACAGCAGTGATACATAAACTAATTTGACATAATAATTGATGAAGACACTCTTCAAAAACAAACACTTGATTAAGCTTCACAGCTTTTTAATCAAGCAACACAATCACTCTTGCTTCACAGCTTTGAGTGATGCACACAACTAACTTAACTCTGCTTCACAGCTTTAGTCAAGGAACATTCAAACACTCTTGCTTCAAAGCTTCGAGTGCTACACAACCCCTTACAATTTGAAACCTATTCCAAGGCACTTATCACAATGATAATTGCTTAGAGTACAATAATCAAATCTATACAGATTACAAAATGATCTTCTAATCAATCAGCAGGGATACTTGAAAAACAGCAGCTCTGTTGAATATATAGCAGCTGCAACTTCAGTTAGGGTTTCCAAAAACCTAGGGTTAATTCCGTTTGACCTAAAGACCAGGTCACAGGACTTTATTAACCAGGTTAGGGCTGAGCTAGGTTACCCCTCAGAAAACGCAGGATTCTGTTCAGGAAGGACTGAGTTATTTCCTAAAAAAACTCAGACTTATCCAATCCTGCAATCCTGTTAGTTCAGAACAGGATGTCATAACATCTGTTATGACATCTGAGAAAACCTGTCTACTGATTTAGCAAAATGTGATCATTTTGCAAAATGCTCAGATACACACTTATAAACATCAGTATTTGAATTACAATATTTTTCTGCAAAGGTACCTAATGAGTCAGTACAAGCTGAACTAGAATGTTATGACATCAGTCATGACATTCACACATACACTTGGGATTTACCAAAAATGCAAGCCAATACCTAAACACCTACAAACTCCCCCTTTGGCAGATTTTTGGCTAAAGACCCTAAATAATCAGAGATAGATAGCAGCAGAAATAAGTGACAGCAGAAAAATAGAATGTCAAGTACTAATTAAGCAAGTACCAAAATATTCTCCCCCTCTTTAGCCACAAATGGGCCAAAGATACATGTTCAGAAAATTTTACAGTTATCCAAAACAAAATAATAAGATCAGCAGCAGACAACAACAGAACACACTTCCAAACTCCACCAGAAATCAGCAACCATCCTTCAAGCACTGTCATCAGATCCAGAGGATTCAGGCTTCTTTCTTTTCTTGTGAGCAATGTCAGCATTCTTCTCTTTGTTTGATGTCTCAATATTCTTAGAGACATCTGGATTTGTTTCAGCATTTGAGCTTTCTTGGTTCAGAGGAACAGAAATGCCAGGAACTGAGTGGTTCTCGTTCAGAATTCTTGAAACAATTTTTGCTATTGCTTGATTAACATAGGCTGTCCCTTCCCTATTTTCAATTTCAGGGGGAACTGAAGAGGAAGCATGAGATGGATTACCTGCATGTCTTGTTCTCAACTCTTTGACCTTGGTGGGGTTAGTTCCCACTTTTCTATGAGAAGAGGTCTCCAGAACGTCAGAGTCCAGACAGGAAGAGATTGTCCCAGAATCTTGATCAGAGGAAGAGGTTGAGATGGTCGTATTGGATGATGATGGTGTTTGAGACATTTTGTCAGTTTTGAAGGACCAACAACAAATGAGGAGAAATTTCTGATTGAGAGACTGGGTTTTGATGAGGAGACGAGAGAGGAAGGAAGCAAAGGAGTGTCTATTCAACTTCTTAAAAGAATTGTAGGAAGTGAGAAAATACAATTTTAAACCAATCAGAACAGGCATAAGTCCTTTGGTCCTTGTTTTAAGCAAAATTAATTGCTACAATTCCTCATGTTGGCAAATACCCAGCTTACCCCTTAGGTTTTCAAATTGACTTGCATCCAGAGCCTTGGTAAAGATGTCATCCAGCTGTAGCTCAGTGGCAACATGTTCCAATTTGATTGTCTTCTCTTCTACAAGATCTCTGATAAAGTGATGTCGTATGTCAATATGTTTGGTCCTGCTATGCTGAATGGGATTCTTGGATATGTTGATTGTACTCAGATTGTCACAGTACAATGTCATAACATCTTGTGTGACATTATACTCAGTGAGCATCTGTTTCATCCATATCATTTGAGAGCAACTACTACCAGCTGCAATGTATTCAGCTTCAGCAGTGGAAAGAGACACACAATTCTGTTTCTTGCTGAACCAGGAAACCAGATTACTTCCCAAAAAGAAACAACCTCCAGAGGTGCTTTTTCTATCATCAGCACTACCAGCCCAATCAGCATCACAGTAGCCAGTCAGAGCTGGTTCACAGCCATGAGTATACAACAATCCATAGTTGTAAGTACCACTTACATACTTCAAAATTCTCTTCACTTGATTGATATGACTGACTTTGGGATCAGCTTGGTATCTAGCACAAACTCCAACTGCAAAGGCAATATCAGGTCTGCTGGCAGTTAAGTACAACAAGCTTCCTATCATGCTTCTGTACAGACTTTGATCCACCTTAACCCCACTTGAATCTTTGGAAAGCTTTAGATGAGTAAGAGCAGGAGTCCTTTTGTGACTTGCATTCTCCATACCAAACTTCTTTACAATATTCTTAGCATACTTGCTTTGAGATAAGAAGATTGAGTCCTCCATCTGTGAAACTTGTAGTCCAAGAAAATAAGTTAGTTCTCCCATGAGACTCATTTCAAATTCAGCCTGCATCTGGTCAGCAAAGTGTTTAACCATATGTTCTGACATTCCTCCAAACACTATGTCATCAACATATATTTGGGCAACCATCAACTTCCCTCCTTCAGTTTTGACAAATAGAGTTTTGTCCAAGCCTCCTTTTCTGTAGCCTTTGTCTGAGAGAAACTTTGTTAACCTGTCATACCATGCTCTAGGAGCTTGTTTCAGCCCATATAGAGCTTTTCTCAATTTGTAGACATGATCAGGATGGGTTGGATCCACAAAACCTTTAGGTTGTTCCACATAAGCTTCCTCATTTAAGTACCCATTTAGAAAGGCACTTTTCACATCCATCTGAAATAACTTGAACTTCAGAAGACAAGCAATTGACAACAAGAGTCTGATTGATTCCAACCTGGCTACAGGTGCAAAGGTTTCATCAAAATCAACCCCTTCAACCTGGGTGTATCCTTGAGCAACAAGTCTTGCCTTATTTCTGGTGACAACTCCTTCAGCATCTGACTTGTTCTTGAATATCCATTTTGTCCCAATGATGTTAGTTCCTTCAGGTCTAGGAACCAGTTCCCAAACTTCATGTTGCTTGAATTGGTTCAGTTCATCTTGCATTGCACCAATCCAATATTCATCAGTTAAGGCTTCCTTGACATTTCTTGGTTCCATTTTGGACACAAAACAAGAGTTTGAGATGATTTCTCTAGATCTTGTGATAACTCCACTATTGGGATCTCCTATGATGAGCTCTTTTGGATGATCCTTCTGAATTCTGATGGAAGGAGTCTTGCTGGCTTCCTTTGATTCAGATTCTGTTGTGGTGGAGTTGGGTAGATCATCCTGTTGGGTTGAAGTCTCAAAGAATGTCTCAACAATACAAGGAACATCTATTTCTTCATGATAGTCATCAATTACAACATTTATTGATTCCATCATGGTTTTGGTTCTGGAGTTGAATACTCTATAAGCTCTGATGTTTGAGGAGTATCCTAGAAATATGCCTTCATCACTTTTGGAGTCCAGTTTTCTTCTTTGTTCACGATCAGACAGGATATAGCATTTGCTGCCAAACACATGGAAGTACTTCACAGTTGGTTTTCTTCCTTTCCAAAGTTCATATATGGTGGATGAGGTTCCCTTTCTCAAGGTGACCCTGTTATGAACATAGCAAGCTGTATTCATAGCTTCAGCCCAAAAATACATAGGAAGTCTTTTGGCATGTAACATTGCTCTGGCAGATTCTTGTATGGTCCTGTTTTTTCTTTCCACAACTCCATTTTGCTGAGGTGTTATGGGAGAAGAAAACTCATGACTGATTCCTTCTGAAGCACAGAAGTCATCAAACTTGCTGTTTTCAAATTCCTTGCCATGATCACTTCTGATTCTGACAATACATCCTTCCTTCTCTCTTTGAATTCTCTTGCACGGTTCTCTAAAAACTTCAAATGCATCTGATTTTTCCCTAATGAAATTAATCCAGGTGAATCTGGAAAAATCATCCACAACCACATAGGCATATCTTTTACCACCAAGACTCTCTACTTGCATTGGTCCCATCAGATCCATATGGAGGAGTTCTAGAACCTTAGAGGTGGTCAGATGTCTTGACTTTGGATGTGACATCCTAGTCTGCTTACCAACCTGACATTCACCACAAACTCTTCCTTCATCAATTTGCAGTTTTGGAATCCCTCTGACTGCCTCCAAGGAGATAATCCTCTTCATACCCCTTAGATGAAGATGGCCAAGTTTTTGGTGCCACAGTTTCACCTCTTTTTCTTCTTTTGCAATGGAACACACAGATGAGAAATTAGTGTTCTCAGCCTCCCACAAGTAACAGTTGTCTTTGGATCTGACTCCTTTCATTACTATCTCTTGTTTGTCATTGATTACAAGGCATTCAGATCTTGAGAAATTGACCTTGAATCCTAGATCACACAGTTGACTGATACTAATGAGATTAGCGGTCAGTCCTTTCACCAGCAGTACTTCATTCAGACTTGGAACTCCAGGGCAGTCCAAATCACCAACTCCTTTGATTTCACCTTTAGCCCCATCTCCAAAGGTCACAAAACTGGTGGTGTGAGGCTTAACATTATTGAGGAGGTTCTTGATTCCAGTCATATGTCTGGAACATCCACTGTCAAAGTACCAGTCTTCCTTTGCAGAGACCCTCAGGGAAGTGTGAGCTATCAGTGCAGTAGTCTTTTTCTTCCATTGAGGAGCATGTGGTACCTTTTTAGACTTAAGTTTGACACCTGAGTTCTGATTAGGGTATCCATGTAATCTGAAGCAGAAGGGCTTTATGTGGCCATATCTACCACAATGATGACATTTCCATCTTTGGTACCTTTTCCTCATATGTTTTTGTTCCTGATGTCGAGAGTTGTGTTGAGACATCTGTTTTAACATTTGCTTACCAGAACCAGATTTCATTGCTTCCATAAATCCTAGTCCAGATTTATTTCCCACATTTTGTCCTACCTGAAGGATCTCTTCCAATTTGTCTGTTCCATTGGTCAACATCTTGACAGATTTGGTCATTTGATTCAGTTGTGAGTTCAGCAGTTGAACTTCTCCTTCTAGATGACTTATAGTTTCAAGATTTGCCCTTTTTTCAGCCTCCAGCTTTATAATGAGTTTTGATTGTTTCTCATTCTGCACACAGACTTCAACACTTCTGATACACAATTTCTTGTAAGTATCAGCCAGTTCTTCAAAAGTCACCTCTTCATCACTGATGTCACTTTCAGAGGTACAAACACCAGTTAAAGCAGTAACTCGTTTGGCAGTCTCTTCTTCAGAATTACTTTCTGAATCACAGTCATACCAAGTAACAGTCATTCCTTTTTGTTTCTTAAGAAAGGTAGGACATTCAGCTCGAATATGCCCATATCCTTCACAGCCATGGCATTGAATTCCTCTGCCTTGAATTCCCTTCTCTTCTGACCTTGGTCTTCTGCTGGAACTGTCAATGTTAAAGGGAATGTTATGAACATTAGACCTTGACTTTGGATCTATTCTTTTGATGAGTTTGTTGAACTGTCTTCCAAGCATGGCTACAGCTTCTGAAATGTTTTCTTCAACATCAGTGTTGGACATGAGTGCTATGCTCTTGTTCTTTTTGACACCATTATCAGTGATTCCCATCTCAAAAGTCTGAAGAGACCCAATAAGTTCATCTACTTTCAACTTGCTAATGTCCTGGGCTTCCTCTATGGCAGTTACCTTCATTGCAAATCTTTTAGGCAAGGATCTGAGAATCTTCCTCACCAGTTTTTCTTCTGACATTTTTTCTCCCAGTGCTCCTGAGGTGTTGGCAATCTCCAAGATGTTCATGTGAAACTCATGAATGGTTTCATCTTCCATCATTTTTAGATTCTCAAATTTGGTGGTCAACATCTGAAGCCTTGACATTTTTACTTTGGAAGTTCCCTCATGAGTAGTTTTGAGAGTGTCCCAAACTTCCTTGGCCAGTTCATATTGATGTACTAGTCTGAAAATGTTTCTATCAATTCCATTGAACAAGGCATTTAAAGCTTTTGAATTTCCCAGAGCTAACTCACCTTCTTCTTTACTCCAATCTTCCTCAGGCTTCAGACTGATTGTCCCATCTATCTCAGTTATGGTGGGATGAATCCATCCTTTGTCAGCAGCTCTCCAAGCCTTTTTGTCCAGAGATTTTAGGAAGGCAATCATACGAGGTTTCCAGTAGTCATAATTAGTTCCATCCAGAATGGGTGGTCTATTTCCAAAAACTCCTTCTTTGTCCATAGTGCCAGAAAGTGATATCCCTAGATCTCACCCAGTAATACAGGCAGGGTGCCTGCTCTGATGCCAATTGAAATTCTGGCTGCAGATACTCAATGTCACGTTCAATGTTATGACACCGTATCTGACTTACTATATGACAGTAAATACAAAAGCAATAAAGAACACAGTCAATTGTTTACCCAGTTCAGTGTGCAACAACACCTACTCTGGGGGCTACCAAGCCAGGGAGAGAATCCACTATAAGAGATGTTAATTCAGGAATAAACCAACCAGTTTATCTCCTTCACTTAAGACCTACCCAATGCAATTCTAATCTAAGTACAACTTAAACCTGAGTATCAACTCACTCCCCCTCAATCAGAGCAGTGATACATAAACTAATTTGACATAATAATTGATGAAGACACTCTTCAAAAACAAACACTTGATTAAGCTTCACATCTTTTTAATCAAGCAACACAATCACTCTTGCTTCACAGCTTTGAGTGATGCACACAACTAACTTGACTCTGCTTCACAGCTTTAGTCAAGGAACATTCAAACACTCTTGCTTCAAAGCTTCGAGTGCTACACAACCCCTTACAATTTGAAACCTATTCCAAGGCACTTATCACAATGATAATTGCTTGGAGTACAATAATCAAATCTATACAGATTACAAAATGATCTTCTAATCAATCAGCAGGGATACTTGAAAAACAGCAGCTCTGTTGAATATATAGCAGCTGCAACTTCAGTTAGGGTTTCCAAAAACCTAGGGTTAATTCCGTTTGACCTAAAGACCAGGTCACAGGACTTTATTAACCAGGTTAGGGCTGAGCTAGGTTACCCCTCAGAAAACGCAGGATTCTGTTCAGGAAGGACTGAGTTATTTCCTGAAAAAACTCAGACTTATCCAATCCTGCAATCCTGTTAGTTCAGAACAGGATGTCATAACATCTGTTATGACATCTGAGAAAACCTGTCTACTGATTTAGCAAAATGTGATAATTTTGCAAAATGCTCAGATACACACTTATAAACATCAGTATTTGAATTACAATATTTTCCTGCAAAGGTACCTAATGAGTCAGTACAAGCTGAACTAGAATGTTATGACATCAGTCATGACATTCACACATACACTTGGGATTTACCAAAAATGCAAGCCAATACCTAAACACCTACAATTTCTCTTTATATTTCTTCTATTTTCTTTATTTATTTTATTTCATTTATTTTTCAAACAAATAAAAAAATCTCAAAAATATTTTCTAATAATTAGTTTCCATTTTACAATTAAAAAATAATAGACTTAGGTTTTATTTCTATTAATTTCAATTAACTTAGATGTTTTAGGTTCTGTTTAAAATGATTAATTGACTTATCTTGAAGTTTAAACTAATTAGTTTAATTAATTATCAAACCTTTTTTCATCAAAATCACCAAACAATTCCCTTTTTCTTTTCCTCTACTTTACATGTTTGCGATTTTATTATTTTGCATTATTATTTGTGTAAATGGTTTGTAATAGATGATTTGGGTTTTATTGCTTTCCATCCCCATTTGTAAATTTTACCCCCCCCCCCCCCATTCCCAAAGCGTTGTAATAGCGTAAGACATTTAAATTCCGCAATTTATTGTTTTCCTTATTATTATTAGTAATTAGGGTCTATATGACAAGACTAAAAGCAAACATAGCAAAACTCTAATTCAAGACAAATAATTGAATCAGACACACTTTGCACTCTAGGGTAACCTCACTTGTTGCATCGGATAAAAAATAGTCATGTCCCTCGAGCGTGGGACGCTTTAGCAAAAGACCCTCGATTAAAAGATCGTAGTACCTCGATAACCCTTTGATGTTGCCTTCGATAAACGATCTTAGTCCCTTGCGACAATTGTTAAAGCGTCTTACAAGTTGCTTTCTATTATTGTACGATGACCCATGTCTGTCCCTCACATCCAATGATAAGACCTCCTACTAATTAATGGTAGGATAGCATTATATAAAGGAGGAGAAAAAAATAACAAACACTTTTTGATTAGGTAGATCGCTCGTAATCTCTTGCTCACGAACTAAAACAATTCCCACACTTCACACTTTCAAAATAACTATCTTGAAAACATTATCACAAAAACAAACTTTCTTTCATAAATGTTTTCAGAACAAACATTTGGTATACATTCTCAACGATACGAGAATCATTACAAAATTGCCTTACATTGGCATTTTCAAAACATCTTTCCAAACACTCCATTTCAACAAATATTTTCAAAACAAACATTTTGTATACATTCTCAACGATACGAGAATCATTGCAAAATTTCCGCACTTTGGCGTTTTCAAAATATTTTCAAACATACACAAAGGCAAAGCATTTTCAAAGTGAGCTAGAAATTAAGAGCCCGTATATAACTACGGATGAAAAGGGTGCTAACACCTTCCCTTTTCATAACCTACCCCCCGAACTCAAGAAAATTCTCAAAAGGTATTTCTTGTTCTTTTCACCCTTTCCTTTATTGGATAAAAATAAAAGTCAATGGCGACTCTTGCTCTCCGTAATATTTATGATAAAACGCAAAAACCTCAAGTCAGTTTTCCCACAGTATTACAGGGGGGTTTGAATTGGTGTTTTCAAAAATAAAGTAATAGACGTGTTGGTTATCCTGGTTCATTTGAACTCAAACTACTCCAATCCACCCTCCAATGTGATTTCTCCTCTCTCAAATGAGGTCTTAATCCACTAATCAAACTTGATTACACAGATACAATGATAATTGTCAAAGTCTTCTTGAGGTTAAACCATAACCCGGTTCTCTCAAGGTATTACATAATAATATGATTAACAGTGTGTACAAAGATATTTTCTAGATAAAACAATATTACTATGGTGATGTGTTACACAATTGAAAAGCACAAGATTTAAAGGTAATGAGATTTTCTTTTTCAGTGCATTGTAGAGTTGTATGCGATTTCTCCTTCAAGTCTTCTTTATTTAGGCGATGCATGAGAGACGTGAGAGGATGCTTTTGGACGGTTGATAAAGTGTAGTTAATGTTCTTTCCAAAAGTAGAGATCATGTCTTGATATAGCTGTTACTTTTGATTTGAAATGAATAAATTATAATGCATCAGAACATGCTTTCTTGGGATCATATCAGAAGATGAATTACATCGTTGAGACTTCTTTAGTTCTTTCCAGAACTTTATGTATCAGAATATTAGAGTTTTTTTGTTCGCAGCATTGGTGCATTCAGAAGTTGTAATATTATAACTTCTTCATATAAGCGTGTCACGCGGATTTGCTTCTAAGTATAATGTGTCATAACAAAGCTTTTAAAAACAAAACTTTCTCATCTTCTATGCTTCTTACATCAGAATTTCCCTGCATATAAAAAAACATTATTAGAGAGCATATTTGTTCTTTATATATATCATGTGTTTGTTATCATCAAAACTCTTACAGGGATGTAGAACCAAACTATGTCCTAACAATTTATGTATCTTAATTATTCTGAGAATATTAGGATTATATGCATGCCGTCCAAGATTCAAGAATAAAGAGAGTTTGTCTACAGATAAAAGGCTAATTAGTTTCATAAAATGTTGAGACATTTTAGGAAACAAATCCACGGGGTCCTTATTTTAAGCAGAAGTTTTTGTTGAATCTATAGCTGGTCAGCCTTGGTTTTGAAGCCCATATCCAATTGATTGAAGAAAATAAATAGATGGCTTCAACCCTAGTTTTTATGTAACTGATAACAAATATATTAGGGTTGGTGTTAACGTGTTGTTTTTTGTGAAAAACATTGTATCTTAGTATATGTACTAGGATTGTTTTGTTACTTGAGTGGTAACTATGTATCACTCATAAGCTTTTAAGCATTAAGTTGATTATTGTTCTTGGAGGAAGCTTGTAAGCAACTCTAAGTATTGTTCTTAGACAAGAGTCTTGTCTGAGTATTGTTGTTGAAGTGTAACTTCTGTGTTTTTCTAAGTGTTTAGAATTGTTCAGTCACTGGTTTGTGATTGGAAGGGATTTGAGAAGGGTCTCATACCTAGGTGAGTCTTAGGTAGAAGTTAAGTGAGGGTAGTGATTAAGTAAGAAGTTGTTAACTAAGGAGCCTAGCTTCAAATTGATATTATTAGTAGTTAACTTGGTCCCTGGCTTGGTAGCCCCCGGAGTAGGTGTTGGTTTGCACCAAACTGGGTTAACAATCCTGTGTATTCTTTACTTTTCTGCACTTTGATTATCGTTTATCTTGTCGTTCCTTATTTGTTCAGAAAAAAGTGTCTCGACATCTTTTAGGATATTTGTGATTTGAATACCAGAATTTTAGTTGATATCATCAAAGATTCTCTCACTTCTGATAATCGATTTCCAAATAATTTATCATATAAACTTGGTCTTTCTTCGTCTCTTATTTCGTTATCCAAGTCTCGATAAACTATTGGCCAATAAATTCATGTGTCTTTCTTTGTCACTTCTAATAACCATTTGTCTTTTACATAATCAATAAATTCGCTACAATGTAAAAGAACTTCCATTATCGCAACATAAAAAAAATTAAAATATTGGCTACCTACCAACTTACCATTAAGTTTCGCGGTAAACAAAACTTAGTTCACTGGATAATTTAACAACAAGTTTTTCGGTACACACATTCCCTTCACTGGATAACATTGTACAAATTTATTAGTATAGTTAAAAAAAATACAAACTGAATAACTACTCAATTAGTGCTCTGGTAAAAAACAAAATACAAATCAGATAACATAACTTCAAGCTATTCAATAAATATGAAAAAAAGTATCATATGACATTTTTGGCTTTTATTCGATATACATTTGTGAGTTGGGGTGTTCGCAGTGCAATTTTGACACTAAGTCATCTGAACTGCAAGAGAAAAAAAAGTGTGGTTCGGTTTGGTTCAATTGACTTTAAGAAATAAAACCAAATCAAATCAAACCAAACCAATGTCGTTCGGGTTAGTTTGATTTTTTACAAAAAATTTATTAAGCCATACATGCACATATAGAGGAAAATATAATTTTGTGTTTAATCATTCATACATTATCATAAAGTAAGTTTATAATTGTCAAAATAGTATATAATTTGATGCATAAAATTGCATCTTACAATTTTATCTTAGATCTAAAAAATGATATACATGAAATTGCATTCTTAAATAAATATCATATAAAAAATATGATAAAATTTATTTTTGCCAAAATAGTATTTATAAATGAATAATATTTTTTATTGATACGTAAATTAAAATAAGGGTTAAATATGTTTGAGATACTTATAAATATCCCATAACTCTTTTTTAGTCCCTCGAAAATTTTCCCTAAAACAATGGTCCTCCCAAACTTTTTCGTCCATAAATTTCGTCTCTCTCGTTAAAATGGCTTAACGGCTGCCTACGTGGATGGTCAAAGGTCATTTTTTTACACTTGGAAATTACATGTTGGATTATATTTATTTAAGTATATATTTTTCCTAAGAAACTTTTTTGAAAACCCTAATTTGTTTAGTACCCTTATTGGTCATCGTTTTCTTCTTCTTGTCACTCCAAGTGTTGCGCCTCACTAATCTTCTTCTTTTTCTCCTTCTTTATTTTCTCTTTACTGCTTATGGAAACTTTATCTACTTGCAGCAATGCAGAATCCTCTCATTACATAAGTGGGAGCAACCTTCCAAAGAGAAAGTGTGCTTATAATGTGCGTAAGATATCATATCATTACAAGCATAGACCTAACAAAGGATATATTTTTTGGAGATGCCCCATTATGGAAAAGGGATTAAACTTGCAATTATTCATATGGGATAAATACATTGTCATATGGATGTTCCTTTTCAGCAATGGCATATGGTTGTTCAACATTGGCTGATGGTTGTTCCTGTTCAGCAGTGGCATATGGTTATTTAACATTGACTCTTTTCTTCTTTTTTTGTGGCTTTTTATTCTTAGATGTCGTACTTGTGCTAGCATTGACTGAACCCTTAGGTCTTCCTGATATAACACATATTAATGTTATAACAATGCTCGATCTTATCGATTTATGAGAACCTGAAGTGGGTCGGTAGATGACGTCTGGACAACTAGAATCAATAAGGAGGAGGGATGTACCTGCAAGGCACTCTGACGCTCAAGTAAGAAAGCGTGCAAAGAGATACCAGAAAGAGATTAGGGTTTTAGTGTGAATATTGGATACCTAACCCTCATAAGTGTGATGGTTTATATAGTTTCCCCGACGCTTGGCCATTGGTTCCTATTTTTGGGCCTAAATGTTAGGTTCCTTAAAAATAGGTAACTGCCAGAAACCGGTCAAAATGGGCAGTCATGCTCGTAACTAGTCGTTGCTCTGAGCGAGGAGGAGATTACAAGAAGATGCATTATGGGTTTTTCCTGGTTTCTGCTTCTCGTATATCAGGAAGACCTAAAGGTAGCTAACGAAGCGGGCTGACATGTGATTCAGGGCATCATTGGTCTCACTGTTCCAAGGGTGTAGTCGATCAAGTATGCTCGACTGAAGGACAGAGTTAGTGGGCCAAAGTCGTTGGGACATGTTGAAGGTAGAAGCAGATTGGGCTAATTCTAGATATTGGGCCAGTCCAGAACAGGAGCCCCCCAAGTTATTGCTTCTGGGAAAATGAGTAATGACTTAAGATGTATCCGCGGGTTGGGGACATTTCGTGATTTTTTCGAGGGATAATTTCGCACAAGGAGCTTGAGCGTTGCTTCGTGTGTTCTACTCGCGGGGGAGAGGAGCGCTTGATTGGACCCGGGGAGTTTATATGCCACACCTGCCTCGAGCTACGCGTTGTCATAAAAGTGTGATGATTGTTAGTCTAGGGACTAGGGTGTAATGATGACGTTCCCTAGGCTTCCCTAGGATCGCTCCCGCTTACGTGCCAGTAAAGCATCCTATAAATAGGAGAAGATGAGCTTCATTTGCACTTTTCGTTTCTTTCTCTCTTCAGATCCTTCTGCTCATAACTTTGATTGCTGCTGTTGTACCCCAAAATTTGCCCTCTCATTTTATCAAGATTTCCCCTTAAAAGACTCTTTGGACTCAAGACCAAATTAGGGTTTTGCTCTGCTCAAGACATCTTCTTGCACTGATGACCTAAATTAGGGTTTGAGTTTGCACAAGGAATTTTGGACTTCTAATGCCCCATGTGACTTTCATACTTCATGTTGGACTTATAAGATTGCTCATACCAAGTTTCAAGCCTTGAATCAAATTTTTGCCCAATCAATTGGACAGTTGACCTAGAAATCAGTTGTATTGGGGAAAAAGTTACCTGTGGCCAATTTACAGTCAAACCTCATAATTTTTTATCCACATCAACATTATAGGCTCATATGAACCATTTGATCAAGTTTTGACCATAACTCCTCAAGAAATCTGATCAGATCATCAAAAGGGTAAAATGGTCATTTCTAGGGTTTTTGACTGCAGGAGGGCAATTTCGGATTTTTTACCTAGGCAATGGCAAATTGGGTTCAAGCATGGATTCAAGGACTCAATGGCATCATATTGACCTAATCACAAGGTTCAAAAGATCTCAAAAGCATTGGATTGACAAATGAATTTTCCAGTCAATTGATCAAAAATCAACTGTACACTGAAAAGTCAAACTTTGACTTTTTGGTCAAAATCAAGTGCCAAGGGTCATTTTTCATAAAGATGTGTCAAAACATGAAACTTGTTCATCAAGAAACCTAATTTTGCAAATTAGGGTTTAAGATTGAAAATTTTCATAACTTAGAATTTTTCTAAGTTATGAAATTTTCTTATTTTTTCCCAACTTTGCCCAACTTTTTCACCATGATGCAATTGGATTCAAACAAAACTCCCAACATGAAAGTTGTATTCATCCATAAAATATACAACTTTTATTCACAAATTTTTCCCAAAATATTCTTGGATCTTAAGTTATGATTTTTGGAATAAGGGTCCAAAAACTTTCTAACTTAGTGAAATTTTGCCCTAGTTTAGGCAGGATTTTGACCTATCTTCATGGCAATTTTTCACATAGTTCCACTTGGAATCTCAAAATGAATTTCAAAGATGGATTGTAGAGCATGTTACAAGATTTCCAAAATGTCCAAGAGCTCTCCAAAATCATTTATGGTTAGGGAGAATCGAAGGTTTGAATTTGGCAAAAACTCACTTTGATCCATGGCATGTTTCATGTTGACACAAATTGCAAACTCTATCCAGCCTCACCTGTACTTGCTCACAGGTCTTTAAACCCTTCCACACTCAAAAATTTAATGCAAACTCAATGGTATAAGGCATTATTCTGATCAATGGAAGATTACACATTGAATTAATCTAAAAATGGCAAAAAGCTAACTATGCCATTTTCATAAAGCACAACTTTATGTCAACTTGCTTCCCTTGAGCCTTGGACCCCTCTCTTTGCAGCAAACAAGTTCCATAAACTTAGGCAAAGGTACAACAATCTTGTGCATGCTTGAAGATAGCTTGTACAGGCATGTCTTGTATCACTTCACACTTTTACTTCAAAACCAAGTAAACTTGCAAAAGATCCATATCTTTGAAATCTGATAAGAACAAAGTTTGTAAGCATTCAAAACAACTTTTGCATATTTCCTTGAGCCAGAAGAATGAGCTATCTAACCCTCAAGCCTTCCAAAACACAAAAACACCATCTTCTTGCAAAACAGGGCAGCTTCTGCATTTTGATTTCCAAATCACAAATCGCTTGTGCGTTTTGTTCCAAACCAGTTCCAATACATTCCATATAACCCCCTAACCTATCCCAACCATTGGCCATTGACTGTAACTCCATTTGCAAGCTTCACCATTTCTGATTTCAGCTTATGCAGGTTGACTTCTACAGGCTTATTCAAGCAAGCTCAAAGCAAACAAAGCATTGGGGAAGGTCAGAGGAAGTTCATGCAAGCTCACAAATATCTCAGTCCTCATTGAAAACCTCCACATTACCATACTCGAGTTTCAACTGAAGAAGGTATTGTTCAAACTTTTATGTCTCCATTTAGGAAACATTAGGCTTAGGTTTGTGAATAAAAAATGTAGTACTCATTTCCCTTAAGCTGTACATATGCATAGATTTCATTTAAGTTAAGTGTGCTGAGAGAATTTGATTGATGAACTTTCTGAAAAAGTTAGGTTAGAAATTAGGGCCAGAGAAATTCTCTCTGGTCTTTGAGAGTTAGATTAAGTTCTTTATATGGTTGGAATCGTGTGATTATGCTCTACAACTTTCATGTTACAATTTTTGTTTTTAAGCACTGAAACAGGAGATACGAGGTTGAACTCAGAACGCGCGTTTTTGTTTGAACGAAGGTTGAAGATGAAGTAGCTGGGATGGGCCTGGCTATTCCTTGCTTTTGACACCCCCTGACCTACTTCTCACACCCCCTTGGCCCATTGTTTTATATTTTTATATTTTTATATTTCTTTTTTTATTTCTGACTTTAAAATATTTTTATAAACTTTAAAAATTACCAAAAATATTTTATTTAATTTTCACATTTTATTTTATTATTTTTATTATTTTTTAGACATAGGAATAATTATTAAATAGTATATACTTTTATTTTCTTTAATAAAAACTTGAAAAATAATACAAAAAATTTTTATTTTTATTTTTATTATTTATATACTTAAATAATATTTTTTTCTAACATATTGTTATTTTTGACATTTGTATATATTTTTATTTTTATTGTACATGAATAAATAGTACATAATATATTTTTTTTTCTTAAAACAAATTAGGGTTTCCGCCCTTAATAAAAATAATATTTCTTTTATTTTTTATACATTAAATAGTTTATTTTTTACATACATAAAAATAATACAAAAAACATTTTTTTCATGTTTATAATATATTGCATATTTATTTAATTGACCATTTAGATGTCTGCTTATTCATTATTTGAACAATTAATTCAATTTGGTTGTAATAATCTTAGGATTTTAATTTCTTGCAAATAATCTCCTATTCAAATTGGATCCCCCTCCCCATATCAATGTTGTAATAGTTGTAGATTTATTTTACGCATTTTATAGCTTTCAAATATGCCATGATAGAGATTAGGGTTTGTATGCAATATCCAAAATCAAAACAAATAGTTAGACCTAATACAAGACATAAAATGTATGAAAATGATAACACAATGCACACATGCACCCCTAGGGTTTCACCCACTTGTTGCCTTTAAAATGGCCATGGTATGCATGTTGAGTATCTTGGCAAAACAAAAACAAAACAAAAAGATCATAGTCCCTCGATGACGCTATCTTGGTTGCCTATACAAAATGATCTAGTCCCTCAAAAATTTGCTAAAGATACTTAGCACAATTGCTATCATGGTCAATACGATGACCCGCGCCTCTCCCGTTTAACATCCAAATACAAGGTTGTTTACCAAATACAATGGTAAAACAACAATGTAAAAGGGTTAAAAATGTGTAGGAAAGACTCTTGAGTAGATAGGGTAGACAACTCTTAGTTACTTGCCCAAGCTTGCAAACATCCTTGCTATTTTCAAAAAACACACCTCACAACATAATTTCACAGAACGGGCGACTCTGTTGGGGAATATTATAAAAGTGGGGTTACCTTAGGGTTTAGATCACCTTTACATGCTTACCTTGTTTGCTTTGATTGCTTTACACTTGGTTCTATTGTTTGGGTTTGAAATCCTCTACCCGGATTTGGGAAACATTCATAGGTAAATAGCAATATGTTGTGGAAACTGTACGGGGTATACCGACATGGCTGAAGCAATAGCTATATTAGTGCGACATATTTGTGGGTACCGGTAGCCTTTGAGTCAATCAAAGAGAATACGGGGCCGCTGAGTGATGTCATGAAGCACTAATGGACTTATAGAACCTTTACTTGACCATCTTGGCCTTTTTAGGGGTAGTGAGATGACCGGTTTTGGTGCAGTCCGAAGTTGGTAGATACTCGATACTACACTCATTGAGGGTTGTTTTCTTGGAATATTTCAGTCGCCAGTAAAGTGGCTAAACTGAAACAATGAACACAGAAAATAATTCGGTGATATTGAGCTCCTTAGAACCCGGTTACTATTTATAGGACAGTTTGAGCCAACTAAACTTCAAGAGGGTACTTACCTATGAAACCCCATGCAAGCCTGAAGTTAGGAACTTGTGTGACTTTCTTGTACATATAATTATGCATACATCATGAATATCATAAAGCATCATATGCATCCACTAACTATTTCAAGGGTTTGGATCTTCATCTTTGTTCCTGTTTTGTAGGTTATGGAATCACTCCGCAGGAAAACAATCCAAGTCAACCTTGTGAGAATTCCTCCTCAACTCAAGGAGATTACTTCTAAGATTCCATAGAATTCTCCCTTCACTGAAAGACATGGTAGGCTTCTCAACTTGGTCAACTCCAACATTGAAGAAGACATGGTGAAAGTTCTCTTCCAGTTCTTTGACCCCCTACACCATTGCTTCACATTTCCTGATTACCAGCTAGTGCCTACTTTGGAGGAATTTTCTCAACTCCTGAGGATTCCTATTCTCCATCAACTACCCTACAATGGTATGGAAATAGAGCCAAAGCCTGAAGATGTTGCTCAAGCCTTACACTTGCATCCATATGATATCAAAGGCCATTGGGAAACCAGAAGTGGTGTCAAGGGTTTCTTGGCAAAGTTTCTGTTTGAGAAGGCACAAGACTGCTGGAATTCTCTAGATCTGCAAGCTTTTGAGGAGATTGTAGCACTTCTCATCTATGGGTTGGTCTTGTTCCCAAACCCTGATCAGCTTATAGATGTGAATGCTGTCAAGATTTTCATATCTCGGAATCATGTGCCTACATTGCTTGGGGATATCCTCCACTCATTTCACACACGAACGATGAGGAAAAGAGGCATTCTCATGTGTTGTACTCCTCTTCTAGCAAGGTGGTTTATATCTCACCTTCCCCAGTCAGTCTTGAAGAATGAGCAAGGCTTGAGGTGGTCACAATGGTTGATGACTCTTACACATTCTGATGTTCATTGGTGTTCTCGGTCCAGAGAAAATGTCATCATCATTGATCGTTATGGGGAATTCCCTAATGTCCCAGTACTTGGCATTAGGGGAGGCATTACCTACAACCCCTACTTAGCTTTGAGACAATTTGGGTATGCCCGAAGGGATGGCCCTCATGACATGCTGATTCTAGACTTGGTTTTTGACTTCGACAATGACGCTCAAGGACTTCGAAAAAGGTTTATCCGAGCTTGGAGGATGCCCAACAAGGTAGACTGTAAGACACTGGGACACAAGAATTACATCCCCCTTGAGCCTTACCTCAAGTGGGTACGAACCCGCGCCCAGAATATTATGATGCCTTACCCCTACGTTCTGCCTATGATCAAAGAGCCTGTTATGGATGGAGAGGTTCCATACACCCTCCTACATCCTGACATGCCAACATCATTGGAAGATCTGCAAAAGAGTTGGATACAGCTCAAGGAAGAACGGAACACTTTTGAAGCCAGCTTTTATGCCAGTGAGAAGAAGGTTTTAGAACTTACTCGTCGACTCCATGAAGAGCAGACTCTCAACACCTACATCGTACCAAAGAGGATGCGCAACGTCTTTTTACCTTAGAATTTTGTATTATTTTGCCTATGGGGCATTTATGTACTAACAATTCTATCTTATTAATATGACGTGCGTTCTTTTTTGTTTGCAACAAATTTGAATTTCTGAATCCTTGAATGCATTACATGAATAACATATCATTCATCATATGCATAAGCAGGTCTTCACACCAGGTTTTCTTATCTCTTTGTTGTTTATTTCAGCAAGATGGATATAAAGCAGACGGTCAAAGACCTACAAGCGCAGAATTCGCAGTTCCAACAACTACTCATGACCTTGGCAAAGGGTCAGGAGGATCTTAAAGCACTGCTGGAAAAGGAAAAGGAAAAAGAAAAGGAGAAAAAGAAAAAGAAAATAATGGGTGTGGCTACTTTGGGAAGAAGATTTGAGAACCAAGCTAGAAGGGTCTTGGATTTCCTCTTAACATCTGATGAAGGGGTTGGCAAAGGAAAGGGAGCTGCAGTGCCCTCCGAGTCTGAGGAAGAAGAAGAAGAAGAAGAGGATGAATATTACTCTGAGCAGTAGTACCCTCTTGCAGACGACAAGTACAAGAATCTGGAAGAGCGTCTGGCAGCTATGGAGGTACAAAGAGTGCCCGGGCTGGAATTCGAAGAGCTAGGGTTGGTTGTTGGGATTGTGATTCCCCCTAAATTTAAGGTGCCTACATTTTCTAAATACGATGGTTTGTCTTGTCTGAAGATGCACCTACGGTCTTACGTCAGAAAGATCCAACCTCACTCTTCTGACAAGGATTTGTGGGTCCACTTTTTTCAAGATAGTTTGTCGGGTACGCAGTTAGATTGGTTCTAACAGCTTGAGAGATCTGATGTTCATAATTGGGAGGATTTGGCCGCTGCCTTCTATAGACAATATCAATATAATGCGGACTTAGCACCTACCTGTACTCAATTACAAAGTATGGGTATGGTCTCTAATGAAGGCTTTAAGGAGTATGCCCAGAAATGGAGGGAGTTGGCTGGAAGGGTGCAGCCACCATTGTCTGAAAGAGAGCTTGTGGATATGTTCTTGGGGAACCTGTCAGGTCCATTCTTTAATGACTTGATCGGGAGTTCGTCTGCCGGGTTCACCGAGTTAATTCTGACTGGTGAAAGAGTTGAAGCTGGCATCAAGAGCGGTAAAATTCAAAAGGATGCATCTGCTTCCGCTACTATCAAGAAGACCTTTCCAGCCAACAAAGAAGTCTCAGTTGTTTACTCCCAGAGAAGTCAAAGAAGAGTTAAGGGCCGGCTAGCGGTGGGAGTTGTAATGATTCAGAATTCTGCAGTCGGTCAACCTCGAAACAGTCAACCCAGAACCAACCAAGCAAGGGTGGAAAGGCCTGCATGGAAATTCACTCGGATCAATATGACACCCGCTCAGGTTCTCCCTCATATGTTGAAGTTAAACCTTACAAGCTTGAAAGAGGCGCCAAAGAATCTGAATACCTCTTCTCCCTACTACCATTCAAATGCAAAGTGTGCCTATCATTCAGATAGCGTGGGGCACGACACCAACAATTGTTGGGCCCTCAAAAATAAGATCCAGGATTTAGTAGATGCCAAAGAGGTGGAGTTTGACGCCCCTGAAAAGCCTAATGTGATGTCCTCTCCAATGCCAAAACATGGTCATAACATCCATGCTGTTGAATAAGATCTTTATGTTGCTACTGTTGATGACTTAATGACTCTGTTATCAATGATCAAGATGAATCTGTTGAAAGCCTGGATTTTCTCGGGCTGTGTAAAAGATTGCTACCTTTGTTCGTCCTTACAATCTGACTGTCCGCTGTTGAAGTTAGGCATCCAACGCCTAATGGATAATCAAGAAATCCTCTTTGAGAAAACTCTTGTTAATCCAACTCCTATCAATGATGTTGCTATAATTACCATTTCCGACAATCTTTCCAAGGTCTCCAAAAGACCTGTTAAGATTACACCCGATCCAAAGATTGTACCTCTGAAAATAACTATGTCGGGGCCTATCCCATACAAGTCCAACAAAACAATACTGTGGAATTATGGAGGAGAGATCTTCTACCACGGTGTTAAGCAGATTGAATCAGTTGAAGAAAGTTCTGATGAAGAGACTCCTAACGTAGGAAATATTACAGGGACGAGTAAGATCACCCGCAGTGGAAGAATTTTCTCTCCGGAGATTGCTCCTCCAAGGGAAATCTTCGGACCCTCAAATGCTCCTAAGGTTACTCCTGTGCCGGTCAACATCTCTGTGCGAACTCCAGTGATTGAAGAAATTGTTACTCCCGTAGTTGTACCCTCTGCTGTTGCTGCTGATAAAGGTAAGGGGATCCAAGAAGCGCCCGTCAGGACGAGGGCTCAGCCGTTGGTGATCCCCGAGACCACTCAAAAGGAAATGGAGGAGATTTTAAAAATAATTAAGAAAAGGGACTATCATGTCGTAGAACAACTAGGGCAAACCCCTTCAAAAATCTTTATGCTGGCCTTGTTGCTCTGTTCTGAAGCTCATGCCAAAGCTTTGATCAAGTTCTTGAAGAAGGCCCGTGTGCCTTAGGAAACCTCCACGGACCAGTTCCAGGAGTGTGTAGCCAGCCTAACAGCCGACAACGGTCTTGGCTTCTCCGACGTCGATTTAACATCTAAGGGGAGAAAGCATAATGATGCGCTGCATGTCTCGGTGGAATGCAGAGGGACTACTCTTGCTCACGTTCTGGTTGATACTGGGTCGTCTTTAAATGTATTACCAGAGAAAGCATTGGACATACTAGATTGTGAAGGTCTAATTTTGAAGCCCAGCAACATCATTGTCAGAGCCTTTGATGGTTCTAAGAGGATGGTCCACGGGGAGGTGGACATCCCGATTAAAGTGGGTACGGAAACTTTCAACTCCATATTTTATGTCATGGACATCCGTCCCTCATACTCTTGCTTGTTGGGAAGGCCCTGGATTCATCATGCTGGAGTCGTTACATCTACTCTGCATCAGAAGCTTAAGTACCCTGTCCAGGGGAAATTGTGACAGTTTGTGGCGAGGAGGAGTATATGATAAGCCATCTGAATTCATTTCGCTATGTTGAATTAGATGGTGAATTCATCGATACCCCCTTTCATCACTTTGAAGAGGTTTTTCCTGAAGTTGCGGTAGCCAAGACAATAACTTATGTGCCCATCATTACCAAACCTGTGTTCGGGATGTCATCCCTTAAAGATACGAAGGTTGTGATTGAGGAAGGAGGAAGCACGGTATAGGGTCAACTGCCAGATTTTCCTAACAAGACAGATAATTTCGGCTTGGGTTTCACTGCTGCTAGTCAGAAGGTTGTGCGTCGCTCCCGGGCTGGAGGGCCACCGGTGAAGATCACCCATCATGGAGTTCATGCTTTGGAGGATGGTGAAGAGGAGAGAAATTTTGAAGACTGGATCTTTACAACTATTGAAGGAGGGCTGAACAACTGGGAGGAGAAATACTTTGTTCCCATTACTTTCATCAATCAGTAATTTATCTTTCGAATATTTTCTGTTGGTCTGTAATAATTTTTAAACAATTCGTACACTTTTTGCCTTATGCCTTACCCGAGGCATATAGGTCCATTTGTAAGGGCTTAATTTTTCATCTTCATATGCCATTTTAATGAATCATGGATGTTTTCATATATAAACTTTTGTGTTCATTGTCTTTCTTTTTACATTTTATTTGTTTAAAGGTGGATATCCCTTGCACACACCCACACTCACAAAATGCAGGTACCCATCCACCCCGGATTCCATGGGTAACAATTCTGCTATGGCCTTCAATGACTCTGAAGATCTGGTCAATCATGCCGAATACGAAGGTGATGAAGACTGTGAAGTGCCTGGAAAGTTAGCTAGACTGTTGCAACAGGAAGAAAGGGCTATTCTACCTCACGAGGAGTTGTTAGAGACTATCAATTTGGGAACAGAGGAAGACAGAAAAGAAGTTAAAGTGGGTGCCAACCTAGAACCAAATGTCAAGGAATGTTTAGTTCAGATGTTGAATGAATATGTTGAGATCTTCTCCTGGTCCTACGAAGACATGCCGGGACTGGATACAGATATTGTGGTTCACCGTCTCCCTACAAGAGAAGATTGTCCACCGATCAAACAGAAAGTCTGCCGAATGAGGCCCGACATGTCTGAAAAGATCAAAGCTGAAGTGATGAAGCAGTTCAATGCTGGCTTCCTTGCTGTTACTTCCTATTCACAATGGGTTGCTAACATTGTGCCTGTGCCTAAGAAGGACGGCAAAGTCAGAATATGTGTGGATTACAGAGACTTAAACAGGGCTAGCCCTAAAGATGACTTTCCACTACCGCACATTGACATCTTGGTTGACAATACAGCTCAGCATAAGGTATTTTCTTTCATGGATGGATATTCAGGGTACAACCAGATCAAAATGGCCCCCTAAGACATGGAGAAGACTACTTTTGTTACTCAGTGGGGTACCTTCTTCTATAAAGTGATGCCATTCGGACTCAAGAATGTTGGGGCAACCTATCAGCACGCCATGGTAGCTTTGTTTCATGACATGATACATCATGAGATTGAAGTCTATGTAGACGACATGATAGCTCGTTCACAGACAGAAGAATAACTCCTCGACCATCTGCAAAAGCTGTTTGTCAGGTTGAAAGAGTACAAGCTCAGACTGAACCCTAACAAGTGCACTTTCGGAGTCAGGTCCGGTAAACTTTTGGGATTCATCGTCAGTAACAAAGGCATCGAGGTTGATCCTGCCAAAGTCAAAGCTATATAAGAAATGCCTGCCCCTCGCACTGAGAAGGAGGTCAGAGGTTTCTTGGGACGCCTAAACTACATTGCAAGGTTCATTTCTCACCTAACATCTACCTGTGAACCAATCTACAAACTGTTGAAGAAAGATCAGGTGGTTAAATGGAATGATGACTGTCAATTTACTTTCGATAAAATCAAGGAGTATTTGCTAGAACCTCCTAACTTGATGCCACCTGTCGAAGGAAGGTCGTTAATCATGTATCTGACCGTTCTGGAGAATTCATTAGGGTGCGTACTGGGCCAACATGACGAGTCTGGCCGAAAAGAGCATGCCATTTATTACCTTAGCAAAAAGTTTACTGACTGTGAGACTCGCTACTCACTGCTCGAGAAAACTTGTTGCGCTTTGGTATGGGCTGCTCACCGGCTAAGGCAGTATATGTTGACATATACCACTTTATTGATCTCTAAGATGGATCCGATCAAGTACATCTTCGAGAAGCCTACTCTATCTGGAAGAATTGCTAGATGACAGATGATCCTCATCGAATATGATATACAGTACACAACCCAAAAAGCTATAAAGGGGAGTGTACTAGCCGATCATCTGGCCCATCAAGCTGTCGAAGATTACCAATCCATGAGATTCGACTTTCCCGATGAGGATATCATGAATTTGAGCAACATTAAAGAAAGCAGACCGTATGACGGACCTGAACAAGGATCCCGATGGACTATGTACTTTGATGGTGCCTCCAACGCACTTGGAAACAGTATCGGCGCGGTACTTATCTCTCCAGAAGGTTGCCATACACCTTTCACTGCTATACTCTGCTTCAGCTGTACCAACAACATGGCTGAGTATGAAGCTTGTATCTTTGGTCTCAAGGCTGCTATTGACTTGGGAATCAAATCCTTGATTGTATTTGGGGACTCAGCTTTGGTTATCAGTCAAATCAAAGGAGAGTGGGATACTAAACATCCAAACCTCATCCCTTACAAAGAACATGTCCTGACATTGTTACCACATTTCGAGCAGATCACCTTCGAGCACTTCCCTCGAGAAGAGAATCAGCTAGCAGATGCGCTAGCTACGATGTCATCCATGTTTAAACTTAACTGGGATAATGAGGCCCCTCAAATCACCATTGAACGGATGGACGAACCTGCCCATTGTCATGAGATTAATACTGAAGAAGTGGTGTACCGACCTTGGTTTCATGACGTCAAAAGGTATCTTGAAGCACAAGAATACCCTGAAGGAGCTTCAGTCAATGACAAAAAGTTCTTGAGGAAATCCTCTGCCAAGTTCTTTCTGAGCAATGGTATCCTATACAAGCGCAATCATGATTGTGTCCTGCTCCGTTGTGTGGATAAGGTTGAAGCTGAGCAGATCATGGATGAACTACATAATGGCACCTTTGGCACCCATTCAAGCGGTCATATGATGGCTAAGAAGATTCTAAGGGCAGGCTATTACTGGTCCACCATGGAAGCTAATTGTCATCAACATTCTCGTACTTGTCACAAATGCCAAATCTACGTTGACAAGGTACACATACCTCCAGTTCCTTTCAATGTCTTAACAGCTCCTTGGTCATTCACTATGTGGGGAATCAACATGATTGGAGAGATCAAGCCTACAGTATCCAATGGACATCGTTTCATCCTGGTGGCCATTGATTACTTTACCAAGTGGGTGGAAGCAGCTTCCTTCGCCTCCGTTACAAAGAATGTTGTTGCCCACTTCATCAAGCAGAACCTCATTTGCCGGTATGGTATCCCCGACAGGATTATCACGGACAACGGTACAAACCTGAACAACACTATGATCACTGCTCTGTGCGAGCAGTTCAAGATTCAACATTACAATTCATCTCTCTATCGACCGAAGATGAACGGTGCTGTTGAAGCAGCGAATAAAAATATCAAGAAAATCATACAAAAGATGACAGTCACCTACAAGGACTGGCATGAGATGTTAAAGTTTGCTCTGCACGGGTACCGTACCACGTCACTCACTTCAACTGGGGCAACACCTTATTCTTTGGTATACGGCATGGAAGTTGTTTTACCTATCGAGGTTCAGATTCCCTCCTTGAGAATCATGAAGGATGCTGGTTTGAGTGAAGACGATTGGATTCAGATCCGGCTTGATCAACTTAACTTGATTGATGAAAAGCGACTTACTGTTGTTTGCCATGGTCAGGCGTATCAGAAACAGATGATCAAGGCATTCAACAAGAAAGTCAGGCGCCAGGTATATCAAGTCGGGGATCTTGTAATCAAGCGGATCATCTTTCCGTAATGTGATCCCAGGGGCAAGTGGACTCATACCTACGAAGGACCATTTATGATCAAAAACACCTTTTCTGGTGGGGCAATGATCCTGACCACCATGGACGGCGATGACCTGCTGCACCCTGCGAACGTAGACATAGTCAAAAGATACTACGCATAAAATGACCTGACAAGTTGAAAACCCGAAAGGGCGACTTGGGCAAAAATGGGCATCCCGATGAATCAAAAACTCGAAAGGGCGGTTCAGGCAAAAATTAGGGATAAATAAAAAAAAAATCTGTACACCCGGCAAGTTGAAAACCCGAAAGGGCGACTTGGGAAAAAAAGGGTTTCCTGGTGGACTGAAAACCCGAAAGGGCAGTCCAGGCAAAAGTTATGGAATTAAAGCGTATGACTATGTCTCGTCGGATCACTTTAAGGACAATCTCTTTGCAGACAAGCTCCAAGTTTCTGATTAACTCAATCATCTTCGGACGAAGCAATGAATGGACAAGATGTCCAGAGTTACGAAGGCTATAGCAGAATGGGAACCCCACGGAATTTTTACACATAGCCACCTTTCTTTGTATAAATTTTTCTCATTTTTTTATGACAACATTCTCTTACTAGGATGTCTGTCTCCTTTGTACAAAATACTTACACAAAGTTAATACAAAGATACTTCAAAGTGCAGAAAACTATTTGTCTTTTCCTTTTTTACACTTGTATTTTATTTGAAAACGTCCAATGACTTATTAAATGAGCATATGCATTTGAATATAATCACTGTTTACAAATAAAAGAAAGTGGGAAACAATAATTACTGATAGGTTGGAAGTATAGGAAAACGTATTTAGGCTATTCCAAGTGAAATCCTCTACAGTACATCATCAAGGTCCCCAGTGGAGCCAAAACCTTGAAATATATGCCCCCGCGGAGTTAAATTTCAAAATCGCCACCAGAACTAAGTTTCCAAACTTCCAATCCCCAGCGGAGCCAAAAACTTTGAATTACAGACACTCAGCAAAGATGAAACTTTCTTCCCCAACGAAGTCCAAAACTTCAACCCTTAAACCCTGGTGGAAGACCATCCAGTTTCCTCCAATTCCCCAGTGTTGTCTTAAAACCAGAAAATTCTCCTGCAAGTTATCTTAGAAACCAGACGACAGCTTCGGATAATTCCTCAGTAGATTGGCATACAACCCAAGCTCTTGAAAACTCTCCAACATAATAAACTTTCTCCCCACAAAGTTATTTCCAAACGGATTGAAGATTCTCAATCCTCAGCCACAGTCATCAAGATTCTCGGTACCCCCCAAGCAGGTTTCTCAAGCAACACTCAACATTATTCTTACAACGGAATGTCTATCATGTTCCAACTTCAAAGGACTTGAAGGATCCCTATATCCCCAGGAAAGTCATGAAGGGTTCTCACATTCCCACAGAAGTTGTCAAAGTTCTTGTTAATCCCCACAAGTTGCCAAAGATTTTCTATCCCCAACAGTCGTCCAAGGATTTCTCATTTTCAGCAATCAAAGGTTTTGGATATCCCAGCATCGGTCCAGGATTTATTTTCCCCGGCAGCAGTCAAGGATTTTACTATCTCCATCTATCAAGGATTTATTTTTCCTCAGCAAGACAGCTAGTCCGCTTACATGCGCATACATTACATCCGTGTGCCATAAACATTGATAGAACGCATTTTATTGCATCATGCATGTCATGCAACATAACTTTGTGTTTCAGCTAACATTTTACCCTTTTTAGGATAAGATTAAAAGCTATCTTTAACAACTATTCAAAGATTTCAGATACAGTACGGATACACTTCAAGACATGGAAGTCATTCTGCTACTCATTCGGATCTCTTATTCAGATACAGTATGGATACACCCTAGACGCGGAGGTCATTCAATTACTCATTCAGAATTTCAAGTCAAGATACAATATGGATACACCCCAGACGCGGAGGTCATTCTACTATTCATTCAGACTTCAGCAATCAGATACAGACCAGATATGCTCCAGACACGGAAGCCACTCTATTTCTCATTCAGATTCAACTATCAACTTCAGGTTCAGATGCACTCCAGACACAGAGGTCATTCTGTCACTTGTACAGATCCCAGTTACAGTATAGATACACTCCAGACACGGAAGTCATTCTACTACTCATACAGGTCTCAACTTCAGATACAGTCCAGATATGCACTAGACACAGTAGCCATTCTGTTACTCATTTAAACATTTCCTCAACCTAGAGATGCTCCATACATGGATTTCATTTTGTCGCTTATTCAGATTTCAGATACCATAGAGATACACTCCAGACACGACAGTCATTCTGTTATTCATTCAGAATCGAATGCAGTTACAACTCGGATACGCTCCAGACACGGACGCCATTCATTTGCTCATACAAACCCGATCTCCAGATACAACTCAGATACGTTCCAGATACGGATACCATTCTGATGTTCAGTCTCCTGATATTAAACAAACATTTTGGATGGCATCTCTAAGCCCATCTCCAGCAAGATTCTATTATCTCCAAATGGCATCTTTAATTCCATTCCCTCAACTTATACTTTGACGAGTGCAAATTTACGGGCACTCTAGTGTCCAATCCTCTTTTACCTTCGAGTCACGAAAGGCAAACTCGCTAATCTAACTCTTCAGATTCAAGAAGATTGAACAGGGGCAGCTGTTGTACCCTAAAATTTTCCCTCTCATGTTATCAAGATTTCCCCTCACAAGACTTTTTGGACTCAAGACCAAATTAGGGTTTTGCTCTGCTCAAGACATCTCCTTGCACTGATGACCTAAATTAGGGTTTGAGTTTGCACAAGAAATTTTGGACTTCTAATTCTCCATGTTACTTTCATACTTCATGTTGGACTTATAATATTGCTCATACCAAGTTTCAAGTCTTGAATCAAATTTTTGCCCAGTCAATTGGACAGTTGACCTAAAAAT